>VZRW01004054.1:606788-632767 GCA_013398125.1 Aegotheles bennettii | reverse complement strand
GCGCAGCGGCGGGGGCTCCCCCTCATGACCTCTCTCCGCTCTCCCCAGGCGCAAAGATGGGGTGCTTCACCTTCATCAAGGTCATGATGATCCTCTTCAACCTGGCCATCTTTGTAAGTGCGCCCCAACTGCCCTCTCTGCCCGGGGGGAGCCTGGCGGCCCCCTCGTCTGCCCTGGGAACTGGGGGTGAGGGTCTGGGGTCTGCGGGAGCAGCTCCTGGGCTCACCCTGAGCTGGGCATGGGGCTCTCCTGCCCCCCCATGTCCCTTTCTGTGGCGGATGTGGGCAGCTGGGTGCAACTGGGACTTGTGCTCCTGGATCTCCATGGGGTGTGAGATCTGGTCGCTGGCCCCGAGCTGAGGACTAAAGCTTTGGGCTTGTGGGGATCTCTCCCTCCAGTGGTGTGCCCAGCCCTCTCCAAAGCCCACGAGACTGTGCTGGGCTTTGGGGACAGTGGCTGTTGCATCAGCCACCCGTGTCCCTCCTTGTGCTGAAGCTCTGGTGAGGGGTGCTGTGTGCCCTGGAGCAGGGGTGTTTGCTGGGTCCCTGCCTTGGTGGCCCTATGTCTGTAGGGGAGCAGCCCATGCACATGACAGCCACCTGTAGTGTTGGAGGTCTTGGCTGTTGGGGGTCTCCAGAGCACACACAGCTTCTGCTCCCCAGCAGGACTAAGGGTAGTGGAGCTCCTGAAAGCTACCCTGGCTCTGTAGAAGCATTGGAGCCACCTGGAAGGGGGTGTAGTGGGATATAGCCTTGGGAAGTGGGAGTACAGAGCCTCTAGACTTGCTCTGGTGAAACACTCCCTCCTTAAAGCTCCTGCCAGGTCCTGGGGCTGGTGGGGAGGGTTGAGTGGGTGGACGGCAGGGCTGGGGCAGGCTGGAGGCAGCCCTGAGCTGACCATGCCAGGAGTGTGTGAGTATCTGGAGCTGGGGGCTGCTCAGTTGCTTCCCCGGATGGAGGAACTTGTGGCAGTGTGATGGTGGCCAGTGTCCAAGCTGGCCATGTGGGCCCCTCTGGGGTCAGGGGGTGGCACTGCTGGCTTGGCTGCTCTTCATGGGGGTTTCTGCCCTGCCACTGGCACCGAAACTCCTCAGACTGGGGAGGGGGCAGCTGTGACACAGCAGCTGGGGGTATGCTGGTGGTGGGATGTGTTTTGGGATAGTGGCCCATCCGGCTGTCCCAAGTGTGTGGTGGCAATGGCCTGAGCCGCCCTCAGTGGCCACAGATTTTTGCTTTGGCATGGATAAAACTTGTAGAGGGGAGAAATACCTGTGCCAGGACCTTCCCCAAATCCCAGATCTCTGCCTGGGAGCTGATGTTGTCTTTCTCCTCCCAGCTCAGTGGCGGGACCCTACTGGGAGTTGGCATCTGGGTTGCAGTGGATGGAAAGTCATTCCTGGATATATTTGGGGCACTCTCCTCTAGCGTCCTGCAGGTTGTGAATGTGAGCTACTTCCTCATCGTCATTGGTGCCATCCTACTGGTGATCGGCTTCCTTGGGTGCTGCGGTGCCCAGAAGGAGAGCAAGTGTCTCCTTATGATGGTATGGACCTGACTTACCTCCTTATCAAGCCTCATTTGAGCTGGGTCTCTGGTGGGGGAGATCTAAGGGACAGATTTCTCTGTGGACACGTGCTCCTTGGATGTTATGTGGTGGAAGGCTGGGTGGACCTTGGAAAGGCAGTGCTGGACACAAAGTCTGCCTTGGGCAAGGCTGAAAGGAAACAGAAGCTGGTGCTGAGCATGGGTCTCTCTTGGAACATCTCCAAAGAGGTCAGCCCCATGCAGATGGAGGGTTAGAGGACCCCAAGGTTGTGCTGCTTCTGCCTTGGAGCAGAGCTGAAGGCCATGAGACAGGGCTTGAGCCCTGAGGTAGGGTCCTGTGGCCCTTGGGAAGCAGCTGGGTTCCTGGGGGCCCTGTGGACTGTGGCTGTTGCTTTGACCTCCCTCCCCTTGCTGTATTCTAGTTCTTCACAGTGGTGCTGATCATCTTCATTGCCGAAATTGCTGCTGCTGTGGTGGCTCTGGTCTACACAAGTCTTGTGAGTGGCATACCTGAGTCTTGGGCTGGGCTAATCTGGGGCTGTCCTACCCCTTGGAAAAACAGAAGACTTTGGGAGGGGCCGGCGGTGCTGCCCATGGATGGGGAAGTTGAGAGTTGGGCATTGCTGCAAGAAGAAGGGATGCTGGTCCCTGTTGGCACCAGCTACGTGGGCAGGATGAGGCAGCCTGGCTGTGGTGAGAGTGGAGGGCACAGGGGTTCCAATTGCCCTGAAGAAATGAGGGTTTGGTACAAGTTTCACCCACTTCTTTCAATCCGTGTAGTTCAGTAGCAGCTGAGGCTTGACACCTCTCCACCTCTGATGGTAGGAGCAACATGGGAGAGGAAGTCCCTAATGCTTCATGCTGAGCAAACTCAACCCCTTATTGGGCACCTGAGAAACCACCTGGGAAGAAAGGTGACTTCCCACCCTCATGGGCTTTGCCTCATTAGGCACAGGAGAAGTCAACCGCAGGGCAAGCGTCATTCCTGGCTCCCTGGGTTACACTGCTTATCAGATGACTCACTGGTCACAAGTGGCCTCGGTGCCATAAAGCAATGGTTGTTAATGGGGAAGGGGGCCAAGATGTCTTTGGGCCAAAGGGACTTGGTGTGATGTGTTCCTGGCCATGCTGGGGCTAGTTGGCCTTCTCCCCATGGGTTGAGACCAGTATGGAGGCTCTTGGCTCTGTGATGCTCCCCAAGACCTTCCCTGACTGTGTTTCTTTGCCTCTTTTTCCAGGCAGAGACTCTGCTGAGGGCTGTGGTGACCCCTGTCCTGAAGGAGAAGTACGGGGATGATCCATCACTCACGCAGATCTGGAATGTCACCATGAGGGAGGTATGCTGAGCCCTCGGGCCTCCACCTGTGGGTCAGGGTGCTCCCAGCACAGGCCTGGTGGTGCACACCTGGGTGGGCCAGCAGGATGGGGACATCATGGTGGTCTTGGATGTGCAGGGCTATCACCACCCCATAGCTTCCCAGGTGCCTGGCACCTACCTGCTTGGGATCTATCTGTCCCATTGCTGGGGTGAGAGCTCTACATGCTGGAAAGTGGGGCAAAATCCTGGTCCCAAGAAGTTCCTTGAGCACCTCCCCCAGAGCTGGGTCGAACTGGGTGACCCCTTCCATGGGGCAGTGGGGTCCAGATGGTGTCTGATCCAGGAGGGAGACCTGCAGGATGCTCTCCTCATCCCTTCCTCTCCCTCCCTCTTAGGTTGGGTGCTGTGGCCTGAATAACTATACAGACTTCACTGGCTCCCCCTGGTATGAGGATCATAAGAACTCCTACCCAGCACCCTGCTGCAAGGACCTGGAGCCCTGCACTGAAATACTTGCAGCACAGAGCAATGTCACGGTACGGATGTGTGCTGGCTTGGGGGGTGCCCTGGCACAGGGAGACCAGCCCCAGCTCTGGGCATGGGCTTGAAATCCTGTGGGATGCTGTGGTGGCCTCGGCTTGTCCCTAGTGGAGATGAGCAAAGCTGCTATCATTGCTCCAGTCCTAAAGGGTGGCAGCAGAGTGGCATGGCTGGAGCTGAGCATGAACCCCCAGGCACCACTCTGCCTTTACGGACCATTTCTTTGCCTCTTTTCCCCTCTCCCCCCTGCCCTCAACACTATGCTTTGGCCTGAGAAGTGGCTGAGATGAGTTGTCCCCTGAAGACCCCAGACTTACTCCATGGCAGTGCAGCTCTGGGCTGGAGAACCATTCTTTCTGGGACTGCTGTTCCCCAGCAGTTGGGTGATTGAAACCCCTTGCTCATGTCCTCACCTGCGTGGTTGCCTTCTGCAGGGTTGTTTCAAGCAGATCGTGGAAGATATCAAGACTAATGCAGGTGTGGTGGGTGGTGTGGCAGCTGGCATCGCTGCCTTGGAGGTGAGTGCCTGAGCATTGCTGTGCTGCCACCTTCTCCTTTACCTGGAGGTGAGCGGTGTGGCTGGGACCAGACTGTGTGGCTTGAGGGGCTGCAGGGGGCTGTTGTAGCCCCATGGACCACCCCAGGGTGGCTACTGAGCCTTGCTCCCTGGACGCACCCAGCTCTTCCTCCTTGTGTGTGCTGAGGATGGATGCTACAGGCTGTGACCCAAACCTGTGCTGGGGGGGGATGCCACACTTGAGGGGGGCTGACTTGCCTCTTGTCACCCCCAGATTGCAGCCATGGTGGTTTCCATGTACCTGTACTGCCAGCTGGATGAGAAATGACCCCACGAGGCAGGAGGATGATCTGCACCCTGCCCATGCTGTGCTCTTGAGGGGAAGAACCCCATTGCTCCATGGGCCTGATGCTGTCCCGTGCACTGTGATTTATAGCTGTGTTTTGATCTCCTGAGCTGGGATCTGTAGAGTTTGTGTATATTTTTGTACCGATGCGGCACACTGAGTCTGTACATAGAGATCTGGGGTCTGGTTTGTTTGTTTTGGTTTTGTTTTTTAAGGGGGCAGAGGGGTAGGGAGAGAAGCTGCTTGACCTGTTGGGGAGATGAAACGGTACAGGGGCTGACCAGGGCTGCTGATCCGGCAGTGGCACAGCCATGTCTTGATTGAACCCTTGCAGGCACGTGCTGTACCTCCCCCACGCTGTCCCCATGTGGGTCATGGCACATGGGGTTGGTCTGTGCCCCCCTGCATTGCCTCACTAAACTGGGGGCTGGTGCCCAGCCAAGGTGTTGTAGGTGGTATCTACCTCTACACCCATCTTCTGCCAGCCCTGACCCTGTCACCGTGTTGTCCCCTAGAAGAGGTGCTGGCTGGTCTCTGCCCTGCCCTGGCATGAAGCACGGCCCTGTTAGCCCCAGGGCTGCCCTGTACCCCCTGTTTCATGGCTGAGCCCCTCTCTATGCTGTAAAGAAAAACAAATAAATTTTTCATCTTGGATACAAATTACTTTCTGGAGTTGCTCTCGGTGGTGCCTTCACTGAACAGCCTGGGCGTGTGGCAGGGTGGGGGTGCCTTGCCTTCCCCCCTGGCCTGTGAGCCCCGTGCAGGTAACACAGCCCTGGTGCCCTCTCTCTGCTGCAGCTCCTCGGGTGCTTGGAAACAAGAAAATTGGTGTTTGCACAACAGCAGGGGAGCGGCGGGGGCTACTGTGAGCCTTGTGTGCCCTCCCTGCCTTCTGCACCAGCTCACAGGTTCACAGACTGAGCCATGGCTTGGTTTGGAAGGCAGGGCTGGCTCTGGGGGGTTGTACTGGTGTCCCCATCAGCCCCAAGAACCCCAAATGGAGTGATGAGGGGGTTGGGGTCCTGCCAGCCCTATCCCCAAGCATCTCCATCCTCCAACATGATCCCACACAACCCGTGTGTGATGTACCCACAGTCCCTCAAGGTGTGGGGAGTTGTGAGCAGGCTCAGGGTGGTTTCCAGCTCCCCCTTTTGCCCATCATCACTCCTTTCCTGGCTTCAGGACCAGCCCATTATCCCACCATCAGCATCCACTCACTGTGCCTCAGTTTCCCCGTTTCAGAAGTGAGGCCAAGGTGAGTGGTTCTGGGGTGGGTGGTGTCGAGGGCTGCTTCACCCTGTTTTTGATATGAGGCTCCCCACCTCTCCAGCTGTGGGGCAGAGCCCGGGGGTGGTGGTGGTGAAGGACAGGGTGATTAGAAGCAGGGCGGGAGGCTGGTGTGCAAACATCCTCCCCACACGGTGCCTTGCTCCGTGCCTGCTGTGGCACCCCCTTATCAGCTCCTGTGCTGGGTACGGGGCTGCACTGAGGCACCACTGAGGCCCAGCATCTCCCCAGTGTCACCCAGCACACTGTCAGGAGCAGCTGGGTGACAACGGCACGGGTGCAGTGACCTGCTCCCCACCCTGGGTGACTCAGCCCCAGGGACATGGGGTCTGGCCTTGCCCCACAACGGGGTGTGGGGGGAAGCTGCCAGAAAATGACCTCTTCTTCCTCCTCCTCACTGGATGGGTGAACGTCCTGGTTCCACCATAAACTGGTGACCTCATGAGTGACGTCAGGACTTTTATTCCTCTTTCACCTCTCTGAGCA
Source organism: Aegotheles bennettii (assembly GCA_013398125.1). NCBI lineage: Eukaryota > Metazoa > Chordata > Aves > Caprimulgiformes > Aegothelidae > Aegotheles > Aegotheles bennettii. The sequence goes on along the minus strand of VZRW01004054.1, from coordinate 626,729 downwards.
CACAGGAGCTGCCTGGACCCCTGGCCCAAAGCCCTTCCTGGAGGTGTCGTGGTGCCCAGCAGCTGTGCTGGTGCCAAGTGGCATCAAGCGGTGCCAGCTGGCACCGAGCCGGGCACGCCTGGCCTGGCCGTGACCCTCTGCTCCCCCTCTTGGGGGCTGCTGACTCCTTTTGCCACCATCCCGTGGGGTGGGGTGTGCTGGGGGTGATGCCCGGCCCCTGCAGGCTCCCAGCTCCGCACCTCTCCCCTGCCGCAGGGTTTCTCCCGCACAGGGCAGGGAGTTTCTGTGGTGGTGAGTTTTGGCAATAACCCCACAACCAGTGGCTTGGTTCCTCCCCTCCGCCAGCTCGGGGAAACTCGAAGGACCAGTTTCTCCTCCCGGATGCGATTCTTCCCCAGCGCCCTTCCCAGCTCTCGGCTCCCCTGGAACCGAAGGGCAGCAGTGGGGGCTGAGCCAGGCTGGTGCAGCCTCCCCGCTGCTCCACTGTGCTCCTGTCCTCCTCCTGCTGCCCAGGCTTCGCTGGAGCTTCTGGGCTCCCTGGAGGAGACCCCATCCCAGCTGATCCTCCACCATCCCTAGGATGCACCCTAGCCCACCAACCCATGTGGGTGCCACCAGGCATCTCTGCACCCTGTAACCCTTATACTGATTCCCCAAGAGTGACACCGCGAGTGTCCCAAGAGTGACCCAAGAGTGACAAAGGCTGTGCCATGGGAGTGTGAGGTGTGTCCCCAGGGACATGTAATAGCAAACAGAAATATCCTTATTGCCTCTGGGAAGGTGTCCTTGGGCTCAAGGTGCCCAAGCAGTTGATGGGGGGGGTGTGCCAGGGTGGGGCCCCCTCTTTCACACCCATGGCACAGGGTGGGGGGACAGCAGGAGGGTGAAGTCTCCCTGGCAGGGGCTGCAGGCAGTGAGAAGTGTCCTGCCACCTGCCTGAGCCTGGGTCACTGCTGTCTCCAGCCATGCACCCTTTGGTGCTCCCTGGCCATGGGTTGTGCCACCCACTGCAGGCAATAACCCCTGCGCTGGTGCCGACCAGCCAGGAATGGTGTGGGAAGAAACCCTCCAGGCTGGGCAGAGCCAGGGGCAGCAAAGGGCAGGGTGGCTGGGCTTAGGACAGACTTTGCTTTTCACCTGGGTCGGGTTTGGCCCTCTCCTGGCTGGGGAATTGATGAGGATGGCAGAGGGAGACCCGGTTGTGCGGAGGGATGCTGGGCAGCAGAGCTAGGGTCACCATCAGGGGCAACCGGGCAGCATTTAGTCCCTGTGCTCTGGGGTTTGCTGTGTGCAGGGAAGCAAGGGTGCACACAGACCAAGTCCCTGTTACCATCCCCTGCTGCACCTCCCAGCACGGGGCTGCCACCTTCTCTGCCAGGACCTGACAACGCCCAGTGGGGAATTAATCTTCAACTGGGTACCCGGGGTTGTTGCTGTGGTGGTTAACGGCGTGTCCTGCTCAGCGTGGTGTTAATGTTTAATACCTCAGGTTCCATGTCAGTGCCTGCCTGCTACCTTCTGAATAGCCCTTCCACCACCTCCTCTGGTATCCTGACAAATAACTCCAGTATGGAGCTGCCCAGAAAGCACCCTTGGGGCTGGGTGGGCACACGGGATGGTTTATCTCTGGGGCTGGGAGGAGGAGGAGGAGAAGGGGAGCCAGGCAGGAAGGCTGTGCCAGGGAAAGGGTGCACTGCCTCACTTCTTCCCCCAGTCCAGCCTGTGCCCTTCAAGGATGTCCTCTCCAATCCGGGAACAGCCTGGCCCGGCTGTTACAGCAAGAGGGAGGAAAATTCCCCGCAGCGGGCACTCCTTGGGCAGCTGGTGCCAGGTGAGTTTGCTTTCACCTCCCGTTCACTTCCTTTAGCAGCACAAACCCAGAGAGCTGTGATTCCTCCTCCCGTGAGTCCTCCTCCCTCCCTGTCCCCTTCGCTCCCGGGAGGGAGGGAGGGGGCAGTTCATTTCCCAAAGTGCTGAGTGCTGCCCACTCCCTGCCAGCACACAGCCCTCTGCCACACAGGGTTTAGCCCATTGCACCCCAGGGCAGGTGATGAACATGCCCTGTATCTCCTGGGAGTTTGGCCCATGCACGGCACCCACCGTGGTGGAGCAACACGTCAGCCAGCACTCCATGGGGCTGCCAGGTGTGAAAGGCAGTGCTTCAGCTGCCTTCCCCGTATGGCTGGGGGCTCCAGCCCCCTGTTTTCCTTACCCTGTGCCCACACCACCAGGCAAGAGGCTGTTGGAGGGGCTGGATGCAGCCCACCCAGTCCCTTCCTCACTGCCTCCCAGGGAGCAGCTCAGCCTTGAGCCATCCCGATCCCCACGCAGGGGGAAGTTCCCCACATGGCATCCTCCTAGCACTGAGATCCCTTCATCCAAGAGGACTGTGCGTTATCCCAGAGGATGCCAGCTGGAGGGTGCTTCTCTTCATCTGTGGGGCACAGAGGGACTGATGTGCTCCAGGAAGGGTCAGCCTGGTCCTCATCTCCCACATCCCAGCCCACCATCGGAGCATGGGGACTCCACCTCCCTAGCAGAGATATCACTGTCCAACAAGCATAATGCACAAAAATAACCACCACTAGGAACGATGCAAAATTGCCCTTCCCCCCAAGCTCTGGGAAGGTCAAGTTTCATGCCAAGGCTGTTTTGCTTTTGTTTAATTATCAGCCAGATCCTGGGACGCAGAGCAGCCCGGACAGGTTCTCCTTTGTCCGGCTGCACTAAGGCAGGGAGGTTGGGCTGCGGGGGGTGCGCGGGGCCGGCTGAGACCTGGGAACCCAGGCAGCACGGGCTGAAGCTGGTGCTGTGTGAGGGCCAAGCTGTGGGAGCTGGCGTGTTGGGATTCCCACGAAGGGCAAGTGATGGGCCGGTCTCCTGACCGGCTCCTGGACATCCAGGGATGCTCCAGAATTAGGGCTGGGCTGCCCTAACAAGTTCCCAGGGACTCAACCCCTTCAGGCAATGAATCTACACATCACCATCACCCGGGGGTGATGGGCTGAAGCTCTACAGCTCCAGAACTGGAGCTGAGGGATCAGCCTCTGGCAAGGGGATGTCCCCCAAAAGCTGTGCTTGGCCCAGGGACGGGGTGGCAGCTGCCTGGGCAGAAGCCCAGCCTGGCTGCAGGGAGCGGGCAGGGGAGCAGGAGGCAGCCAGTCTGGGATGCAGGTCATGGCCAGTCTGTGCCGGTGGCCAGCACCACCCTGGCACAGCTTTGTTTGGGTCCTGTGGTCTCTGCCCCAGAAAACAGTGCACCCTCCAACTTCCCGGGGCTCCATGCCCCATGGGGACAGAGATTTGGAGAGATCTCTTGGGCCTCTTGCAAGAGGCACCCACGCAGGGCTGCCACAGAGGATTTCCAGCTATTTTTACTCATGGCAGGACCAAGCCAGCTCCTCGCTTGGCTTCACCTCACCCTGCCTGCAGCCACCCCCGCGGGGAGGAGCGAAGGCTGCAGCTCTGGTTTTGCTGGAGGTCTCACCTGCAGCCCCCGCTTTTGCTTTGCCACCCCCAGCCACAACCAGGCAGGGGCTGAACAGCTCAGGAGCAGTGAGGGGGCTGCTCCTGGCATGGCACGACATGAATTGTCAGGTCTCAGCTCCAGCTGATGATGGCAGGGGCCCTGTTCCCTCCAGCTATGACATCCCTTCCTTCTGCTGTGACCTTGGGCAGGGGGGATCCTTATTCCAAGACCCCATTTCCTCCAAAGGAAAGAAACCTAAACCCACCAGAGGCCAGAAATGCAGCCCAGCTCTGTGGGGCTGACTGCTGGATGGTGTGGTCGCTGCCTCCCACCCCAGGATGAGTAAACACCTCACTCTGCTGACCCTCGAAGGACCACCAAGCCAGAAGCCAAGGGCCATGGGTCTGTATTTCTCCAGAGATGGCAGCTGGAGGTGCCAGGGGAGAGCACAGGGGCTTGTTACACTGAGCAGTCCTCGGGCAGCTGGTCAGGATTTCCATTGGTTGCTGAACTGATGATAAAGGTGATAAAGCTCGAGGAGGAAACAGCTTGCAAAGCTGTGACACCTGCTCCAGCACAGCACAGCGGACCTCTGCTGGCACAGAAGCTGCAGGGCAAGGGCCTGGGGCCACCATTAGCCCACAGCTAGCCCTGCAGCGCACGGGGCAGAGATGCAGCAGACATCTGTCCTTTGAGGCAGGTGGCCACAGCAAGGGACCCCACAGCCCTGGACCATGCGTGAGGTCAGCCAAGAAACACACAAGGCTCAACAGCTTTGCAATGTTTACTCTTGAAAAAATAATTTGATTCAGAAAGTGGCAAAGCCCTGGGGATGCCCATGCACCCAGCCCTACCACGGCTGCTGCACTGGAGCTTTGCTGGAGAACGGTGAGCGATGGAGAACAGCATCCAGCAGGGTCATCGAGCTGTGTGGAGAGGGGGCAGCTTGCAGCCCACCAGCCAAGTCCTGCTGTCACTGAGAGCAGGGAGACACAGCCCCCTGGTTGCTGCAGGGCAGGCAGCAGAGGGGGGAACTTGCATTTAGCCATTCCCTGGCTGTAGGACCACTTTCCCCAGCCCCCCGAGGAGTGAGGAGGAAGCCAAGCCTGAGCCCTGCCAGAGCAGAAGGGAAAGGGGGTGTATTTAGTTTCAGGGAGAATGGAAACAGGGCCTTCGGAGCAGAGATGCCAAGGAATGGGCATCACTGTGGAGAGCCATGGAAGTTTTTCCAAAGCAGGGTAGGGGGAGCGAGCTGCTTTCCCCAGGAAGAAACAAAGTCCTCTTCCCATCCTGCTGAAAGGACCTGCTTTACCCTCCCCCGAGGGCCAGCGAAGGGCAGAGGAGGGCAGGGTTGAACCCAAGCCCAGTACCACCATCCCAAAGGTGCCACCATCCCAAAGGTGCCACCATCCCAAAGGTGCCACCATCCCAAAGGTGCCACCCTGCACCCTCTTGTTCCCCTCCTGCATCTGTCCTGTCCCTGCTGCTGGGACAGGCATGCAAGGGCCCATGAGGATGGGAGTCCCTGGGGTCACACTACAGCTGCGCTGTGTCCACACAGGGCTCATCTGGGCCAGAGAGGAGCAGATTTCCTACGCTGGGCACGGGAGGAAGGAGGGGAACAGAGGACAGAGCCAGAGGAACAAGAGACAAATCTCCCGCGACTGCCCCTGTGTGGTTTGGGGGCTGCCAGCTCTCCGTGCTGCTTTTCTGCTACCCTCCCCTTCTCACAAGCAATAAATAAATAAGTTAGTGTAGTGTAGACCCCGACGCTCAGTTCACAGTGAGAAAATGAAGGGGAAGAGCCCCTGTGACCACAGGGAAAGGGCTGAGCAGCAACTCCTCCTCCCCAGGGCACAGCAGCCCTGCCCGAGGCTGGGGGAGCTGGGCAGAGAACAGATTTCTCTGTCTTGACACAGGGCCCTGTACTGAGCAAGGGAACCAGGACTGCCCCCAAGGGGGGGGGACATTAGTACCAAGTGACAGAAGGTGGGAGGGGGCCCTTGGGTCCTTCCTAAGGCACGGGAGGAGGGACAGGGACCCCCTCCCTCCACACGAGGGGTGTACCACAGCAGGACAGCCAGGCTGCCATCCTGGCTCAGCTGACAGCTTCCCTGCTAGCAATGTACCACAGTAAGGGCGGGGGTTCAGGGGAACACCCCCCCTCTGCCTTCAGCAGACGCTGGGGGTACCTGGCCAGGGCAGAGGGAGAGGCAGGGACCACGCCAGAGCACAGCATCTCTCACTCCAGAGGACCCCAGTCCATCCTGCAGCCAGGGGGACACCTGCTGCCTGCTCCCATCTCACTCTGCAAGGCACTTTCACCCCCTCTCCCACCACGCGGGGGGCAGGGCTGATCCCCACAGAGAAGGTGGGTGACGATGGTCTGAGCCACAGCACACAGCCTGGTCCACTTCCACCTACAGTCACCTCCAGCTCCCAGAACTGCAGGGAAAGTGGCACCTGGGCCACCCTTGTGCTGGGTGTAGGATGTCCCCTATGTGTCCAGCTCCTCTTCAGCATTCCCTTTTGCTTATGAGCTGGCTGCACCAGCTGCTGCAGCCCAAGAAGTGAAGCCGGCATGCAGGATGATGTTGAGCCCAGCATACAGTCTTCAAGGTGCATCCATTGTGCAGGAGATAGAAGAGATGCTGGAAGATCCCCTCTTCACCACAGTGTTCACCACTGGGGATGGAGCCAGCCAGGCAAGAGTTAATAAATAACAGCCAGCTGGCAGGCTGCACGTGAGCATGTGCCTTCTCAGGACTCTGGGACCAAGAAGGAAAGCGGAGGTGTTACTTGAGGTCCCCTCTAGCCCCCAGCTGAGCATATCCTCCCCCCAGCCTTGCCCACCCACAGGGCAACGGGAGCAGCGTTAGTAAAGAGTCTGTAAAAAAAGTTCCTGGGATGGGAAGGACCCTGTCCCATGCGAGGGAGAGGGAGACCACGACACGGGCTGGAGGGAGCCCCAGGTCTCATTCTGCAGCCTGAAATGGGAGTCTGTGTCCGGTCATCAGCCCCTGAGAGCTGCTGCCAACGCTGTCTCTGCACTGTGAAGGTCTCCTTCTCCCGGTCCCCCTCGCTTCCCAGCTGCCAGCCTCACGTCTGCTCTGCTGCAGCAGCTGCTGGTACTGCCACTGCCCCTTCCTCCTTGGCGGGGGGCTCCATGTAGATCGGTGTCATCGATGGGGGCTTCTTGGACCTGCAGGTGAGGAGGGCAGGTGGATTGGAGCAGGCAGGGGTGGTGGTCTCCCTCAGGACCCCAACTCTTAACAGCACTGTCCGCCCCCCTGGTGTGACCTCCTTCCCACTGGGACATCCTTCAGCCCTGGGTATGCATCCTGTCCCCTCTCCCACCACAATGATTCAGAAGGGGGGTGATAAGCCCCAGGATTGGGCTGGGACAGAAGTGGAGGTGCAGTGCCCTGGACAGGGGACAGTGCCATGAGGATGGCGGGGGACTCCTCAGGTTGCTGTGCCCCCGATACTTACGAGTAGGGGGAGGCAGGGACCCCCACCACGAGGAAGTGGTTCTTCTTGCGGAACAGCCGCCAGAGCCCCTTGTGGTTCCCACGGACATCCAGGTCCCAGATGTGGAGGCACTAGGATGGTGGAGAGGGAGAAAGAGGCATCAAAGCCTGGGGACAGACACCAGGGCCAGGTGTCCCCTGGCAAGGGAAAAGCCACCAGCCCTGTTTCTCGACAAGACACAGCAGAGAGGGGATAGCACCTTGATCAGGTGCAGGGCAGCACCCCCAGCCACCAGCAGTGAAAGAAGAGGGGAGCCCATTCCCATCCCTGCCTCAGGACAGGGGCTTTGACCACCACCTCCATGTGATAGAATCACCCAGACAAGCTCAGACCCTGGGGTCCCACATGGGGAGATCGTAAGACTCATCTTCACCAAGCCAAGCATCTGCTCTGGATGACCCAGTGCCTTCTCTAAACACCAGAAGCTTGAATACCACCCAAGTGCAGCAAGAATCCATTTGCTGAGCTGCATCCAAGGCCACAGACGGACCCAAGAACAGCAGCCAGATGTTTCCCAGCAATGCAGAGATCAGTGCAGGGGTGAGGATGGACCATGTCAGGGGCATCACCTTGGCAAGCTGAGTCCAGGTGGTGAAATCTGCTTCCTGCTCCATCCTGATGAACATGACGTAGACCCTGCCCTCAGTGTCGGGCACAAAGGAGTCCTCACAGGGGTTCTTGCTGTGGTCCAAGACCTCAGCCTCTCTGTGGAAACAGAACAGGGATTGAGAGGGAACCTCACCTTCACCCTGTTCCCACTGCAGGGCACTTCAGACAGGCAAGTGGTGGCTGGGGCTGCCAGGGCCACCTCCACCCTTCTTCTGTCCTGGTTGGTTCACCCAGCGTGCCCCGTGGACTCCCAGCCGCCCTGCAGGCACTCACCCCAGGAGCCGATGAATTTCAGTCTCATAGGCATCCTTCCTCAAGCTGTTGGAGAAGGAGAGAGCAGAGATCAGGGCAGCACGACAGTTTGGTAAGCAGGGATCATCCCAAGATGAGCCAAACTTAAAACTGCCCCAACGTAGCACCAAAAGGCAGGTTGGAGCCAATGAATGGAGAGCAGGAACTGCCACATAGCCTGGAGGATGTGGTGGCAAAAATGTGGCCCTTCAACGTGTCTACCAGGAGCACAGGGTAGCTGAAGCCAACCTCACAAAAACCACTTTGATTCCCCAGTGGAGGCCAGTGTGCTGGGGCTGAAGGTTATGGCTGTTGCTCCAGGAGGAAGGGAGATGTCCCCAGCACAAGAGGACAAGGGTCAGGTCAAGCAACTGTTTCATCCAGATCTCATTCTGACCAGCACTCACCTCTCCACATTTTTAAGCTGGACATTTGGAACTGTGTTGAACTTGTGCTTCTTGAAATAGGCTTCCTGGGAGAAAGAGAGAGAGGAAGGAAGGAAAATGGGATTCAGTCAGGAGTCAGCAGTATTTGGAGGTCACCTCAAGCATCTCCACTACCTGGAAAGGTGGCTGAGCCAGAACTCAGCACCGGGATGGGGCTTGGAGGCTGAGGGAGGTCACTCACATGGAAGTAGCCGTTCATATTGAGCCCCACGATGCCGAAGTGGTAGGAGCGCGAGACGTCGGGGATGATGCACTCCCGGCCCTTCCGCTGCTCAGGCATCCGCATCCACATGTCCCAGTCCCAGAGCTGGGGAGGGGAAACTGCCACTCATACAAGTTTGGGGACATGATTTGGTAATGTGCCCCAGGGACCTTTCTGGCTGCCCACACCAGCTCCAGCCCCTTTGGCCCCAGCCTGCCTGGGCTGTTCCAGGCAACTCTGTGGCTGGTTATGTGGTCCTGGAATTACTGTCTGTCCCAAATCCATTCTGCTTGGGCATCCTTCCCAGTGGGAGCTCCGGGGGAGGCGGGGCCCTTCCAAGAGCTGTACCCACAGGGACTGGGTGATGGTCATGGACTGTTGACAGGCAGAGATGGGGTGCAGAAGACAGGGTCCCTTCAGGGCACTCACCTTCTCAGGGGTTGGCCACTTTGGCTCCAGCTCATCCTTGTACAGGCTCTTGCGGAGCACCCAGCCCAGGCCTGGCATGCTCTCCACACGGTACAGGAGCGAGGGGTCCTCAGCTGTGTGCTCATAGCCCTGCCACGTTAAGGGGAGCACTCAGCATCCTGAACGCACCCCTACACTGCCAAAATAGGAAGCATCTTGCTCCACAGGTAGTCCCAGCATGGGGAGCAGGGAACAGCCACTGGGAAGCACAGGGCAAGAACAGGAAGGTGATTTGCAGGGGCACTTCTGAACAGTTCAGGGCTGGGGATGCAGATCCACTGGGATGATGATGAGGGGACACCCTGCTACACAGACAGAACATGGACCCCAGCCTGACATGGGAACAACACAGGGCAGTTGTGTCCCTGCTCCGCTGCCCTCCCTGACCCACCTGGTCATTCCAAGCCGAGATGCAGTACAGGCTCTCATCCTCCTCCAGCAGGTGTATGGACTGGCTGAGAAAGCTGAGGAAAGAGTTGCCCAGCCCCCGGTCAAATCTTCTTCCCTCAGGCAAACCAAGGCAAATTCTCCACAAGGGACATGCCACCCCCAACTGCTGGGACTGTCTAACTCCTCTCTTGGGCTGAGACGGCTGAATTTGGTGTGAGATCAGGGGAGGAGCACCCAAACAAGCTAAGCCACATCTCACCATGGGGAGGGGACAATATTGTCTCTTGCTCCATCAGAGTCCCTTCTACTTATGGAAGAACTGGAGCCCTGGCAGCTGCTGTCCTTGTCCTCTTGTCATGGGGCAGTCCTAACTGTGTGTGCATAGGATGGATCAGTGTTCCCAAAAAGCAAACCAGGAAGAGATCCCAGACCTTGAAGCCACCCTGCACTGAGTGCCAGGACAGTGGACTCAAGACTCTCTGCAGGCAGAGCTCAGTTATGGCTGTTGCCTAGAGACTGCTCAGCCTCGGATATGCGAGCTACAGCATGGCAGGGATCTGGCCTCTCCTGAGCAGCCAGGGAGCTTCTAGAGAATGCTCCACCCAAACAGGAGCTCAGGGACCCACAGCTTTACCTGAAGAAGTCAACAGAAATGTCAAGGTCTTCCTCCAGAACCACGGCAAATTTAGCATCCTGTAGGACAATAAGAGATGTCGGAAAGACAGGACCAGGACAGAGCAGACACACCAAGCAGTGTCTCCAGCCTGTGCTGTTCCATGTCCCACAGAATCAGTCCCAGCTCTTGTGAGACAGGCGTCACAGATGCCACTCTGCCAGGGGAAACACCCTGTGCTGTCTGGCTCCCATGGGAGAGCAGCCAGGGCAGGGAGCAGGCACAGGTCACACTCACCGGGAACAGGTTGAAGGTTGCAGTCAGACTGGCTTTGTAGTGCTACAAGGAAAGACAGATCGTTGCTTGTGTTAGCATCAACCCTTGGACTACAGGGAGGGGTAGCCTGGCACAGCTGTGGGGCTAAGACTGCCTCCCTCAAATGCCATCCCAGATCCCAAGAAATAACTCTCCCAGGATTTGGGAAAGGTCTCTCACCTGGGAAACTCTGGCATTTTTAATGCTGATGGGGGTATGCTGGATTCCTGAGAGGCCAAACAGCTCCACGACATCCATCGGCTCCTGTAATGGAAAGGTACAAAGGTCATCAAATATGTGGGTCTGGACACATTCTCCCCACCCTCTGCCAGTGTCAGCTCCCTGGGACAACAGTAGTATGCCTCCGGGATTAGTAAAGAGTCTGTGTCCTCCTGGGGGCAAGTGAGGCTCAAAATGATGCTTTGCTTTAGACCCTGCAGCAAGGAACTCGCCAAATCTTCTTGGTGCTTCAGCTCCTAAGTACCACCATGAGTTTCTGTTAGCCCTGCTAGTCTGCAGACCCAAAGTTATATCCAAGAACATCTGAGGTGCCTAGAATTCCACCATGGACAGTGCAGAAAGAAAGCAGGTATAGCCAGGAACACCTACTAGCTGCTTAATGCTGAGAACACACTCAATTTTCTCTCACAGTCGCCAGGAAAGGGACCTCTCTGACCAAGCACATCTGCACTGGGGGCAGAAGCAATCCACATTTGGGCTGACATGTCTCTGCCCCAAGAAGGCCCCACCAAGGCCTTCTCCATCCCCTCACTGTCCATCCTACCTCCTAGCCACAAAAGAGAGAAGGAGCTCCCATTGCACCAACCATTCCCCCTTTCCCTGGTGTCCACCATGGCAGCACAAGCATCCAGGCTGCCCCCTCGTAGCTGAGGGATGCTGCTCCAGTTGCCATGGCAATGGATGCTGCTATGTTTAACCACTCAAATGTGCTGCAGTAAGAGCCTGCATAAACAAACCAGCTCCCCCAGCCCCACAGCCTGGCAGCGGTGGGAGAGGCCTGCAAGGGAACAAGTCTGTTCTCTTCCCCATCTCCATCACAAGGCAACCAGACAACACCTCACAGGCTGCTGCACAGATGAGGGCCAGCAAGCTCCTGAGATCTACTAAGATCCCACATGCCTGTCCCAGAGCACATCCCCCTGCCACAGAGCCAGGACTTGCAGTCAGATCCTCCAGGGCCTTACAAGGTTGTGCTGATAGGAAAATCCTTGCCCTGTAAAGGGCCATTTTTCTTCTGCCTGGCCTCAGCTTTCCTGAGCTTTGTGAAAACAGACCAGTTTGGGTCTCTCCACCTCTTACTGAGTGGAGCTGGGCAGGCAGAGCTGGACTGGTTTGTTTCACTTCATGGGAGCTGGACAGGCACGGTTACACCCAGACCCTGCTCAAAGGGCTGGTGATACCCATCAACCGAGAAAAGGTGATGGGGAGAGCTCAGCATGACCACCTCACTCCTGCACACCAGCCTCTTTCTGCTGTGGGGATGTAAAATCTGAGCTTAGGAAAGGCCACAGCAGCTTTATCCACACCCATGGCTTGGCCAAGGTGACTGGAGGAGCGGGGAGGAGCGGTGTGACCCACAGGAGGAGGAAGGGTGAAGAAGCCCATAGCCTGCCACCCAGCAAGGACTGGGCCAGCACCACATCCTCTCTGCTGGAGGGCCAAGGACCTGGTCACAGGGGCCTCCAGGAGTGCTCTCACCTCGTAGTACCCATCGATGAAGACTGTGATCATCTGTGGATTGACGCCCTGAGCCGACAGCAAGGAGCGCAGCATCCTGGGGAGAGATGGTGGGACCTGAGCATGGCACAGCCCCAGTGGGCCCAGCCCGTTCAGCAGGGGGGGACAGGTCCCTTCGGGTGGGGGAAAGGAGGTGTGGTGAGAGACCAGGACCTGCTACCCCTGGGCTCTTCCCTTCCCTATGGCCAGGGACCTCAGGATCTGCCCACGTTGCTTGTGCAGCTCCAGGAGGAGGCTGGATCCTGCCAGCGGGATGAAGGGAAGGGCTTGGGCCATGCCTGGTCTGATGGCATGGAGCAGAGAAGCCATGCCCCCGGGAAGTGCTCACCTGTACAGGTAGTTGGGGCGGTTCCCTGCAATAACAGCTACAGGCACATTGAAGACTTTGTTGTCTTTTAGCTGGAAGAGAAATGTGTGTGTGAGTGGGGCTGTGGGAGGCCATGCCACTGAGAGCAGGATCCAAGGGGTAGGGATCAGCCCCACCACAGAACAGTGGAGCTGCACAGTCCCACCCCTTGGCTCAGGACCACACCGACCGAGCAGGACCCCGTTCAGCACTGCTGCAGCCCCTGCCAGCCTCCCCTCTTCATCCCACCTCAGGCCCAGCTCCCAGACCCAACTTGCAACACCTGGAGATCTTTGTCCAAAGATGGTGCTTAAGGACAGGACTCGGCATCTGAGCCGCAAACACACCTGGTCCAGCCCAGCCCTCCCTCCTGGAGCCTTCCCCAAATACTCTGCCCCTGCACTCACGGGATCAGGGTTGAACTCAATGGGTGTGGGGTCTTTGCAGCTGCAGACGCTACCGTAACCTTCGACTTTGCTGCAGAACCTCTTCCGGCGGCGGTTCAGCTCCGTGTCAGGCCAGTGGCACTCAGCATCTGGAGACACCAAGGACAAAAAATAAGACAGCTCATCCTCACAGCCTCACCTTGTGTGCTCCAGGCTGCACTGCCACATGGATGGCTCTCCTTGGGTCAGCCATCATCAAGCCAGTCCTTATTACTATGAATGAGCAACACTTCTAGATGCAGGATATAGCCACAGGAGCCACTCAGAATCCATTCCCATCTTATGGCCTCTCTGAGCAGCAACAGGCCACGTTCAAGGCCAACAGTCAGAAAAGACTAGACCAGGCCTGGTTTGGAGAGGTGACAAATGACCAGCCTATGTCCCCACTTCCCCATCCTCACCTTTCTCAACAACCATGCCTGGAATTGCCAGGGGAGCAGGAAGAAAGGAAGCTGGTCCCATTTTAAAAGTTATCACCCCCACCTCAAACAGCCTTAAGTTCATCCTGGGATGTTGCTAACAGACCCACAGCTTTGACTCAAAAGCACAGAGAGTAGCAGACAGACATCTCCCAGAGATACCTGGCACTGCAGAGCACTTCCTACCTTCCACGGATGTCAGATGAACTTCTGTCTTCAGCAGTACAGGGTCACCCCACGTTGAGAGGGCAGGTGACTTGGCGTGTTTCTCCCCGTATACTTCCCCTGGAGCAGGGACACAGGGTCAGGACTGTCAGGAAGGGCCCATTCCACGACCAGGGGCTGCAGCCCAGGGTGTCAGCTTGGCACCTTTTCCCACTGGCCTCCAGTGAGCTGCTGAAGGGACACACTTTGCCTCCACTCCCGCCCCCCAAGGAATGGAGTTGCCACTCTCTGTGACTCATTCCCTGCTCTTATAGCATGTTGGAGACGGGCTGGGTTTATCTTCAGCTGGCTTCTCCCCAAAAAAGGAGCCATGAACCCTCCCTCGGTCTGTGCTAGTCTCACCTCCCTTCTTCCCCACAAATGTCCACATGTCTCTCCAGCTCAGGAATGGTGCGACTTGGCTCCCCAGGCTTTTCAGGACATTCTTGGCTGTGTCCTTGAGGTGAAAGGAGCCTTCATCCTGGAACAAAACACAACCCTGAAGCTGAGGTCTGGCTCCTAATGCAGACAAGGAAACTCTCCCATCAATACCAAAGAGGTACAGGGCCCACTCCTACCCCTGAACCAGCTGAGCCAGAAACTTTCAAGAGCAGGTTCCTAAGGTCTCTGTGCCACTAAACCTGCAGGTGGCTTCATCATTGCCCATGGGGAGGTCAGGGGAGTCATGGACTCCTGTTTCCTTGAGATCAAATTGTTCTCAAGCAGGGCCATGTGTTCAGCAATGCTTCACACAGCTAACCCTGAAACCTTGAAGAACCATAGTGCTGCTCACACAGCAGCCCAGAGCCAGCACAGTCCACAGTGTCCCCCGTGAAGCCTGGAACTGGGACCCAGAAGGGTCCCACCACATCTTTGTATTTCCTCATGACCATTCTCTACCTAACCTCTTCTTTACTGCTGCAGGCTTTGACACATCTGCTTGTTGCTCTCCTGCCTTGCTGGGCTGACAGCAGTGTCTGTAGTAACAAAGAGGAGTGAGAGGACAAGGGAGGTGATCCAGGCAGGAAGGCACAGCCCCGGGGGAATGTGACATTTAGCCCTGGGAATGCCTGATGACATTCAGGAGGCAACTGCCCAGAAGAGCTTTAGGGCATCCTGACTCAATGTGACTTTTTCCTTTGACACTAAGGTCACATACCTTAATGGTGAAGATCAGGATTCGGCCACGGGCAACCATGTTGAGGAAAAGTACCATGGCTTCATCTTCATGGGGAGAATAGGTGTCAAAGACTCTCTTGGCCATCACATGACCCTGTTGATATTCAAACGACAGATTAATCTTAAATGCTATGCAGCCAGGACATGCAGGATTATGGAAATCTGTCCTGGAAGGCTGAGCAACATGATGAGTTACTTTTCTGGTATGCCAGGGAGTTAGTCCCCAGGCAGAGTCAGCCCTCGGGCCTTCACGCATGATGTGAAGTGGACTGAGGTCCATGGGACAGCACTACCCAACCTCACAACTCCTCTCCTGCCTGCTTCCCAGGGACAGCTAGGCAAGTGCAAGGGGATGCTGCAGGGACCCTCTGGGTGACCATGTCGTGCTCTGGAAACTACAGGCAAACAAGCACTCAGGGGCTTCTCTCCTGGCTGCCCTTTGCCTCGTGCAACCAACAGTTAGAGAGCACGGACAAGCACTGCCCAATAGGAAAGACAAACACAGACATGTGGGGATGCTTTACCGTAGCCTGATTTAAGACAATGACGTGGATCCCTCTTCCCTGCTCCCGAGCCTCATCTTCCAGGACCTGCAAGTAGAGAAGTGATGAGAACCATACACCAAGACCTCTCATTCCCTGCCTGTTCAGCTCAGTAGAATCCCCAAACAAGGGGCAAGTATCCCTCCTGTGACATTCTGGCTTTGCTCATGGCAGTGATGGACGCCAGAGCAGAAGACAACGTGGGACAAAAACTCCTGACCTTCCTGCCAGCCACAGAAGTGCTCTCACCACCCGCTGCTTGAGGCTTCACCTATTCAGCTCCACTCATCCTCTGCTCACAGGGACAGTCAGCACCCATCACTTACTGTTGTCCCATCCACAGCCACGTAGACCTTCGACCGGCTGGAGTACACCTCCACATCCAAGACCTTCTTGTTGCTCACAGGGTGCCTATGGACTTCCACATTCAGCATCTCGTCATCTACAGAGGAGAAATGCCCAGTCTCAACCAGCCAAGGCACCTCGGGCTTGTCCTTGCTTGGCACTAGCCCAGCTAAACCTCCAAGAGGTCATGTCCACCAGGTACCCCAGCCCAGAAAGCCATAGGTCAGAATCTACGGAGACAGCAGAAACCCAAAATGGCAACAGATCTGGCCCCAGCTATCCCCACACAGACCTCTGCAGCCAAATGTGCTGAAGCCTTGAGCAGACAGACCAGGAATGGGAACTGCCTTTTCTATTCACTTTTATTAAACCCACATGCACAGCCCTGTCTCATGCTGTGGCTGGTATCAAGTTTGCCCTGACTTAAGAGAAAGTATCACCCTCTGTCCAGTTTCCCTGCTTTCAGAGAAAAGCAAGATGCTGCCCCTCACCGTAGTCCTGTGCAGATTCCTCTTCCTCCTCGTAAGCAGCTCTCCTGGTGTCCAAGATCAGCTTGATGTTCACAATCACAGTCACGAGCAGGAAGAGGACAGCACCTGTCTGCAGTTCAGAATGTTTTATGAGTAACAACCCCAAGACAAGGCCACCCGCTTGGCAGAAGCTGCAGGGCACTCCAAGGAGGTCCTGCAAGGGATCATAAGCATCTGCCATTTCCCATTTTCTTCTGGGAAAAGGCAAAGAGAAAGAAATACAGGTGACAGAGTTTTAGGGTGAAATTCTTTCATTAGCTGGAGAGCACTGAACCCTTGACACATGAGAATTAATCTACTTCCAGTGTGTCCCTGCTTCCAGACTGGTGAGCAGACTGCTGCTAAAATACTGCATCCAGGTTGAGGGTCTCTGCATGCAAAGTTTGGCAATTCAGAGGTGCAGCTCCCACAGTAAACTTAACCTCTGCCTCTCCTGCAGCATCACCACTCTGGTCTCTCCCTCTGCAACCAGAGGACGTATCCAGGGTATTCAGGTGGAGAGGAGATGCTGTGTGACTAAAGCAAGGCAAAGGCAAGAAGCTAAAGTCTGACTTCAAGAAACCACAGTGTGCCACAGGCTGCAGAGAACACCTCAGCCTTCCTGTCCACAGCCAACCACAGCAACCCGCACGGATCCTGACACAAGAGGGCTACGGGAAGGTCCAGGAACTACAAGGGAACCCTGACATGAGCATCATCATTTCCCATGGCCCTGCTGCTCTCAGAACAAGGGGTGGAAGAAAAGATGACAACATTTCTACATGTACCTTTATTTATTAAAATGCATCTTCTTTTTCTCTTCCCTGGTTTCACTCCTTCTGCTGGTATTTGGACCCAGCATAAAGCAGAAACTACTCCATGCTAGAAGGATCTCTTCCAAGACAGGACCACCAATGTCCCATGTTGGGAAACGATCTGCTTGCAGGCATGAGCAGGGATGCAGGATGGCCTGGGCTGAGAGACAAGGCCTCAGCTGAAGTAACTTCTCTTTACTTGCCTCAGGGAGTTTTGTAACCCAGGGCACAGGTGCTTTGTCATGGTGGAAAGGTAACAGTAGTACGTGGCGGCTGAAGGACAAAGTCCCTGCCCAGCAGGCACAGCCCTGCTCCAGGGCTGAGGAACAGCTCTATCAGAGGCCCCTAAAGCTGCCCTGGACAGTCACACAGCAAGGGAAGGCTTTGCTGTTGGATTTAAGACACAAAGCCCCAGGCAGCCAGTACCCCCAAAGCTAACACCGCTGGAGGGCTCCCCTACCAAGCTCCAGGCCAAGAGGAACCATCCAGCTCATTGCAGTGCCACCATGGATGCCCAAATCTGCTCACCAAGTGCTGCTGACAGACTTATCTCACAGCCCAAAAGCTGTGGTTTCCCCCCACCCACGTAAGCTCAGGGTCCTGCTAACCTCCCTGAGCATCCCACCCATCTCAGCGTGGAGGTGTCACAGCAACTGAGGGAGAGGTTGGTGGAGGCTGCTGACAGCCTGGTCCCCCCACAAGGGGATGCTGAGACATGCCTTGGGTGCTTTTGAGATTCTTCCCTTGCCCGCCACCTCCCCAACAGCTTGCTTCCTAAAAATCTGTGCCTTTTTCAGCTCTAGGACCCTTGGTTCTCTGAGGTCTGGTATGGCATTGAGATTACACACAGACCTGCCCTTGTTGAGAAGCACTGAAAGGATCCCCCCTGTACCTGGCCAACTATTGCCTCAAGGCTACATGTTGCTGTTACCTCTGCCAAGCAGACAAATGGGTTAAAGAAGCAGCTGAGGAAGAGGAAGGTGAAAAAAGAGCAGTAAGAAAAGAGATGGACAGGCAGAAAATGTGATAATATGAACATCACTGCGGCACTTTGGCTTATTGATTGGCTCTTGGCTTAGGAACATGAGCACCTTTTGAGATCTGTGCACAGAAAGCTTTTAATTAGGCAAGAGCAGAGCCTTGGGCTCGCAGTGAGGAGCAGGCTGTGCCTGGTAGCCGGCAGTAGGGCCACCTTATCAGCTTGCCCAGACCTCCCATCCTGGTCACTGCTGGAGCAGCAGGGAAGCAGCCCCGCAGCCTGGGTGACCAGAGCAAACTAAGCAGGACCAATAGCTGAGACTAACAAGGTTGGTTCAGCCAGAGCTGCTGTAGACCTGGCTGCTCCATAGCTGCACAGTTTATATATGTTAAGCTCAATTTTCATCTGTGTTTTAAGCCACAGCAGTGCCATGGAAGGGAGCGATGACAGCAGACAGGCTCTACCCCACTGCCCCCAGTGCGATGAGCAGTGCCCACCTGAATGACCAGGACTGTTCCCCAGCACCAAGCAGCCCAGGGGACACCAGCCTGAGCAGCCTCCCTCCCCAGGGAGCCCCGGCGAGCCTTCATCCTCCCATGCACACACAAAGCCCTCCCCTACTCCCTCCCGCAGAAACCAACTGACAAATTTCACCAAGCTTTGCTCATCTTTGGAACAGCTCCTTTTCTGCAGCTTGGGGCCAAACCCTTCCTGTCCTTATGCCCCCACACACCCCCCAGGACGCTGGCTCCACCAAGGATTAGCTGCTTTACAGCACAACCAACCAAGCCTGTGGCTTCCCCAGACACCAGCTGCCCCTGAGGCACAAGATCCCATCACTAAGCCCTATTTTCTCTGTCCACCTGTTGTGCCTTATACCAGCTTCCATAGGCAAACCAAACGGGGCAGGGGTGGTTTCCCACTGCAGGCTGAGCCCTGCTGCACTTGGCTCAGGTCTGGATTCAGGAGGGGAGGAATCAGTTGGGTTTATAGCTGAAGGCCTCCCAAGGACGCCTGGACAGTTGTATCTCCCATTATCTGCAGGTCCATCTGCAGCTGGAAGGAGCTGCTAGACATGCCAGACCCTTCCACACATAAGCACAGAGCCACTGGATGCAGCTTTCTGGGGGACAAGTCATGCTCCCTCCAGCCTGTCAGGCGACCCAGGTCTGCCAGCAGACCCCCCTGCACCCACGCAGCTGCTCCATAAGACAGCAAACCCGAGAGATGATCCTCCCTAATCCAGCACAGGGTGACTCACTTGGCACAGCTTCCGCAGCGCCCGCTGGTTCATCAGCTTGTACTTCCAGGCGAGGTACCAGCTCCGCTTCTTGTGGGGCTTGGCGGCGGCGTTGGGCTTCCACTCCTCCATCCTCATGGGGGGCAGCGGCGTGGGGCAGGGGTCAGGACGTGCTCTGCTCCGCTCTCGTGTCCATCGGGGCTCCCTGCCGGGACGGGGTGGGTGCAGGGTGAGGGATGCCAGCGCCTCCAAACCTTCTCCCCAGCAAAGGCAGCGCCTGGCACGAGCAGTGCCCACGGACAGCACTCGGGGACCACGAGCAGAATCCCCAGGGAGCCTCCCCAGCCCCACAGGGAGCCACCCAGGAGGCTTCACCGGAGGCTCCGCAGGAGGACTGTGGGCAGGGCAATGGGGAACCCTTGAACCCGTGGGGCTGTGAGGACCTTTGCTCCAGCCCCAGCCCTCAGCCAGGCTGCTGCGCTGGGCCCGCTCCCACCCTCTGGCGAGGAGAGGTGGCCCTGAGACGCGAGGCAGTGACAGCCCCGGGCTGGCAGGAGCCACGGAGGTGCCACCACCGGCACTGTCGGCCCGCGGGGTCCCCGGTGGGGAGCGGGACCCCACTGGAGGCTTCGCAGCCCCATCCCCACCAGCAGGGACGCGGCAGGCCGAGCTCTGGAGAGCAGAGCTGGCCCTTGGCCCCGCGGGAGAGCCCGGGGGTGTCCCCAGGGGGGGCCCACACCGCCCGCCGGGCCCGGGGCAGGAGGCGGAGCCCGGCTGGGCGCAGGGGCCAGGCGGGGTGGGGAGCACCGGGGGGGGACGGCACAC
>VZRW01004054.1:524111-604106 GCA_013398125.1 Aegotheles bennettii | reverse complement strand
CCCCCCCCCCCCCCCCGTTTTTTTTTTTTTCGTGTCCTCTGGACTGAGAGGCATCACGTGCCGAAATCCTGGCTGGAGTTTTCCCAGGCTTCTTCCTCAGATGCTTTTGTTGCTGTTGCTTGCTGTGGGACCAGAGATGGGAGTCCTGGGAGACCAGCGGGTCACCCGTGGGCGGGGGGGTGACTCTGAGGGCGCCAGATGCTGGGGACTGGGCGCTGTGCTTGGAAATGATCCTGGGGGACTGGGACCATGTGGATTTCCATGGCAGCTTGCTGGTGCTGGGGCATCTGCAGGTCCCAGGCTGCCTGTACCTGTCCTGTCCTGTTTCTTTCCATCTCTCCCTGCCACCGCCTTTTTTCCTTTCCTGGCAAAATATTTGCATCCTGCACAGGGAAAATCCAGTGGCTTTCGGCAGCCAGTATCACACAGACAGGAATGTCTTGGCACGCAGGGCTTTCCGTTAGGAAAACAGATGTTTCTACAGCAACTGAAGTTTTACAAAGAGCTTCCCTTGGCTCGAAGGGGCAGGAGGCGGCAAAGCGAGCGGTGTGATCCACAATCCCTGTCCTCCCCACTGTCCTCCCCAGTTTTGGGAGTGAATTGAGTCTCGGGCTCCAAATCCTGCTGTGTCATGTTGTCACCAGGCTTGGGTCAGACCCTAGCAGGAGGAAAGTAAATGCATGAAGGGCCTTGGCTGAAACAGTCTGGGGCGGTGCTGATGGTCCAACCAGATCTGAGCAGCGTCCTGGCGCATTCCTGCCTGGCTCCTCCTGCCCTGCCAGCTGCCTCACAGGGCTTGGAGGATGCTCTGGGCTAAGATCTGCATCCAGTGTCTCCAGTTCCTTGTTTACCCCTGTTCCCATAGAAGACAGTGACACAAGTGCCCTGGATTTATTTCCCCAAGGGGGGGTTGGTGACCAGTGGGTGCCATAAGTCATTGGTCCCCAATGGTTGTGTCCTCAGCTCTTGGACAGGGTCCCCTGGGATGGTTCCCTGCAGGGTGTTTCCCCATGCCATGCTGCTCATCAAACACCTTGGGAGACCTGTGGCCACCACAGTGACACCTCTGCTGGGGTGGGCTGGGACTTGGGTCTCTCGGCCATCAAGGTCACCTTGGTTACCTCCAAAAACCCTGCACTCTCTGTTTCCATGCCAGGCTTATCTGCGAGCGGTGGACGTGAAGATCCTGCAGCAGTTGGTGGTAGTGAACGAGGGCATTGAGGCAGTGAAGTGGCTGCTGGAGGAGAGGAGCACACTGACCAGCCGCTGCAGCAGCCTGGCCAGCAGCCAGTACAGCCTGGTGGAGAGCCAGGCGGCCTCGCGACGGGGCAGCTGGGACAGCCTGCAGGAGGACCCCAACGACAGGCTGGACAGCATCTCCGTCGGGAGCTACCTGGACACATTGGCTGATGACATGGATGAGTATTCCCAAAATGCCGCCGAAACCGCCACCACATCCACACCGGGCAGAGCCCTGGTCAGGGCGGAGCAGGATTGGGTCAGGATCGACCCCGAGAGGGGTCTTGCAAAGCAAGAGAAGAGCAAAGCAGAGCACGAGTGGCCCCACGTGGACCTCTCCCCACCCCGGCTGCCCCAGGATCACCAGTTTGCTAAGGAGCCCCAGGTGGCCAACGGGTATTTGGGCCAGCAGCCCTCCTCTCTGGAACCAGGCAGAGACACCAAATTGCTGCCGGGGGCTGGGGAGAGGCGGGGGAAGGGGAACCCGGGTGGGAAGGCTCGGAAAGCTGAGGGTGACTTCGAGACCTGCAAACTCAACAGCAAACTGCACCTGGAGTACGATGCCCACTGGCGCTGGCTCCAGTCTCAGGACGATGTGACGTTCTTGTAGCCCATGGCTTCGCTTGCCCGGTCCAGCTCTCCCAGCTGCCTGCTCTGCTCCACTTGTCTCCGCTTGGGAGAGCTGGGGTGGTGGGGAGGGGGGATGAGCTGGCTTGGTGGTGTTGCACTGTTCCTCTGACCCCCCGTCAGTGTTTGCTGGTCCAGCCCTAAGGGACGGGGTGCCCACCCTGCAGTGAATTTCTGGGAAAGGCAGGATGAGGTGGGTCCCTGTAAATTGAATTCTTTGCTCTGGGGTGGTGCGTGCAGGTGGCTGGTCACTCCTCTGTTGTCCTTGATGTTGGTGGCAGGGAAGGGTTGGTGGGAAAACCTTGGGCAGCGGGACTCCTGGGACCTCTCTCCTCTAATCCTCAGCCTCCTGTCTGCAAAAACTGGGGACCCTCCTGTTGAACTGGCTACCGAGAGAGGACAAGGAGATACTTCTGTGCATTCACAGCTTGGTGGCACTAGCATGCTCAGTGTGAGCTGCGGGGCAGGACCATCAGCAGGGCAACCCTGTTGGATGTGCTTATTTCTCTCATCATCAAGGCCAGTGTCCATTCAGAGTTGGCCGGGGGCACCTGCGATTTGGCCACAGGACACGGTGGACACTAAAACCCCCTTCCTGGTGGGTGAAGCCCTGCCTGGTTTAAATGCCTCTGTGAAGCCAATCTGAAGCGTGATCAGGGCTGTCACCGTAGCTGCTCCTGTTGGGCTGGGGAGCCTTTGTCTGTGCCCTGTGGAGGAAGGACACTGGTGCAGACTTCACTTCCCATGTGATTACATCAGAAGGGCAAAGCACTGGGTGGGAGATGGAGATCCAGTTCTCCCAGTTTGCTTCTGGGTGGTCTCCCAGCTCAGGACCAGGTCGTTCAGAAACCTTGGGATGTGGCAACATACAGGCGGCCTGGTAGAGCCTGCAGGGCCCAGGCTCCAAAAGGTTCGTGCTTTCTGCTGATGGGGGTCATGGCTGGGATTCTCCATCTGTGTGAAAAGCTGTGCCAGGTCTCTGCCCTCTACCAGCAAGCAGAAACGTGAGGCTCCTCTGCCAGGGTGGATTTGCAGCGAACCTGCCCTGGAGACATCTTCTCTGTCCTTTTAGCCTTGGCTTCTGCCTGTGCCTTTTTCTCTCTACCCACCATGCCTCCCAGTACATCCCTTACTGGCTTGTAGAGCATGGCTTGCAGCTGGAGCTGTGTGCAAGCTTGGGCAGGACCTGCTCCCTTCACCAGATGATGCAGGGAAGGACCTGGGCATCCCTCAGCCCCCTGCTTCAAGGAGAGGGGTGTGGACAAGCCGGGCGGGTCCTGGCTTCACAACCCATGGGTATGTCTGCCCCTGGCTGCGTGCTGTGACAGCTTTGCTTTCACACAGTGCTGTTGTTCCCTGGTCTGGGTGGGTCACAGCCTGGCTCTTTCCTCACTGGCGCGGTGGGAGTGGGGATAACATCTTCTGAGGTCAGTGGGAAGCCAAGAGAGAGGGAAGACCTGGCTGTAACTGTGCCTGGATGTGAGATGTGAGCTGACTGTGGTCAGGAGGGTGGTCGGGTGTGTGACAGGTCCAGCTTTGTGACTATGAAGCAGCACCTTTAGTGGAAACTGCCCACCATGCCGAGACCCCCGAGCACCCTCCTTTCCCCTGCAGATCCTCAAGGCTTCCCTGGACGGACATGGAGAGCAGAACAAGGTCTAAAACTTCTGGAGACGGCACCTGCTAAGGACTTGGGGGAATCCCAGCAAACCGGGACCGGGTTGCCCTATGTGAGCATTCCATCTGCCTGCCCTGGAGCAGCGTGCTTGGCTTGTTGTTGCCTGTGAGCAGCTCGTGGCTCCACCGCTGCTGCTGAGCCACCACACCCCCCCCGAGGCTGGCTGTCCCTTGCTTTCCTTCTAGCCCTGCATGCGATGAATCAGCTGAGGGTCCCGGGGGAGACGGGGTAAGTCCTCCAGCTCTGTTAAAATCGTTCTTGACAAAAAATAGCTGGCTTAATAAATGGTAGCGCTTCTCCCAGGCCACGCTGTCAGTGCTTTGCTGAGCTTATGGGGTTTCTGGGGGAAGGGGATGAAGCACCCTGGAGCCATCAGCGGCTCCATGGGCAGGGCAGGCTGAGCCCCCAGTCCTGAAGCAGGCACAGACCACCGAGGATCTGTCCCTTCTCACACCAGCGTGGTGACACCTAAAACCACACTTCCTGAAGCAGGTGGGTACTGGAGCACGTCTGCCAGGAGTGAGGATGCTGGTGAGACTGGATCTCCAGGAGAATGGGGCATATCGAGCTTGGCTGAGCTATGTCTCCAGCTACAAACTGCAGCATCACCCTTCCTGCCCCGAATTTCCAAGGAAGGTTTTTCTAGGTTTTACCAGGCCTGCTAGCTGTGCTGGTGTCTCATTCTGCAGCCACAGCCTTGGCTCCTGTGGCCTCCTCCACCCAGAATGTGCAGGGGGGGTTCTGGGTGTAGGACACATTTCTCCACCCTAGCCCCGGGGGGGGAAGCAGCCACAGCTCTGATTTCAGGCTGTTGGGATTTACTCCTGGGTGGGTCTCTTTAAAACCACTGGAGCCAGTTGCTCACGCAAACATCAGCCTTTCCAAAACAAATGCAAGTGGCTTATCCAGCCCCGCCATCCCGGCCTCAGCATCCGCTCCGGCTCCTGCCCTTGAAACCGTGAGCTTTTGCAGATGGGGACGTGGATGCTGGAGCCAGCAGGACTCGGCAGGATTTCCCCATTTTTCTGCTGGGCTGAGGTAAGAAATAAAATACAATGAAGAAAACCTTAGAAACAAAATGCCCAGCCCATTCCTCTTCCAAACCTAGACCCCGAAGGTTGGGCAGCTCTGTGTTGCTGCAGATGAGCCTTTGCTGGGGCTCCCCAGGACAGGGACTCTTCAGCCAGCTTACAGGAGCCTAAACTGCCCATAGCCTCAAAATCTGGGTATCCCCCCAAATCCCATCCCTTTGAGCTGGAGGGCGTGAATGAGACCTTGAGGCTCTCCTGCTATTCCCTGTCTCTGGACTGCTTGGATGAGGGCTCACCCACCTCTGGGCTTTGCCCCAGGCACGTGCAGAGCCAACGTGTCCCAAACCTGCACTGGGAAACCCCCCAGGGACCTCGGTCTTGCTGAAAGGTGGGTGCAGAGCACCCATGGGTGATACAGACCCTGCAGCACAGATCTGCAGCTTCTTTCCACCGCTGCCCAGGGAGGAGCGGTCTGGCTGGCCCTGCCCACGGCTGCCCTTGGGCTGCTCGGTGCCCGATACTGGGTGAGAAAACAAGCAGATAAAGCAGGCAGGATCCCAGCCAGTGCCAGAAAACACCCACGTCTGTTACGACAAAAACACTGGCAAGTCATTATTTTTTTTGTTTAAGATATACACAGAGATTAGACTGTATTAACGAGGCAGTAAAACACTTTAATAGCTCCCCTTGCTAGTTATTAAAAAGTCCCCTGGGCTTTCCCCTCCCTGCATGCAGCTTGGCTCCAAAAGGACCTGTCCCCTGAGCCTTGCAGCCATTTAAGCAATTTATGTCAGTTCCTGTGAGGAGGCAGAGTGAGAACAACCTTTCTGCACTGCCTGACCTGTTGCAGGCAGCGTGGGGCAGGAGAGGCCAACAAATGGGGCAGGAGGGCTGCGCATGTCCCTAAGCCCTGCTCTCAGCCTCATGATGCCAAAACCATCCCCAGTTCAAGACAACATTCAGTCCCTGTCCTGGGGGACCTGGCCCCATTTTCCAGCTCTCCTCTGGCCAGCACTTCTCACCCTGCCCAGGACCTCCCAGTATGGGTTAAATCAGCCCAGAGGGGGGTTCTTGTCTCCTGGGTTTCCAGCTGGTTTTCAGCTTTTCCTTCCCACAGGTCACAGGTCTCCAAGGCAGGAACCTCCTACAGGTTTTGTGCAAAGAAGCAGCCCAGGATAAGAGAGGTGTCAAGGGAAGGGCTTGCAGCATTTGCTCAACCTCTATTACACACCAGAGAAGCCACACCAGGCAGGGGATGCTCTGACTGCTCAGGGTAGCTCAGGCACCAAGTGGGAGTCTCGGGGTCACCTCCTGCCTCCTCCCCACTGGTGGGACCTCCCCGAGCCCACCCCCGAGTCTGCTCTTGGTGTCAGCAGCGGAGTGACTGGGAGGCTGGTGAACATGGGGACAAAGCTGGAACGTGAGCCAGGAGTGAGCTGAGCCTTTGGGAAATGCCTCCCCGAGCTGTGCCCTGCCCGGGCTGGCAGGTGGCCAGGCCTTCACTTTGGAGACTAATCCTTTGGATTTAGAGCTTCCCGGTGCTCCTTGGGAGTGGAAAACAAGCGTGACTGCTCCAGGCTTCACGGGCACGTGAGCATGGCTGGGTGATGAGGAAGGGCTTGGGGATGATGGCACAGCTCTCCCTTTCCTCCTCCCTGGGTGGTGGGCACCCACCCTAGCCCTTCAGGGTCCCAGAAGTGCCACCTTCTCCTTCCCACCTGTGTGACCCATCACTCGGTAAGAGTACCCCTCTGCTTCCCACACAGGGCTGGGACCTGGGGACACCCTGGCTCGATGCCACCCCAGGGGTGACACCAAAAGCCATATGTGCCCCTGTTGCCACCTCCTGCCTGCCAGCCCCTGCTGTGGTCCCTGGTGGGGAGGGAAAGAAAGATCTGAATTGCTCTTCTGCTAAATTAATCTGCTTTCACTGTCTTAGTGCAGCCTGACCTGAAAGAACCTCCCCTGGGTTTTTGGTTTTACTTTTTTGGGTTTGTTTTTTGGGTGTTTTTTTTTTTTCCATGGGGTGTTTAATGAGAAAATTAAAGCAGGTGTCTTGCAAAGAGGCTGTGGGAGACAGGGACCAGACCTGCAGCAGGGCAAAAGCAGTGCAGGCATTGTCTGAATGGTTTTAGGCAGGATTTGCTGTGCTGTCCTCTCCTGCGAGACCCCCTGGTCCTGGGGGCTGGAGAAAACTGCACCTGCTGTGGACAAAAAAACGGGGACAGCAAAAGGCTAAAAGGTGTGTTGGGTTCCCTCTGGCAGGGTGCAGAGTCAGGGGGACTTTTGGCTGGAGACATCTAAAAGCTGAGCTGCTTAAGGAACAACTCTTGCAGCAGCTGTGAGGGCAGTGGGACAGGCAGGGATGGGCAGAGGAGGGGAGGGACTCTGCCTGGCCAGGGCTGGTGGCCCCATGCTGCATGGCCACCTCTTAGGGGGACACCAGTGGGGAAGGATGGGGAGCAGGACCAAAGGGGCATGTCCCCAAGCTGGAGCAAAGCAGTTGCAGTCCTCCATGGATGGCCATGGTCCTGGGGGGGACTGGGGCTGGGGCTGGGTACCGGGGCAGGGATGACAGACCATGCCTCTCCCAGGCACCTGCTCCTGCCCAATCACACCTCCTGCTGCCTCATTTCACATCCCTTCTCCCCAGTCCCCTCCTTCTCCAGGGATGAAGGCTGAATGGCCCAAATGCCATCCCTGGCTTTGTGGGCACAGCCCAGATAAGGGGAACCAACCGCCCTGGCACCAAAATGACCCTTATAAGATGCCTAAGCTCAGGTCTCAGGGGTGACATCCAGGCACGGAGCTTCATCTGCCTTTAAAGCTCACTGCACTCTGCCCCTTCCCAGCTCCCTCCCTGCCTCAGTTTACCTCTTGTTGAAGGCAGAAGGGAGTAGAAAGGAAAGAAGCCCCCAGCATCCCCCAGCCTCTCCCGCTCTTGGGGCCTTTCTTACGGCTGTGCCATGGGGCTGGTTCCAGCTCTGTGAGTCTTGGAGTGGAGCAGAGAGGCTGGGCAGCTGCTCCAGTGCTCATCCATGTATCTTGTTAGGTCTGTCTGTCCCCCACAGAGTGCTGTGACTGAGAGGGGGCTGCAATGCTTGCGGCCCTCCAATGCCTTCTGTGAAGGGATTTTGAGCCTAGAACCAGCCCCAGCCAGGATCTGTGCTCTGGGAGAGGTGATGCTGGGAACTGGAGGGGTTTGAGGCAGATTTTGGGCATCTGCCCCTGTTTCAGAGGCTCAGCCCAGGGCCTTGGGGCAGGAGGGTGCAGAGAGTGTGAGCAGCAGGGATTATGGCTGCTATAAAAAGCACCACCATCTCCCACTCCTTCTCCCTAAGGTGCTTAGGAGAGGAAAGAGGGTCTTAAGGAGCAGCCTCCTGCATGGAAGAGCTGCAGGGACTGGAGCAGCTGGAGCAGCCTGGCACCCTCATCAGCCTCGTTCCCTCTCAGCATCCCGCAAAACCTCCCCTGGGTAAAGAAGCCCCAGATGCTTCTTCCTATGGACTTTCTCCCTGGGCCACTGATACTGAATGGGAAGGTCCTCGTCCCCTGCTTGGAAGATGTGAGGGACAAGGAAAGGGCTGGAGGGGACAGCCCAGCCAGAGTGGGGGGCCTGTTGGGTGACAAGAGCAGATGAGGTTGCTGCCTTGATCATACCGGTCCCCGAACAGCTCTCCCTTGCCCAGATTAGGGGGAAGAGGTGGAAGGCAGATGCTGGATGACAGCAGTGATGCCGGGGATGAGGGGTGCAAAGGAAGGCAGTGTGGGAAACTGCTGTCCTCTGCGGTTTTGCCCCGGCATGTGGCAGCTTCTAGTGGGTCAGTAGAGAAAGCAGCTACAGCCGTGGGGTCCTGCACAGCTCCAGGGCCAGGCTGGCTCCTGGTGTGGACAAGATGTGACCCTGCAGCTCATGGAGATGGTTGGTGGTTCTCTCATCTGCACACCACTGCACTGTTACCCCAGGGCTGGGTCCCTCCGGGGGCTGGACACAGCACCGAGACCCCTCCTTTCATCCCTGCAAGAGAAAGGTTCCAAAGGGGAGGTCCTGGCTCCAGGAGGCCGAGGAGGTGAACTGGTGGAGGGCACTTCCTCGCTGTCCCCTTCCAAGCCTGGAGCAGCCAGGTGGCCACAGGAGGGAGCTTGACTCCTTCTTCTCCTGCTCGCTGGACAGTGGCCTGGGGTGGGATGACAGCCACGCTGGCCCTGGGTGCAAGCGCTGCTGGGTGCAGGAGCAGCTCCCCATGGTCAAACCACAGCATGTGGGACCTCAGATAGGGAAAGGAGCAAGAACCCGGCTGGAGCAGAGGTGGCTGCCTCCATCCTCGGGGGAGCCCCCACCTTATTTCCAGCAGCTGGTAGGCTATGGGTCCCCCATGCAGAAGACCTGCCAGGGCTGTAGCCTGCAGCCACAGGGGGACAGTTCAGTCATGCCTGGTGAGTGGCGTGTCCCCCTTTGAGAGCAGTGTCTGTGCCAGACTCATGGTCTCACCATCCCACCAGAGGGACCTGGGTGACCCTGATGCTCAGTCTCTAGATGTTGAAAGGGCAGGGAAACAAGGAAATCACACACACACACACACACACACACACATACACCCTGCTTCCTGTCCCCCAGGAAACCTTCCCAGTTTCCCCAGCCTAGAGCCAGCTTCAGTGCTGCAGCCCTGCTCCCAGGGGCTGACAGACCCAGGATCACCCCCAGCATCCCCCCGTGCTGCCATGGCATCGCTGCCCAGCTCCCCTCCACAGCAGCCATGTTACAAACCCAGGGCTGACAAAAGGGGACAAAAATGTTGGTGGCAGCAACGATGTATCTGATTGGAAATGGTTAATTGCTGGGGGGAGGTTTGTGTGCTGTTGCTTGTCTTTGCTTGCTGCAAAGCTGACAAAACCCCACTGTGGGGCCGCTGGTAATGGCTCTCATTAAAAGCCATCAGAGCAGGAGGTTGAAACCACATCCACTTTCCCCAACCACTTTCAGAAGGGGAAAATGATGCTCTGGCCCCTGCTGTGGGGGGTGAGCTGGGTACCTGGTACCTCAGGCTGGGAAAGGCAGGGCTCCTTTCCCTGAACGCAGAGGTCCTAACCACTTGCCTTTCCTGGGATTTGGTCTCTGGGCTGTCAGTACAGCTTTATTTCTTTTTTTTTTTTTTTTTCAGAGTTCAGGAAAGATGTGGAGATCGAAAGGATTTTCACAAGGAAGAGGCACCATGACCAAGGAATGAGCTTGGTCCTGGTGCCTCTGTTCTGCTTTACAGAGAAATGATAGAACCTGATTTTAAACCCCTAGTTGGGTAAGAGCTGGCCTTTAAATACCAGTGAAACCATCAGGATACTCCTTTTCCCACTTGTTCTGGGAGATTCCCCCCCCACCTTGGCTGCTGCTGGCTTCCCCTGAGGCCCTTAAAAAGAGAGAAGTGGGGATATGCATGGAGTTAGCAAAGGGGAAGGATGCCTTAGGGCAGAGAGAAGTGGCAGGAAGAGAACAGGGCAGTTTTGGGTGGTGGTGGCCCTGGCAGGGAGAGGAAGGTCCCCAAAGTGGTCTTCCCCCTCTACTAGTGCATGCACATGTGGCTGACCTCAATGCAGAGCCAGCACCCTTCATGGTGGCAGCTTGTTTGGGTGTGACAAAGAGGGGGGACACTCTTGGATGAGTCCAGGGCATGCAGCCATACAGGGGCTGTTTTCCCCTCTGAAGAGCTGGGGTCCCTGTCCACCCTCCAGCCGCTTTCCTTGGAGAATGGGCGTTTGCTGGGTGCTGAGAGCACTGCTCCTGCTCTGAGGGTGCTGGGATCAACCAGAGCTGGTGATGGCAACTGGCCCTGGGCACAGAGGAGGAAGAGTGGCCCTGGGCTGGACCTGGGATTGTCACCTCTCTGCCCCACAGATGCAGGACGCACCCAGTGAAATGGGCTGCGAGGTGGAGCTGCAAAACCGTGGGGAGGAGTGATGGCCCAGGCAGGTCATCGATGTACCAGGCTGGATTTGATCCCTGCTGACCATCCAGTGCCTTTCTGCAGCCCCAGCTCCCTGCTGCGTCCTGGGTCTGTCATCAGAAACACAGACACCCCTGTTTCTCACACAGCCTCCTCATCTTCACCCTTTTCACCACCCCATACCCAGGACAGCCTCACACCAAAGGACTGCCCGGCTCCTCTCTGGCTCGTTTCTCATGAGCTTTGTTTGGTGGGTGTATTTTGCATTTGATTTTTTTTTGCTATTCACAGGGAAGAAAGGGAGGTCACAAACCCACAGGTAGACATCAGGGCAGGACTGATGAGTCTGTGAGAAGGGGTGATGCCATCCACCCTGGCAAGGTCCTTAGAGGTCAGCAAAACTGGGGTGAGGAAGGCTTTGCTGTGTGGTGCCAGCTCTGCCCATCCCTTCCTCTCGCCTCCTGGTCCTGCAAGGTGGCTGCTGCACCATTCCTCCGCTCCATCCCTCTGCTCCATCCCGCTGCTCCATCCCGCCTGGCCCAGCCACCACAGCGGTCACGTCTGCTGTGGCAGGTGGCAGGTCTCGCCGATGGCAATGACCACGTCCTGGGGCTGGCGGTCCCGGTGCTGCGGCGCTTCGGGCATCTCACTCATCTCATTGACGCTGTTGCTGATGCAGTTGATGTCACTCTTGTTGCTGTTGTCATCTGGGCTGGGGCCGAAGATCCAGTCTGGAGGAGGGAAAAGCACAAAACGAGACCCTGGTTACTTCTGGCTGGCCCCAGAGGCAAAGCTGGCTGGGAAATCACTGCCCCCTGCTACACCCTACCCCTCACTCCAGGTGTTCATCCCCTGGGAGGGCCCCTCTGGCCTCCTCCACTCCTCCAGTACTGGGGTCTCTGCTCTTCCCAGCACTGGGCTGGTCTTCAGACTGCTGTTTTCTGGAAGGCCTCCCAACTTCGGCAAATGAAATCACCCTGATAATCCCCAAAATGGAAAAGAAGTGTCTCTGAAGCAATGTGTGCATCTGGGCTCTCCGGTATTGGAAAGAAATGGGGTTTCCTACAGTGAGTTTTTGCTGTAGGAAACAGAGGGGATAATTAAATAATTGTGTGACATCCAAATGGGGCTGGAGGCATGACTGGGGACACAGCTTATCTGCCACAGGAGTGCACCACAGCCATGCCAGTGCTTCAGACCCTCCATGGGCAGCACTGGGGCTGCACTTCTGGCAGATGACCAGAGCTGTGAGATGAAGGAAGGAGATGAAGGTCTCATTTCTTGAGTCACTGGGGGTGAAGAGGAGAGATGGGAAAGCCCTGTGGTCCTCCCTGTGCTTCATATGTTCACTGTAAGTTGAATTTTGGGGCTTTCAAAAAAGCCCCAAAGATTTTCTTTCTTTTCTGAAGAAAACCCAGAAGTTTTGTCATTTTTGCAATGCAATATTTGACTTTCTATGCCAGCTTAAAGCCATTTGGCCACTCCATCTCCAAGGGTGTGGGGCATGGCTTTTGGGGTGATGCTCCTGCTGTGAAGCCAGGGTGGGTGTCCACCCTGCCACAGGGACCTGGTAGGGAGCAGAGGAGCTTGTGCCCCACTGCCTGGCATGGGCTGGCTGGATGTGGGTGCAGGCTCCAAGGAAGAGAGAGGTCCCACCACGCTGGGCTCAGGTGGTGTGTCCACAGAGTGACTGTTTTTTCTTGTTTTGTTTTTTTTTCCCCTTTGTTGTTCACCTCCATCACTGCACCAGTGGGGTCTGCTGGATGTGTGATGGGAAGGGCAGGAGAAGAACCACCACAGTCCCCACAGGTACCACAGTGCTGGCAAGAGTAATCAGGGAACTCATCAAATAGGTGGTCCAAAGGATTTTGGACCCAGCTCTGCCCTGGGTCCCAACCAGGGCATTTAGCTGTCAGTTGCACAGCCCACAGAACCATCAGAGCCTGGGGTCCCCATCACAACCCTTCACTGAGGAAAACAGCCAATCTCAGGAGGCTCATTTAGGTCTTTGTCCTGTTATAGCCTACATTTTGCTTGGATTTACTGGATTTAGACCAAAGCCAAGCACTCCACCAGCTGCTTCCTGCCACCTGGGCTGGGTCACCACCAGCCAGACCTCCCCTTTCTGCCTCCAAGACCTCCCAGGCTTGTGCCAGCCCCTGCACAGCTGCTTGGCGTGAGGAGGATCCGGAAGGCAATAACAAGATTGTCTCCTACAAATACTATTAAAGGTCTTGGCTTGTTTGCCTTGACGTCAGTGGTAAAACTCCAGTGGGAGGAGGGGCTGGTCCAGCAGGGAAGAAAGGGAACAAGCTGTAGAAAAAGAGGTGACAAGTCCTCAAGTATCCCAGGAGCCATCGAGTAGGGCAATGGGAAGCAAAGACCACAACTTTGCATGCATGAGCAAGAGGATGTGGCATTTGGTGGCCAAGCACTGAACCCTTGGGGACAATTGCAGGCAGCAAAGAAGCAAGAGCAGGGCACGGCACCGTGATGAAGGCAGCAACACAGGGAATGGGTGTTCTGGGAGAGTGCTGGGGGGGCTCAGCAAAAGCCATGGGAAAAGGGTGACAGTGCATTGTCACCACAGGGGAGGTGTCCAGCTGAGGTGCCCGGGGAAGGCACCTTGCGTGAGGCTGCCATGGTTTAATTCCTGGGTAAGTCTGGCCTGGATTGCACACGCTGATCTGAACCGCTGCTTCCCTGGGAATTACTGCTAGAGCCTGCTGGATCTAATTATCCCGTAATCTGCAGGAAGATGTAATTAGGCTGTCATTAGAGGGTATTTACTGTGATGTCTTTATGATTTGACTGTGTAAGTAAGGAGTGAAGTAATTACACAATTACACGTTATTTGTGGCCATTTATGGCCTGTAACTTCAGCATGTGGCCATGTGCAGGAGAGGGGAGTGAGGCCCTGTGGAGCTGGCAGAGGATCTCCTGCCAGCAGGACCTTGGAGAAGCAACCATAAAAATGTCAGCGCCCTTGTTTTCCTTGCCATCCACCGCTGGCCAGCTCCGTCCCAGCTGTGCGTGCTCCTCCTTAGCTTCTCCTTCCAGCTCCTTCCCAGCTTGCTCAGCCTGTAGCTGAGAAACTGTAGTCCCATGGGTTCCCCCATGGGATGTCTGGGGAGGGATGAGGGCGAGGAGAGAGGGGACCTCTCTTTGGTCCTGATATGATTAAACCTTGTTCCGATGTGGAAGGACCTGTGCAAGGGGATGGGATGCACAACCTCACGCCAAGCACAAGCACGTGTTATAAACCTCAGATGATGAACCCTGCAGGGGTTGTAATCAGGTAATGCAGGGTGGTGAGGGGCTGGGACCCGAGGGACAGTGGTGAAGGACTGAAGGTAGCTGAAGCCCTAAGTGCCACGACAGGTATTTCTCTCTCCATCCCTTACATCTGGCAGAGTGTCTTTATGAGCAACAGAAAATGGACACAACTGCCACCGAGAGGAAAAATAAATCCTCTTTTGGAGCAAAGTCCACATTTAGGTTCACACACACTCCAGCAAAGTCAGGCTGACACCCAAAGGATCTGGAGCACCCAAGGGCAGATCTGGGGTGAGAAGGGCTCCCACAGTGCACTCCTGGGGCAGTGGCACTCCCAGACCCAGGACAATCACAGTTTGGAGGTAAGGAAAAGCACCGCCTGTCCCTTCCCAGCCCCTGGAAGGAGCTCGTAACAATGCTGCAAAATCAGGGCATGCACATGGGTGTGTATGAATGCCTCACACAAAAGAATGGGACACAGTGAATTTCTCAGCCGGGCTGGGGGAGCAGCATCTGACCCAGAGGCACCTCTCCTTGCTGCGGCATGAAAGGAGAGGTGGAAAGTGCTGAGGTGGGGTGAGAGCAATAACGATTGACTGATGCAGAACAACAGGAGATCACGTAGACTGGATAAATCAGGAGCTGTGGAATAGCAACTCTTCCTAAACAGCAGAGTGATAGGACACAAAGTGCCTTGGAAGGTCTCTGGCTCTGCCTGAGTCTTAGACATCATCCCTGGAAGTAGGACCCTTGGCATGTGCTGTGTTTTCTGGAGCAGAAAAACACTGCTCTGGGCTGCCCAGGTTTCAGAGTGCGTTTTACCCCTCAGGAATGGTCCTTGCTCAGAAATTCCTTACAGTGCTGGCAGCAGGGAGCAGCCTTCTGCTGCTTGTGTGCAGAGGTACACAGGGATGCTCTACACCCAGTCTCATCCTGGTGGAGTGGCCAGGTCCCCTGCAGGCATCAGTGACAGGGTGGGATGGCCACGATGCACTTCAAGCACTGGAAAAGAGATGTCCCTGACAGAAGAGCAAAGGGAGGTAGGAGAAAGGGCTGGAATGTAAATGCAACCCAGTGAGTGAGACATGAATGTGTGAACACTCCCTGCAGAGATGGAAACAAGCAACGGAAGGGCAAACACGTTAGATGAACAATCAAACTCGTGCTCTAGTTTTATTTGCTTTAAATGGAGCTGAGTGTGAAAACAGCTACTAAAAAAGCCCTTTTCCCCTCCACCGGGACAGAAGACCTCTTTCTTTGAAACAGGTCCCAACTCAGCGATCACCCTGTGCTTTGAAGCAAGGCAGGACCAGCTCTGGCCACAGCATTCCCGACAGACACAAGTTCAAGGGTATCCCTCATGCATTTGATACGATGCAGCAGTCACAGCTGGACACCAGCAACGTGCCATATTTTGTCTCATTTGCAGGACAGACCCTGATTATTCATTAGTAAAACCAGCAGATATCTCCCATTTTTTTTCTGCTGGAAAATCTGTCTGCCTCTAGCGGTAGCAATTTGTTAGCAAGAAGTCCCCCTTTTTCCCCCAGATTCACATCTTTCTGAATTAACTTGCTGCTGGAGACTGTTCTTCCTCCCCTGTTATGCAGCAATTTCTTAGGTCAGTTGTGCTGGGTGAGTCAAAGCTGTCCTGCACGCCAAGCAACACGAGCACACTGCTTTGTCCATGGACAGGTAAGGACACAGTCCCTCTGCAGAGCTGATACCAAAATGAAGGATCTGGTGGGGAAAGGGGGTGACACGGAAAAGGCATTCAATTAATCATGGTATTCTCTTAAAAATGGCATCTCTGTACCAGTAGAACCCTGTGCCAAGCCTACATTTGACCCCAGTCCCACCCACAGGGCAGTGTAGCTGCCCTGGAGAGTGGCCAGGTGTGGTACTTGGGAGGCAGGGATGCTCCTGGGAGTGATTAGTTGCTCTCCACATCTTCCAGCCTTAGGCATTCATCGGGGAGGCAAAGCAAAAATGGCCAGAGGGTGAAGAGCCCTGCTTGGTGTCAGCTAGGGAAAGAGCAGCACTTTCAGAGGAGTAGAAAGGCACGGTCCTTGCCTCAGGGACCTGATGCAGCCCATCGCCGGACCACGTGATGACAGGAATGGAAACAGTGCTGTGGGATGGTGCATCCTTCAGGTCAGCCTCAGTCGATCCCCAGCCTGCCTGGGCTTTGTCCTCAAAGGTTTGGTGGCGAAATCAGTGTCCTAGTATGGGGCCACCTCTGCCTGCTTTTCTCAGGGCCAGACCACTGTGACCACTTGTCTGGTCAACGGCTGACGTCCACAACCATGGTGATGCCAGGGTGGATGTAGGGATGGGGCATAGTCCTGTTATTACAGTAGATGGGAGTGGGAATTAACCTGGTGAAAGCCATCCTACAGCGGCCACTGTTACACAACAGCATCCCTAAAAGAGCAGCTAAGGAACCCCTAATGCACCCCAT
The DNA here is from genome assembly GCA_013398125.1 of Aegotheles bennettii. NCBI lineage: Eukaryota > Metazoa > Chordata > Aves > Caprimulgiformes > Aegothelidae > Aegotheles > Aegotheles bennettii. The sequence goes on along the minus strand of VZRW01004054.1, from coordinate 587,855 downwards.
GCACTCAAAGGGAAACTGAGACAGGGGGTTAGTGTCAGAGGTGGGTTAGCACCGAGGTGGGGAAACAGAAGGGAATGTGACATGGTCTCTTCTTTCCCCAGAAATTTGGGAGACAAATGAATCATCCTCAAAACAGAGCCCAGAAATCCATAAGTTCTCTCTGATGGGCCTGAGAAGCAATCTGCAATCCCTGCCATGGGCTGAATTATCCTATGAGCTCTGTGGTTCTGCGTGGGAGCAATTAAAAGCAGATCCCGAGTCCCTGCAGGATCACCCAGCAGCTATTTTCAGCAACGCTACAGTCATGCACAGTTTCTTTGTTCAAGGAGATGTTTTCCTAAAGAAGCCTGAAATGTGGCATGTAGAGATAAGGCTGAAAAATAAAAATACAGCTGGCAGGTCAAAAGGGCAAAGAAAACAAAGACCCTGCTCTGAGACTGGCTTAGGGTTTTAAACAGTCCCGAAGTCAACGACCATCACAGTCCTGCTGGCATCGATGAGCCTGCCCTGCTTTACCCCATCTGCCTTGGGACCTTGCCTGAAGGAAAAGTTTCCTCAAGGTCTCACCCAGGGATCAGCAACTTGGAGAAGACTTTGGCTGAGCCAGGTGACACTAGCAAAGGTCACCCTGCAAAGCATCAGCTCCTACACAGACCAGCAGATGCTTCCCATGTGGTTCCCGTGCAGACACTGAGATGCTTTCCCGGGGACCACACGTGCCACAGTCTCCATGGCAACAGTTTTGTTTCCAGTCAAACTTTTTCCCCCCGTTTTTTCTCTATTTTTTTGTGTTTAAATAGGGGTGATATTCAGTGAACTTCTGGGGCCGGAGGAGGGAGGGCAGGCTGATTCCCAGGGATTGCAGTAATTAGGCACTTCGTATGTTGGTGACAGGTTTGTCATTTGCCGAGCCGGCACTCCGCCGCAGCGCTGTCTCCAGCAGCTATCCAGTGTGCCCCAGTTAAGCTGCTTTCCAAATGCTTCAACCCAATTTGTCTTAACCGGTGGCCGTATCTGATTCACACTCACGCAGCAGCTGTCCTCCTGCCTCGGGGGCTTGCATCCATCCCCGAGCGGAGACACATGATGAGTTTGGGGAAAGTTGCAAACGTGAGGCTTTTTCAGCTCGGAGCAAGCAGGAAGGGACCCGAGAGAAATTAAGGTATTTTGGGCTTTCCTTGGCCAGGTCTCTCTGGGAGAGGCTGAACACAGGCTCTTTCAGGTTTTATCCATACCCAGCTGCTCTAGGGGATAAGGACAGACAGGATCCCCACTTTGGCCAAGGGGAACTCTGCCTTCCCCCTTTCCAATAGTACATCTTTCCCTCTCCTCTGATGCAGCTTCCCGTTCTCCTCTCCTCCCCACCCCACTGGGCATCGCATCAGCATTCAGCCTGGACAGGCTCTAATTGAATTTTTAAGAAGTGGCTGTGAGCGAGGTATCGATGTCTCAAATATTCATTCAGATTTCACAGGGGAAGAGCTCGGCAGCATCCTGAGAACCCCTCCATCACCCCGAACCTTGCCCAGCGCCTGCTTCTCACAGCCCCCACGAGCACATGGGGCTGGGCGATGATTTGACTCCCCCAGCTATGTCCTACAAGCTGTTATTGTGGAATCCAAATCATCCCCAATGCCTCCAAGTGACTGTTTAAAGTAGCGATTAACTATTCTCACTTTAATCTCCCTGAAACAGGCTCCAGCCCTTTGGCATCTGATTTCCATCTCTCTCCGTATCCTAGTAAATATGATTAGCACAGAAATACTGATAGTGGAGGTTGGAGCTGCTGCTGAGTATATAAATCCAGGAATTCTGTTAAAGCAGCTAATAGACCAGCTTCTTATTTACTGTACCTCGGTCCCTCTGTCCTGTCCCCGAAGTCATTTTATGCACACTCATTCAAATGAAACCTTCTCTTTAACGGCTGCTGCTTGGCAGCCTTAACAAACATGGTCTCGTCCACTCTCCTCTGAGGACTGGTTCATTTTAAGTATATAAATGATGTGAAAACGAGCTCAGAGTGCTAAATAGATGAGCTGGAGGCAGCCTTTGGCACGTAGGGGTGCGGCTGGAGTTTGGAAAATGACTTCTCCTCTTCTGTCTGGATGGTGAAGAAGCTCAAAGCTGGATTCCTGATCCTAACTCAGCAAGATGTCACCTCCAGCCAGAGCAGGGAGGATGCTCTGCTCTCAGTGAGGGGGTTCAGCTGGGAAAGGGCTTCTTCCAAAGAGGCAGAAAGCAGGCAGACCCCAGGGCTGTCCCTGCTCCTGTCCAGCTTTGGGACATCCATGGTGCTGTGAAAGGCTGTGGAAGTCCTTTTGCAAAGGGTTTTGCAAGGGAGAAGGCACTCCACCAACCTCATCCCACACAGGGGCAGAAACAAAAGGTGCCCGAGGTCGCCAGGGAGTGTTGGTGCTGAGCTGGAAATAGCACGGCAGGAGCATGGGTGCCTCCTACCGTGGCTTCAGCTGCTCTCCCTGCCCAGGGGGGCACAGCATTTATGTGGACTTTTGCCCTCCTCTGCAGTACCCACTCAAGGGGTGGGTTTGAGCACCCGCATCCATTCTCCCCTGCATCAGGGACCCCAGCAATTGGGGCCAGGGTGTCTGCTCCACGAGGGCACTGCGGCTGGGCTGGCTCCTGCCTCAGAGGGTTTCTAAGCTGCTCTTAACTGCACCTTTAAGCACCTCAGGGTAGGAGCATGTATATTTTTAGGTGTTGACCCTGCTGCCCACCTTTGTTGGGAAGGCAACGTGAAATCAGATGAGCGGCAGAGCCGCAGATGTTACAGCCCCAGCAAGCTGCTGATTAGGTGTTATATTTAACACTTTAAGATTATATCTGTTCCCTTCCAGCTGGGGTGAAGAAAGGCTCCTCAGCGGCAGCTCCCTGCTGTTTTCTTGGCTGAGCCTCATGTGAGACCCCGAGCACTGCTCCCTGCTGAAAGGTTTGACCCGTCTTGTCCCAAATATCTCCTCCCCAAATACCCGTGTCCCAGATCTGCTGGTCCCTGCCCAGTTGGGACCCCCTGCCCGAGGGACTTGGCTTGCCCTCCCATCAGCAAGGCACCGGTGCTGCCTGCCCTGCAGGCACTGGTTGGAGTTTTGGCTGGTGTGTATCTCCTGCATCCCAGGAGCAGAGAAATAAAGGGGAATCATGAACAAACACATGGATTTTCCTCCAGGTGCGTGTGATCACCCTCCCGCCATGGAGATGGAGCCTTTAGGGCTTCATCCCTGGCTGGGGGGGTGGGGGGAGGGAAGCTCTGAGCAAGGGGTGTGCAAAAGGATTTCAGCCCCTCTCCCCTGCAGAGGACATGGCTCCCCAGAGCTTTCAGGAGGGGTATGCATGTCTGCAGGATCCAGGAGCTTAAATCCCTCTGTGGATCCCTCCTGCCCCACCTGTCCAAGCTGGAAAAGCTGCCACCAGCTGCCTGCAGTGGGACCCTGTTCCCCAAAAGGACCTGGGGACCTGGCTGTTGCGATGTGGGGGTCAAAAGTACTGGGGATTCAGAAGGGAATCGTGCACATTTGCACCCCCTGGCACCACCAGCCATACAAATTATGGGGCAAACAGCAAAAGTATCACTGAGGGCTTGCCCTAAGCAGCCAAGCACCTCTGCCTGCACCTCTGCCTGCCCACAGCAGCTGCAGCCAGCAGTGTGTTTGAGCTCTTGTCCCTGATGATGAGGAACCCATAAAAATTCACGCTCTTTGGGCTATCACCTTACAGATTTGTGGCAGCAGCCTCGAAGGCTGTGACGGCTGCTCTAGGTGCTGCACAAGGGAAGCAGACTGCTGACCTGTGTTTCCTAGGCGTTTGTGGATTCACTGGTGTCTCATAAGGTATTAAGCTTTTCTTTCATAATGCACTAGTGGGTTATTATCCTGTGCTCAGGTACCTGTTGCCACAAAACTTTTCATTTTGGAGACCTCTAATGCAAGCTCAGTTGAAACTGGCCAGTAAATTTTACAATTGTTTGCCAGCACAGACACAAACACATACACATTCATACAGACACACACGAGCCTCAATTCTTCAGGAAGGGGGCTAAACCCCAGGATTTTCTCTGGGAAGTTGACCAACAGCTTGGAGAACTCAGCACATCAGATAAACTAACACTCTTGTAAATGGGAAAGGGTCAAGGCTTTCACCCCAAATCCACCTAAATCAAAGAGAGATGCCAGCCAGCACCCCCAGGCTTTGTACCAGGCTCTTTTGGACCACATGCACACAATGCGTGATGCCAGCACTCACCTATGAAGTCGTGAATGAGGTCCTTGATGAGATGCCCAACGATGGCGTACGCCACTGCCACCACCACCAGGGCTGCCATGAGAAGGTAGAGAACAGCCTTGGGCAGAGGAATGGCGTCTCGAGGAGGAGGTTTGTACTCCTTGTAAAGCTGGTCATTGTCTGAGTACGAGTACTGGAACAAGTGGTCCAGGCCAGCTGTGAAGTTGCTGGAGTTCATGGACTGGCTGTTGGACAGGTAGTTGTCCTGCTCGGGGTCCTGGAGGACACTTACCATGGAGTTGGTGGTGGCTTCCACTTGCTGTACCAAGTTCAGAGTCTTGTTAACGCTGGGGAGGATCTGGGAGAGGAAAGTGCTCCAATCTTTGATGGCACTGATGTTGCAAATAATCATAATTGCAATGAGGAAAGGGATCTCCAAGACCAAGAGATTTAAAAGGGAGAGAAAGGCGAGAACTGCCGTGCTTACACCAAAACATGTACTGCAAAGTGGGCAGAGAAGGTCTTGCTGGGGTAGGTTTCTTATCTGCAAATCCTTACACGATCTGGTAGGGATGCATCTGCGGTACGTCGGTCCTCACTCCTGGAAATGCCCGCAGTGAGCCCCTATGGGCATGAAGTTCCTTGGGAAAAAGTAGGTGCGGGAATGATTTTGACCGATATCATTTTTGTCCCTCGGCCGTCTCTCCCCGATGCAGCTCACTGACGAAAGCTGGAGAGAGAGGATCCTGTAGGTATTTTCAGTCATCTGGAAAAGAAAGATAAATTGCCTTTCTCCAGCTTCTTTTCACAGGTGATGGTCCTTGGAGAGACAAAAATCCCCCCTTCGCCGTCTCCGGGACTCAGTCTGGGTGGCAGCAGGTGCAAGGTGTGACTGTCCCCGACAGCCGCCCGGAGTGTCCGCAGAGCAGGAATGTGTGCTCAGACCCCACAAAGTTCAGCTGCTCCCGGTGTGCGGCGGAGCCGGCGGCACACAGCTCCCGCTAGCACCAGCCTGGCTTTCAGCAACTTCTGTCACCAGCATCTCCCGATCGATTCCTTTAAAGACAAAATCACAGCCAGAGATGACAACCACGGCAGCAGCGAGCCTGGTGCTCGGTCTCCGGAGGGCAGCCCGGCCGGGGAGCAGCCGCTCTTGGGTTTTACCTTAAGGACTTTTGCAAGCGAACAGACCTGCTCGCCTGATGCTCCGGTGTGTTTTATTCCTCGCTCGCCTCCCTAGGGACCCCCCCGCAGACAGCCACCCGTGGGATGCCGCTGCCTGCCGCCCGCGGGCTGCGGCTCCATCCGTGTGTCCGTCCCCTCCCTTGCCCCTGCACCCCCGAGCCCTGCTCGCTGTCCCCAGCGGCCAGCAGCGAGGGGGATCAGCGGCCGAGGGGTCAGCTCCACAACTCCCAAGCTGCTGTGAAGCTGGCGATGAGGCAGGAGCGTGGGCTCAGCCTCCGCCGCTGCTCCCTGCGGAGTTAATCCTTTCGGTGCCAAAAGACGTGCCTTGATCCAGCCGCTGGATCTTGGCGGTGAGGCGGAGGGGAAGGTGGGGAGCAGCCCGGCGACGAGTGCCGAGCACAGCCTTTGTCTGAGAGCTGCGCCGCCGGCAGAGAGAAATCGAATCGCAGGCGCTGCCGGGAGAGGGTGGACATCATCAATCCCACCACCAGCATCCCCGGGGAGCGATGCTCCCCACTGCCCCGCTCTCCTCCCCGGCCTCTGCCCTGCCGAGTCTTGGCATTAGCGGGGTGTCAGATTTGCAGAAAGCCCAGAGGATTTGGGGCTGAGCTCCTTCCCCACCTCCCCTCCCTGGTTAGCTCTCTGTGTAAACTGGTATGTGCCAGCCTGTCCCTGGTCACCTTGATTATGGTCCTAAACTGGTCTGAGTTCCCTACAAACACACCCCCTCATCCGCCTCGGCAATGGGATTTCACTGGGGTGCTGGCTTGGTTTGAAGGCACTGGGATTTATTTAAAGAGGAGGAAGAGGAGATCTTAGAGAGTGGGAAATTGTCTTTCTATATTTGGAGGTGAAAATAAATCACAGCTCCATTTTTCACATCTACTTTTTTTTGTGTGTGTGTGTGTGTGCAGCTTCCCCGTGTAAGAAATAGCTGTCATGAGGGCAAGGAAATCACCACATTAGGCCTGAATGCAGCCAAATGGAGCTTCTGAGAAATAATAGCAAAAGATTAACTTTTTTTGTGTGTGTCACCAGCCAGCAGCAATCCTGCCAGCTGCCTGGGTACTGGAAGAGTATAGGATAAAATGGCAACATCTCCCCCTTAAAATAAAATCACTAGGGCTCGGGTAGGTGATGAACAGATTTTACAGCCCAGGAGCAAAGAAAATGTGAAGGAAAAAGCTTTTCTGCCCCTCTTGGAGTGTTCACAGACCAGGTCACAATGATGTTTGCCCCCCAGGGCCATTTTATAGCCTACTAAAATTTTTCCTCACAAGTGATGGAGCTGTGACTTGTTACAGAAACACATTTGGTGGGTGATGGGCAGCTGCATGGAGACATGTCCTGCAATGGGACCCATCCTGATGCCCCCCTGCCCCAGCATCTTGATGTCGGGGGGGCAGAGCTACTCCTCTGCCTCCAGAGCATAAAGCTGTGGGGAATCTTTGGGAGCCAGAGCAGGAGTCAGGAGCTAAGGGCAAACAGCTCCTCTCTCAAGACTCTGAGTCTTGCCAGGCCAGATTTTATCTTTCCAAGAGGGAAAATGTGGCAAGATTATTTTTTTATAGGAACTTTTCAATGCAAGGTGAGTTTTGGTCTCTGTGCAGGGGTACCACAGTGCAGTCTGGTTTTGTTCTGTTCCAGAAGCTTTTCATTTGGCTGGGGTCCTAGAAGGAGAGGACAACTCCTGGGACATGCCCACTGGTCCTTGGGGACTGAAGCTTCTGTATTTTCACGGCAGCTGTTTGGTGTTAGCAGTTGCCATGGCACCAGTGCATCAACCAAAGGGAAAGGGAAAGGAAAAGCATCTGGTCCAGGCTGAGCCATATCTCTGGCTGGCTTTGGCTGCAACCATCACAGGTGGGCTCCCACCACGCTGTGCCCCTTTATTCCCAGGAAGGGATGGAGCTGAGAGATTTGGGGCAAAGTATTTGCAAAGGTGTGTGTGCATAGGGGGGATTAATCAGAGGAACTGAGGCCAAAAGGGGATGCTCTGGCTCTGGGGGTCTTAAGGTCCTCACCACGTTCAAGTGCTTTAATCAGATCAGGGTTGGAGTAGCCAGGGAGCTGGGTCAGGGTCCCTGCCCCATGTGATATGGGTCAAAACAGCCAAACAGGAGGAATTCAGCATAGGTGGTGAGGACTGGCTTAATGAATGGCTGAACAGGGTTGCAGGTAGGAGACAGCTTCTCCATGTATAAACCTGGGGTGAAAACAGGCCTTTCCTTCCTGCCATGCCATCAGCCAACTGCTTGTTTTCATTTTCATTTTAAAACAAAGGGAGAACATGCTGAGAGCTAGCTGGAACTTTCCTCCTCCTACCTCTTCACATGTGCTGGCCAAAGGAGCTGTGGTGCTCGGCCCTTTCTGAGCTTGTCCACTTTTGCAAGCTGGGGCTGTCAGGGGTTCACTGCCTTTGGGCAGCCTTGAAAGCTGGGACTCATGGAGATCCCCTTGGAGAACCTGCACAGACTGCCTGGTGGCTTGGCAGTGTGGATGCTGGTGGTCTCCATCCTGCTCCTCACAGCACAGCTGGCACAGCTGGCACAGCCCTGTGTCCCACATCTCCCACCCAGCTCTCTGGGAAACACATGGCTGTGGATCAGTGTGTTGGAGGATGAAGCAAAACATCAGCTGGTGGCTCTCTGCTTTCTTGGGGACAGCTGGGGACAGCAGCCCAGGCCTTGCTCCAGCAGGACGGAGGGCAGCCCTCCTTGGTTCCCTAGAACTCCATGGAACACATCCGGGAAGAGGGTGGAAAACTGCTTGGGGGAGATCTGAGGTCTGCTGCAGGCCCTGAATTTGTTAAAAGGGCTTAGGGTAATACAAAAAACCCCCAAACCCTCCACCTTTTACATTTCCCTGCAGCGAAAGTAAAGTTGGCCTCTTTCATTTTCATTAACACCCCTATCAATTCAAAGTGACTCTATAGACACTTAGTTGTTCATTATACACCCTCTGCATCACTCATCTGAGAGGGAGGCTTTATTTCCATGATTACAGTTTCCATCCCATTACAGATGGAGAGAGCATGGAGAAATATGAAAGTGTGGATTTTAATAACCTTATATTTCAAACTCTCTGTTATTAAAAAAAAATTTTTGCATTTGCTGTGATGTGGGGGGGGGAAGATTAAAAGGATTGCCATGGATCCCACTTAGGGAACATTGCTAATGATTTCGATAAATCACTTTAAATAAAAATCACAACCTCCACAATTCCACCCAAATGCCATTTGGCAGGGGGGTTGATTATGGGAGCAAAATGAATTTCAGAATTATCTGCTTACCCTAATGCAATTGGACAAATTAAATTTAGGGATATACATATATCCAATGACAAACATATCTGATGCAGAAGAGCAGTGTTTTGGCCCTTGGGAACAAGAACAAATAACGTTTTATGGGTCAAGAAAGACCTTGTCCCTCATGATGGATGCTCAGTGTTTGTTTCAGCAATTTCCTTAGTATTACTTAGGTTTACTCGCTGTGTAACTCCTGTCACATCACTGGTGTTTTATTTCCATTCAGGCAGGATCAAAGTGATTGCTGGGACATGTCTTTGATAATGCTGGTGTCCATGCAGAGCTGAAAAAAAATACTCTGACACATTGCAAGCAACTCCCTGAGCAGACAGTCTGATTTCTTGTCTGTGACAGGGACCAGATCCCAGAGTTTCTACAGAAGATGGAGCTGAGGAAGTCCTACAGCCTGGGTGCTACACCATGGCCAGAGATCTGCCTGTGCTCCCAGCTCCACCGCTGGCTGCCTGGCCTCCTTTGTGGCATGTAAGGCATGTGGAGGCAAGAGGCAGTGGATATGACAACAACTATCAGGTACAAACTGTGCTGTCGGAGTTCACCGCTGTGAAGTGTGTCATGGCATAGGAGGCTTTGTGTCTTGCTATCCAGAAGCTATCCGACAGCTATCCAGAAGCTGGCCGAGAATATAATCAAGAGGTGCAGTTCCAGCAGCAATATCTCCATCTGTGTTTTTGAGCAAGACATTTGTCTGCCCAAAGGTTATTTTGCAGTCTTAAGGTTTTTTTGTGTCTCTCTTCTGCGCTCTCTGCCAATATCATACCTTGATCCCCACCAAATATGTCACTGCACCTCTTCAGCAGAATAAGAAGCACAGAGATTTATGCCCTCACTTGGCACAAGGTAAAATGGTCTTCATAGGACTTCTTCAAACCCTTCAGATTTTAGCTATGCAGGGTGGCATCCATAGAATCATAGAATCATAGAATCATTATAGTTGGAAGGGACCTCCAGGGTCATCAAGTCCAACCTTTATCCCATCATATTCCTGACCATGGTCTCACGTGCCTCATGTCCATGTTGACATTCAGATGCTTGCTCGTGGGGGCTGAGCAGCTCATGTCCCAGTCCATGTAATCTTCCCACAGATGAGCCATACTGGCCTTCATGCATCCCTGGATGGGCTGTAATCTCTTCCCTGCCTCCCTGTCCTGACTGTGCATGGTTGCTGCACTACACCCGAGAGCAGCAACTTCACTTCCAAGCAAATTCCAGACCTGTTCCAAAGTTTTGCCAGCAACTTTCCTGCATGACAAGGAGCTGTGGAATACAGGCTTATCCTGGATTTCCATTCCTGGCGTTCCTCTTGCCCAGCAACTTCTGCTTGAAAAAACAAACAGGGATCAGCAGCACTTTTTAGCAGATGAACCAGAATGAGCTATCTTTATCTGTCTATATATAAAAACACCTTTAAAAATATATGTTTTTTTAAATGCTGTATTATTCATACCCCTGAAGCTGAAGAAGTCCAGATGATGATAATAAATGACATCAAGAACATGCCATATTAAATGCAATGCCTAGGAAGACTCTTTCCTATCTGCTGTCTCCGGTAAACAAAGTGGGGTTTTAACTCTGCGTGTGGCACCATCTCATGGACAGCTTGCCTTATTCTACTTCACTTCCTACCTCAAAAAACATCAATGGATTTGAGAGGCTGGAGACATGCACAAAAGTACCCAGCATTAAAAGCTTGCTTCATGAATGAAAGGGGAACATTTCACAGTAAACAAGGCCAGGCCAACAGGACTACTTGCAGTGGAAGTGAGGTGGGAAGAGTGAATTATGTGTTCTCTTTCCATCCCTCAAAAGCACTGCTTGGCCACGGAACAGGTACAAATAAATGAAAATTATTTGCAGGGCTTATCTATGGGTAAATGTGATGCACATGGGACAAAGAGAACAGGAAAGCTTCATCCCAACAAATGGAAATGTACTGTTTTTTTCCATGTCCCTCTCCACTCACAGCTTCGCTATCCTGAAATCCACTGAGAAGGTGAGACAAGTTGTCGGCATCCAACACCTCCCAAAGTCTCTCAAAGGGATCTGGAGGGAGAAGCTGGCAGTCTCTACATTTTCTGTCTTCTCTGCCATTTAGCTGGATATGTAGAACTAAAATAAGGCAGTCATCAACAGTTCCTTTCAAGCAAAATGAAGCAGAAGCTGCATGGATGCAACCTGTGTTTGAGTCTTCAGAGTTTGAAAGGGCAGGACTGAAGTGTTTGTCCACCTGCTGACATGTGGGCTCCAGGAGGAAACTTTAAATGTCAACAACAGTAGCAGGTAAGGTGAGATGCAGAAATTTAGCAAGGAAAACTCGCCTGCTTCCCTGAAATAATTGCCCCTGTTGCATCCAGAGGCACAGAAATAGAGACCTCCCTAAATGTTAGTTCTCGTTCCCCTATAGACACACACACAGGAGTGTGTAGCTCTGCTCTCTGTCCCTTCCAAAGTCTTTGCTCCAGAGTTTGCTCCTCCCAAAGCAGGACCTGCTTCTAACATGGGAACTGTAAAGTCACGCTGGTACTTCAGGTGTGGAGGAAGATCTGAGCAGGGCTGAACGTGTGAAATGCAGCTGGGTTGCCAGGCAGGTTACAAATACTCTCTGTGACTCCTGATTAATCTGCCACCACATCTGAGAGGTGATGCAGTGCTCTCTTCTGCATTGCAGATTGTGCTCCAGCTGTGCCCTCTCCCCATCACCTTTCACCATCCTTGCCTGCTATTTCCCAGGCACCCATTCAGCTCAGCATCACACAGTGCCTTGCATGCCTGATCCATACATTGATGCCTGCTTGGGTTGTGCCTGCCTACTCCTTTCTTCTATGGAGAACTCTGATGTTTTTGATGGACACAGCAATCTATAGATAAATGTAAAAATGACCTTCACAGAATCACAGAATCTAAGGGGTTGGAAGGGACCTCAAAAGATCATCTAGTCCAACCCCCCTGCCAGAGCAGGGTCACCTAGAGTACATCACACAGGAACGCATCCAGGCGGGGTTTGAATGTCTCCAGCGAAGGAGACTCCACAACCTCTCTGGGCAGCCTGTTCCAGCCTCTTGCATGACCTTACATGCTTTACTTCTTTTATCAGAGAGAAGAAAAGAGAAGAGAAGAGAAGAGAAGACAAGACTAAGTCACATCCACTAAGTCCATGCACGTTTAGACATCTCAGGAAGAACAGGTGAGAGATTGAGCAGCAGCCACTCTGTTCATGGTGGTGCTGAGATTCAATGAAGTTGCACACAGACCTTATCTCCAGAATGGGTCCCTGCTGAAGGCAGGGGATCTGACAGGTCTGACCGGTGAGAGGGCACGGGTACTGAGATTTCTGTCTCAAAACCAATTCTGGCTGTGGAACTGTGCCCCAAGGAAAGGAAGCCTGACCCTAGCAGTCAGACATCACAGGCCTACAGTTCCCATCCTAGACTATACCTATCTTCACTCTTACCCTATGCAACTATTGCCTCCTCATGTCAACAAAGCAAAAATCTCCCCTTTAAATAACTGCATGCACTCTGTGCACTCTCTGCACAGTTCCGAACATCTCATCCCCCTCCCAGACCTGCCTTCCCTGCCTCCAGGCATGCTGCACACTGACTTTCTGATCTTAGATTTGTTTTGCTGTCGTGTTCTGCCTGTGCCAGCCTCTCAGCAGAGAGCAGACAAGCAGCCCTTCATCTACCACTGCTGATGATTTATAACCTTGTCAACAGCTCTGGGGCTTCCAGTCACCACATGGGTTAATGGCTGCTACCAGAAGACCTTTTTTTTTTAGGCTTTCTTTAACAAGTGTCCAACATGCACCTGAAATACAAGTGGCTTTGATTGTTCTTTTGTCCAGCTCAGTTCAAGGTCAAAGCCAAGAACAACACAGAGGAGCAATACCAAAACACATAAAAACTCTCTGCAAACTTCACTACAGGGCTCTAAAGCACAAGTGTATTTTTATTCTCTCCATGGCTTTCGGAGGGAAGCTAGGAACAGCATCCCTGTGTCACAGACCGGGAAGCTGAGACACACAGGAGCTGAGCACCAGATCCCAAACTTACACAAAACAGGGACTAGATCCTCCTTGGTTTCTGATACTCTAATGCACAGAAAAGCAGGTGAGTTGTCCAGTTTGTTCACCAAAACTAAGCTTTCTTAACCAAAACCAAGGCTGCTTCTTTAATGAAGGAAAGGAGCAGTACTGGGAGGGAAGGAAGTGTGGCGGTGGAGCTGAGCTTCTGAGCCTGTGCGGGGAGGGAGGAGGAAATAGAGAACTCTCATATCTGAGACCCCAGCATTAATTCATATGTTGATGAATGCCATAAATTAGATTGCAATCAGCCTGTATTCTCCAGGGACCTATTCCATGTAACGAGGCAGAGCGGAGTCTGTTCCAAATCCAGAGAACTTCTGGAGACTCCAAGTGAGGTTCCTTCCTTCCCCACCCTCAATAAACAAATAACGTTAGAAAAGAGGAAGGTATTAGCTGTGAATGGATTTTAATTGAAGCAACAGTAAATTCATTTCATAATCTTTAATTAGCAGAGATGCTTGCCCGAAATGTAATTTACAGGAAATTTGCTCCTTGACTTGGAAGTCACTGGAAGGTCCTGGTGAGAGGGTTTACAGGCAGCTGTGGTCTCTGCAGTGTTGTAAATAATGTATGAAGGCCCAGGAAGAAGGCACTCAGCTCTCGGGGTGAAGTAGCCAGAACAGGCAAAGGGTCTCACAGCAGATACAGCTACTGGCTCCTGGCAAACCTCAGTCCAGCTTCTGACTGCAGCTGAGAATTAAGCAGGAAAAAATTATTAAAGTCTGATGGTCTGAGTTCTGTGGTTATCCACCCTTCACACACACAGCCCCTCTCCAGCTCCTGACCTTATCTTGAACCTCACTGCTTTCTGCAAACGGTGTCCCCTGTCATTTTGTTTTACTCAGTCTCTTGAGATCCTATGGATCCTGTCGTCCTGCTGTTCTCCACAAACCCTGGCCCACGCAGGTTGTAGAGTTCATCTGGTACAGCTGGCTTAGTGAAGATGGACTGGAAAGATTTTCAGAGCAGCAGAAACAGTAGGCAACCTTTGAAACTACACTTCCTCCTCCAACGTGTTCTCCACTGCAGGATGCTCTCTCACCTCTGGATGCTTTCAAAGCCCCTCTCTTTGAGAACACGAGAGGTCACAAGGGATCCTGAGCAAATTCTAGGTGCAAATTATGAGTGGCTGGACTGGGGACATCCAGAGGTCCTTTCCAGGCAATGTGCCTGTGAGTCTTTGAAACTAAATTACCCTGTCTGGAGCTCCCAGTGAAAGAAATGGCTATGAGTCATGAGTGGTGATTAAGGCCAGCTTTAGGTGCAGGGACCCAGAATAAAATCACAGTGCTTGTTTCTCTCCTTGTCTTCTCTCTGTTAGTGCTCTGCTTCGTGCCTGCTTATGCTGGGATGAAAGCAAGTTTCCTTTCATCTCAATTCCTAGCAGAGTTAGAGTCATCCCAGCAAAGGGATTGTGAGCCAGTTCTACTCCTGAAGTCTGTTGACACGTTGCTAAAAAAACCCTTCAATTACTAGGAGAGGAGGAAGGGAAAGAAAAGAATTCTGCCTTTCCCTGCTGCAGACTTTGTGGTGTGTAACTGAGAGAGCAAATCTACCTTGACATATAATTGGTGCCAGCTGGGAAGAATTAGCTTGACATGTGAATCCCATGTTTGGTTTGTTAAGACAGTCATGAGAAACCAAGTCCTTCCCTGGCAACCTGAGGGTACTTCGCAAGGAAGCCATGGGGAGAGAGTTCCCTGTGCCCTTTAATCAAACATGGTCTTCAGACTTGATGTCAAGTGTGGATAACACATCTCCCATGCCTCAGTTTCTGCTTGATAACAAGGGAATGGCACTGAATTGCTGGGTGCATATGGTTGGAGACGGGGTAGATCTCGGTACCCCATGCCTGCACACAAGGGCAGCCTCTGACTGCCTGGGCATGGACATGAGGAGGTACCCCAAAGCTGGGGACTCCAGCAGGGACTGCACTCATGGGTTGCTGTCTGTGGGGACATCTTGGTTTAGGGTGGCCCTGGAGGACCCCTTGTGAGACCCAGGGATGCAGTGCTGCTGGATTGGAGAGGTCCATCCTCCCTCTTTCCTGTAAATAAGGGGAATGAAGCAAAGATGAAAAGAGACGTCTTTCTGGACGCAGCAGGGAGCTCCTGTTTTCTTTCCCCTTCATTAAATAACGTGTTTTCCTCTAATGAAGGGGCCATCCAGAGCAATAATGAAACTCTTCTCACATCTCAGTGTTTCAAATGCCACTTCCCCTTCCTGTGCTGAGATGAACCCAGGCATCAGAGGCTCTGAGGGTGGGCGCCTTGCTCCTGCCTCACTGTTTCTCTGCTGCAAACTAAAAGCAAAATTAGTTCCCCACCAAGAACTGCAAAGCACCCATGCAGGGGGTTGTTTCATTCATTGCTTCTCCTGCTACATCAATAACGCCTTAATCTCCTTCCCGCTGGGCTCTGCCATGTGCTGCCTTGCTGGAGAAGGGCATCATGGTGCTGCCATGGAGCTTTCTCCCCATCCCTATTGCCCAGCAGGGAGTCATAGCTGGGACCCAGATAAATTTGACTGGTCTGTGCTTTGCCTTAGGTCTTGGGTTTGGGTGTGTTTCTATAGGGTATATCATCACCAGTATATACCATTCCCAGGTATCTCACATTTCTGAGTTAACCTGGGACCCCCAGGCACATCTGAGCTACCCAGGTCCCCACAGTGTGAACGCGTGTCCCCTCTCCATATTACAGTCCTTTCAAAGAAAGTACTTTCAAAACATGCAAGTCCTTTCAAAGCTATGGGCATCTTCACTTCTGTTCAAGGTTCAACTGCTAGTGCCTGCCTCTGTGAAAGGCTGGGAGCTGCAGACACGTGATGCCCGGCAGAGTGCCCAGTCAGACAGTGCTCCAGGAGGCAAATGTGCCAGGTATCCTGTCAGCTCCCACGTCTGCCCCTCAGATCTTCTTGGCATCACTCAGAATGGGGCAGCCTCTCTGCTGTGAGGATGGGTGGGGATGGCAACAGCTCCAGGAGTGGCTGTGCAGGCACAGCGGATGGTCTGTAAGTGTCTCCTCATCCATCATCAACGTGAAGTTCAATTACAGCCTATTGGGGTTTTCTCAATTTGCCAGTTAATTAATAAAATCTGCATCGCAGATGAGTTCTATTTACATAAGAGCTGAAGGAGGCAAGTCTTCATCTTATTTAATAGCAGTGAATATTCAGATGGCAGATTAACTCATTGCTCTCGGTGCCAAATTGTTATTTACTTGATTGTGTTTCAAAGATACTCTGAATTTCCAGTTTCTTCTTGTGAAACAGAGGCAGTAACGAGATCTTTGTTTACTTGAGCCCTGGTTGTTTTATCAAAACAACTTCCAATAAGCTGCAAAATTGTTCTGTATGCAGGCAGTACTCCCTGGCTAGAACAAGAGGCACCTAAAGGGGCAATGGCAGAGACCTGTCATATCATGGACAGTACAGAGCTGGAAGGGAAGGATTATTGTCTCTTCCTCATAACTAGGTGTTTCTGAAAGCAAGCAAGCAAGCAGTAGATTTGATACAGACACAAGCAAGTACTTTTTCACATGAAGCTCAATTGCACTGCCCATTCTGCTGCCCCAGGATGTTGTGGAGTTCAGGGAGGGATTCAACAAAGTGTTGATGGATGTCAAACCCCGTGAGCCACGTGTGGATTCTAGCTGATGAAGACTCTTGAACCACAGATTGCCACAGCTGGGAAGACTGGGTCGAGGCCACTTTGTATGTGCCTGTTTCCATTGATTTTTGTGCATCTGCTACAGCCAGTGACCAAGCCTAAACCCATAAAGCCAAATATGGCATTTTAGCCAATAATTTGGAAAAGAGGCAGTATGGGTCCTTTTGCTTCTGCAGTTGGTGGGAATCAAGCAGATGTACCTGAGAAGGTCCAGAGCTCTGCTGTTATGTAGAGAAATCTTGAGTGACGATGGGCTTTTATCTTGAAATTGTCCATGAGCAACATTTTAAGATGAAGATGCCACTAGCCAGTCTACCATGCCGTGTAACGTAGCACAGAGAGAGCATCCCTTTGGATACTATTCACATCTGACCTTTGTTTGTTAGTGCCTCAGCATTGTCCTTGTCTGATGAGCTTCTTGGAGGACTGAAGAATTACAAAGCTGTAGAGGTGCCAAAAGAAATTAGGGAATATGATTGGGAAGGAAACCTGGGAAATGAACCTTGCTTTTTAATCAATGTACCAAGCAAAGCAGGGCTAATCAGCATTAATCAAGGAGAGCACTGTTGTTAGATGGAGGCCCTGATTTAGAATAGGGGGCTCTACTAATGTCCCAGCAGAAGCAGAAGAGTTTCTCCAGCTAGTATTTCCTTGCCCAGATTGATCTGCTGAACGTGTATTGATCTGCTTTCCCAACTGCACAGCAGCTCAGGCCATGCAATCATTTCTCCTTGTTGCAAACAGAAGTGCTGGGTGGCCTCCCCTGGAAGCGAGTCACACAGCAGCAACCACGAGCCAGGCAATAAACCAGCACCCAGCGGGAGCCAGGCATTTCTGTTTTCATTATTCCGCCAGCGTGTGGGTGTGCATGGCTCTGCCCCAGCAGCAGCTGTCATCTGGTAGGCAGAAACCCGCACCCTGTGAGAGCAGAAATTCCCTCGGAGAGCAGCCACCACCCCAGAGAGATGCTCAGTGAGCTCTGCAGGTGGTGTGGGGGAGGCTGAACATAGGGATGCTGAAAGCAGTTCCTTGGGAGGTGTCTTCAACTCAGCTCTTCTTAAGGCCAAGCTGGACACCTGCACCCTGCGCTGCAGTTAAACAGCATGGATAGGAAGGAATGGGTTGTGTGGGTCTGCTTTTACCCCCAAAGGGCAGAGATTGCTCCAGAGGGGCCAAGGTGGCCATGTCTACACTAGTACCTAAGAGAGCCAGGGCACTGTCCCACACGAGTCCATCTTCTGCCACCACTAACACGCTCCCTAGCACTGATTTGGTCCGTGACAGTTAATGCCCTTCTGGCCAGTGACTGGGCTTACAGACAGGCCAGGATCTGTTCCCATATGGCAACATGGATGAAGACAAAGCCACGCAGCTCTGAGGAGAAGAGCTTTCGGCAAGACCCTCAGATATAAGGCTGTACCATGGCCACCTGACAGCAACCAGAACCAGGCCTGTTTTATTTGGGTGAGATCCAGGGGCTGTTGTGCTGAATGCTGTCCTACACAGTGAGAGCCATTTCCAGGCAGAACATGGATGGGGTAAGAGGGACGGGAGGAGAAACTGAGACACAAACCAATCGAAGGACTTGCCTAGGGTCAGTGGCAGAGATATGAACTCCATTTTCCTAGGATGTGTCAGGTCCCTCTCCACACCTAACAGGAGACTCCAAGAGTGGATTTCACCTTTTGACGTCACATCCCATGCTGACTTTCAGCAAGCGACGTGGGTGCTGCCCCTGTCACTCTCACAATTAATTATTTACAAATGATTACTCTCTGTGCCATGAAGCCTGAGCATGCAGGCAATAACCTGGAGGCTGAGAGCAGTGGGGAGGCTGAGACACGCTCCGCTTTCCAGATGAGGCAGCTATATATTTTTTGGAGTCCTTGTTTCATTCCATTAGCCAAATCCTCCCCCTGCTTTGCCATCCCCGATGTTTGAAGTGTCAGGCATGAAAGCAAAGGGAAGTCAATCAGATGTGCAGAGGACTATTGGAGATAATTGCCAGGCTGTCTCCCAGAGAGTTTTCCCCGCTCAGTTCAGTCAGCTGGGGAGGGGAACATCATACAAGCGATGCCACCAACTTCTCTGTGATCTTTTCTTCCTCCTGAGCAGAAATGGGCTGAGAAACAACATCTGAAGAAGCCATGGAAAAAACCAGCTGGTCTTAAGGGAGTCAGGCATGTGGGTCCACCACCTGCCAGAGAGGAAGGGAGGGCACTGAGCTGGACCTTCCTGAGGATGAGGGCTGCTTCTCTTGCTTTTCACCTCCAGCACCCTCGAGGTCTTGGGGTTATCATGCCTTTCTCAACCTCCCCTGTCCTCTGCTGTCACCCTCACATGTTCTTCCCCTCTAAATCAGCATCGACAGTGCTCTGCAGCAACATCTCCAACGCTTTGTAGGAATCTCCACATCCTCTTCTAGAAACTACCCTGGGTGCTTTCTAGAAATTTCCCACATTTCTTTCCAGGAATTTCCCCATTGCGTTCTAGTAACGTCCCAGAACTTTTTCCAGGACATTTTTCCAATTTTCTAGGAATTTTGTATCATGCTTTCTAGGAATTTCTGCTTTGTTTCTCTGAATGTCCCAGTGTTTTCCAGGAACCCACCAAATATTTTCTCAGAATTTTCCAGAGTTCTTCCTAGGAAACTCCATGTTGCTTTCTGGAAATTTCTCTGGTTGCTTTTCAGGAATTTGCTTCTAGACTTACAGGATTGTCCCTGGGTGCTTTTCAGGAATTTCATGTGTTGCTTTCTAGAAACTCCCATGATGTTTTCTAGGCATTTCCCTGCTGTGGTTACTCCCCAGGAATTTGCCCTCTACTTTCCAGGAATGTCACAGGATGTTTTCCAAGAATCTTCCCTTCCTTTTCCTGGAATTTCTCTTTTGCCTTTATTTTTTAATTTTCTCAAGGTGCTTCCTAGAAATTTCTTCAGTTTCTTCCATGAAATATCTCGGTATCATATCTAGGAATTCTCATAATGCTTTCCAGGACTTTTAAAGTTTCTTCCTAGGAATTTCCACATTGCTTCCTAGAAATCTCCCCTTTTCTTTCCAGGAATATTCCATGTTCTTTTCAAGCCTTTTCTCATGTTGCTTTCTAGGAACGTCTTAGCATTCTTACCAGAAACTTTGCAAATGTTTTCTCAGAATTTTCTAGGATTCTTTGTAGGGAGAAATCTTTGCTTTCTAGGAAATTCTTTGGTTTCTAGGAATTTTATGGCACTTTCCAGGATTTTGTCAGGATGCTTTCCAGGAATCCTAGGAACCCCATTTTGTTGTTTTACTAGACCCCTTCTGCCTTCATGCAACTTGTTTCAAGGTTATTTTCCTAATTTTGGCATGGGGAAGTGGCTGAGGTGGCTCCATGGAGGCATCTTTCCATTTTTATCCCTCTACTGACTTTTGTGTGGAAGTGTGATTGTTATGGCAGCCCTGGGGACTACTTCCTTGCTGCATTCTTGTCATCATTGTCTTTGTGGAGACCTCAGAGATGCAGGTTTCTTTCTGCCACTGCTGCTTTTGACCCTCTCTCCAACTCCCTTCCTAAGCAAAGACCGGTCTGCTGCTTGCTCAGGGATCTGACCATGACTGGAACCACTTGCAATGACTCAAGTGTCAAAATGTCACTTGTTGAAATGGTACTCAGGCCTGCAAGGTGATGCTGTGAAGAGCAGCAATGTCTTCTGCTCTGCCTTAGCAATAAAAACAGTGCTGAGGAGGTTTCTCTTCTGCCACACGAAGCAAAGGTTGTTGCTTACACTCCAGCTGTGTCCAAGCTGCCCAGGTAGAGTGATCATAAAGTCTGCTGAAGAAGGCATCTGGATCAGCAGTGTGAATGAAGTGGAAACCACCAGTTCCTGTGCAATACTGTCCCATTTATCTCTAAAGGAGGTGTTGTGGTTTGTATGTAACGCCTGGAGATGAAAGATGGACTGGAGATTTGAAACCATTAATGAAGTCCTAGTGCTATGGAAGGCAATAGCAAAAGCCAGTGAGGGATCCAGAATTGGTCCTACAGTTTTAAACCTTTTATGTGATGGTGATTTAGTGAGTGACCTTGGGTGTGACCTTGGTTACCCACCAGCTTTGGGCTACGACTGCAACTGTGAGGGCAGCTGTGCCTTTCTCTCTCCTTGTCTCTGTTTGTGTCAGAAGTATAGCAGATCTATTGAAGCTAAATTTTTTGTGGGTAAAAAAAGAACAGCTTTGACAAATGTCTCAGTTAAAACAGAGCCCTCAAATTCTTGAAAAGTCCCACTTTGACAACAAAGATTTTTAATTTCCTAATTTGAAACACCCTAGTTCTGTGAGTTAAGCTCATTAACAGCACGTTCAGAAGCTACTGAAACAAAACATTTTTAATTGGCCCAAATCAGGTAGTCTTATGTTAGTTTTGTTTTATTTTTAATTCACAGAAGCTTGGGATTTTGATCTTTAATCTTCAGCTGGAACAGTAGAGAAAAAAAGAAATCTCCAGAAGCTTTGTGAAGTAAACCATTTACCCACACTGCTCTTAGCTTTAGTGCTTGGAAGAAAGGCTCTTTATACCTTTGCCTATTGATGGGCTTGCTAAACCTCCCTCTCGTCCAGGTAAATAAGAACTGCAGCTCTCAGCCAGGTGTTGTCTTGTAAGCAAATACACTCAGGTGTGAGCTGGGGGGCTGAGGCATGGGCACACATCTCCTTCAGCTGCTGCTGTTGGTAGGTGACATCTCCCAGTGTAGAAGGAGGGTGTGTGGGGGCAGTAATGTTCTTCCCTGAAAGGTGAATTTCTAAGGATGTTGTTGGTGTTTCCTCTGTAGGAAAAAGACAGGAAAGGCTGTATTACTACTCCCTGAGCATGCATGTGTAGGCTCTCCGTGGTGCTCATGCGTGAGAGCTTACTGAGTCTCAGAGCCCTTCAGCAGTGCTCCCTGTGAAGCAGGACCAGATGACCTTTCGTTGTACTCATCCAAGTGTGTGCAATGCAGCTCTGGAGGCAAGCACAACAGATGTAATTATGCAGCTCATTTGAATGCTGAGCCTTCCTTGATGAAGGAAAACTCTTGGGTGTGTTAAGGGGCAGCTACTTGTTTTCCTTGGCCCCCACTGAGCTTTCCAATTAGCTAGAGGGCATCTGATGGAAGGACCTTCTGTTGAAGCAATCACATAAGCTCTGTGCTGTCCTGCACCCATCTGCTATGGGGTGGCACAAGAAGCAGCTCTTTCCAGGAAGGGGAAAACATCTAGTACTCTGCCGACAAAGCCCACCAGCCCCTGCATCTTGACAGACACTTGACTAATGAAAGTCTAGTCTGTAGACCAGGGCTTGGTACAGAAGATGGCCTGTGCTGGAGTGTCAGGTGAGCTGGGTGACCACAATGAGGGGCCTTCTGGTTCATTGAGCAGCTGATCATAGCAGCTCACTGGGATATTCACCAGAGAAGATCGGCTGGGACCATTCCTTGAGCTGGTGGGATTCCATGTGTCATTCACAGAGGAGATTCAAATAGGACTTTGACTTAATATTGAGTACAATGGGTGGTATAGCAGGTTTGTCAACATGCCAGATTTCTGCTAAGACCATCCAGAATCTACTTAACATAATTTGTCATTTCGTAACTCTTAAAATTCTCTCCTATGGTTCTCTTAATGGCATGCAAAACAGACTCTGGAAGGAGGAAATTAAAAAAAAAAGAGAAACAACCTTTTAATAAAGATTATACATGGGGCTTCGTGGCAGAGGGAGGTGTTCATTTCCCAACTGCCTCGCTTAATATGGAAATAAAGGGCAATCAGTCAGAGCCAGTCACACCCGCAGTGCAGGGCAAGAAAAGACCAGGCTGATGGTGTGGGGGAAGACGCAATAGAAAGAGGCAACTCTAAATGTTTCATTTTAATGTTCTTCCCCCTGTAGCGCTTTTTGACATTTATGTAGTGCTTCTCTTCTTCTAGGTCTGCTCAGAAAGCTGGCACTGGCTGGGGGATGTGCAGCCAGCTGTGGGAGGCTGTGGTGGGCATGTGAGCCTGCAGCCTGTGAGCCAGGAGCAAGCAGAGACCTGGGAGTAGGACCATGGTAGAAACTAGTGGTCCTCATGAGTCTGGTTGGTCACCTGAGACCAGACTACCCTGGCCCTTGCTCTGAACCAGAGGTATTTCTCCTGGAATCAGAGATTTGTATTTCATCAGTTGCCTTCAGACAGTTTCTTTCAAACTTTAGGGATCACTCTGTGTGGGGACAAGTCACAGCTCAAGGTCATATTTAAAAGTCCTAAGTGTCCTCCCAGAGGGAAGCTTCCAAACCAAATTACAGACTCCAGCAATGCCCATCCCAGTATGACCGTGCTTTTGAGTATCTCCATGGTTCGAGTGGCTTTGTAGCCCAGCCAAGGGACAAAGGTGACAATGCTTAACAGAAGCTTGGCATCGGAGGAAGAGGAAGATGGATGGGAAAAGTGAACACAAGGGCAGGAATGAAGGGGGAGAGGGAGTGATGTGTGCTGTCCAAGGCAAAACCTGTCCCCAGGGACTGGCTACACCTCGAGTCAGAGCACGGGTCCTGGTCTCAGCCAGCTTCCCAGTGCTGCTGTGGATCCATCTCTCAGACTCCTTCCCTGTGAAGTGAGTTGCTGGGAGGGAAATGATTTACAACAGGGCCAGAGAAGTATGTGATCCTCTAAGTTTGTCTCCTAGAGGCTGTGAGATATGGCCAAGGTGTTAGAAGGACACAGTCCCATGGTCACTTTTCCTCTCTGACACTGACAGCCTCTGTGACCTCTGGAAACTCACTTTCCCCTTTCTGTGTTTCCATTTCCCTGGTCTGAAAAATAATGTTGATTGTTCCACTTCCCTCTGCTTTCCTGGCTGGTTTCTATCAGTTTTCAAGAAGATCTCTTTGGTAGAGGAAATAAAGACTTTTTTTTGACTGTTGACAGTAGCAGGGCAAAGTTTATCTGACTAAGGAGGCCAGGAGGAGGATGACAGGCTGACAGCTGAGCAGAGGCAAATCAGTGTTTCAAGCTGTGAATGAACCTGGATGGTTTTTTTCTCCCTGTTCCTTAATCCTGGCTATTAGTCCTTCTGCCTGACACAGATTATTATTTCCAGAAATCACAGTCATTTGGAATGGAACAAAATATTTTCATCAGGCCAGGAAATTCTCCCTAGAGGAGAGAACAACCAACAGCACAGAAAAGAGTGAAATCATCTTGAAGGGTTCAAGCAGGAGGAGAGTAACAAGGAGTGATCTGGCATGGAGTGAGTTCAGAGGACTTGCTGCTCTGCTTCATGCCTGGATGCCCAGCTCACATACAACTTCAAAACCTCCCGCTGCTGCCTGCTAATAGTGTTGCTCCTGCAGCTTGCATGAAGTCCAGTGCCTAGGCTCTGAGGATGAGAAGATCTTTGTGTCGGGAATGATGTTAAATGGTGATTTTTTTAAGGTGATGAATGAAGGTGGGCTTGTTTCCATTTTGACTTGGTTGACAGCAGACAGATGGTGAGTGAAAAGCAACTGGTTGTTGACTGAAACTGTTTAGCTCAGTTGTTTGGGAAGCCTCAGATGCAGAGCAGACTAGAAATCCATCCTGACTCCATCTGGAGAGCAACTCCTGTAGCCAGAGTAAATTCCCTTTGAACTGCTGGCGNTGTTTGGGAAGCCTCAGATGCAGAGCAGACTAGAAATCCATCCTGACTCCATCCAGAGAGCAACTCCTGCAGCCAAATTCCCTTTGAACTGCTGGCATGGAGGCTGCTCAATCAGCAGAGGAGCAGCAGTAGGCAGGGATTAAACAGCCAACAATCCTCAAAGGGACCTTGCAGGGCTCTGACCATGTCTGGGCTTTGCTTTATGCCCATGATGAAGGACAGAGACTATCTCCAGGCAGTTTCAGGGCTGTCTGGCCTGGTTGGTTGGTCTCAAGATGGCTGAGTTGAGGAAATCTTATGGGCTGGTGTAAATAAGCAAGAAAAATCAACCCCAGCACAGAAATGAGACTTCCACGCTCGACCACTGCTGTGCTACTGGGATCTTGTGCTTCCAGTGTCTCTTCTAGTTGGACTGCACAGTCCTGCTGGTGCAATTCAGCTGTAGAGGTAGTGAGAGGCCAGGAAAAAAATAAGGCTGAGAGGCAGTGGAAAACTGGAAAATATGTGGGAGGCCAAGAGGTATTGAGTGACCGAGATGGAATACAAGGCCGGAATGTAGTGGGGGGTCAGAGAAATAAATTGGAGTCTGAGAGGTATTTATAAACTGAGTGGTAGTGGGAGGCCAGAAAAGAAACAGAGGCTGAAAGATAGTGAGAGGCTGAGAAGTGGTGGGAGGCCATAAGGTAGTGCAAGTACAAGAGAACTGAAGCCCATGGAGTTGGAGGCTCAGGGTCTGGGAGGCCTGCAAAAATGGAAGGGCCAGGGAATGGGAGGCTGTCATGAGTAGAGTAAACCCATGGGGTTAGAGGCCCATGGAGTGGGAGGCCCATGAAATTTGGAGGCTGTGAGAGTGGGAATCTCAGGGAGCAGGAGGCCCAGGGAATGGAAGTCCAGCAAATGGGGCATAAAGAAAGTGGGAAGTTCAGCTAGAGAGAGGTGTAGGTTGGTTGTCCTACCACCAAATAAAATTATGTGTGGAAAATGAATATAAAAAGGGATGGTAATTTGGTTCCAATGAGCCTGTTCACAGTTTTAGCAGTAGACTTTTCACTTTCACTCCACTGCTCACGTGTGTGGCTCTGCACAACAAGGAAGACTTTTGATCTGCAGGATGTTTCAGTTATTTTCCTTTATTTTCTGTTTTTGATCTGAAACAAAATTTTTTCCTTCCCTGTCATTCAAAAATTCTCAAAAAAAGTGTGTTTTGGAAATATGATCTTGGCTTGTTCCCGTACCTGCCTTTGTTCCCTGTACCATGAAACCAAGGCAGAAGAGATCCCTTCTGCAGAGGAGACTGGTCTGTCCCCACTTCCCACAGCTATGCCATGCTGGGGGGTCAGACCTGCTGTCCCTGCAGCAAGCTGTGGGCCAATAGAGGCTGAAATTTGTGGTGTTGCATTAATGCTGGTCACTGCGATGGGCAGATGGGGGTACAACCTTGTACTGTCACTCTTTTGAGTACCAGCTTCACTCTGTCTCTTTTTTCCTTAGTGTCTCAAAGGACAAGCAATTAAGCTGCACAGGGGCAGAAAGAATTCCCCTGTAGTACCCATGTTCCTAATTAGTTTTCTATATACATAACAAGGTGGCACAGCAGAAGTAAGGATCTGGTTGACCTTTCAAGTTGTAGAGCTTACTTATTAAATGCCAAACTACCATAAAAAACCACACAGAACTTAATTTTTCTCAACTCTATTATATGAATTTTCTGAGGGATGGTGATGAAGAGGGTCGTATAATTGAGTTGAGAAAAATAGAGTTCTCCGTGTCTTCTAGTGTGGAGAAATCATGGCCACTGGCCAGCAGGAGTCCAGCCACAGCCCAGGCCCAGCAGTGCTTCGCTGTTTCAGGGGAGAAGCAACGGGTGACCATCCATGGTGAAAAATGCCAGCAGGCCAGGCACACAGAGCCAGTCTACCCACAAAGCCATAATGCATCTTAATGATGTGATCCCAAAATAGCTTGCTTGGCCAGGAAGAATCCCTCTCTAATTCAGCCTGTATGTTTATTTAAGAAGACACTCGTTTCTTCCAGTCTGGCTTCAGTGACCAAATAATCACCTGTCAAATGGCTTATGCAGTGACAGACTGGAGGAGGGAGCACGAAGTAATGAGGAATCATCGCTCCAGGTGATTTTTAATATCCAAGAGGCAGTGGCAGACAGGAGAGTGATGGGAAAATGTGGACATTGGCAACACATCTGCCAGGAGTTGCCTGTCCTGCAGGCAGGCAGATGGGCTTTTCAGCACATGTTTCAGGAGGAGAGTAACCTGCCATATGGCTTGAAAGGGGAGAGAAGAACTGAAGGGTGGAGACCTGTCCAGCGGGCAGAGATCACCACAAATTTTAGCCAGGTTTGTCTAAGGAGGGTGAAGATGGACACTTGGGCAGTTCTTGTGGGCTGGGATGCAGAGCCTCCCTGCCCTGGTTAGGGACAATGTCTGGTGATAGGGTTAGCTGGAGGGGATTTTCAGAGTGTGGAGATCTGCTCATGTATGTTCAGGTTTCTTTTCAGTGGGACCCTCTTTTCATAGCCAGCAAAAGGCCTGGGATTAGCTTCATCACACGAGGGCTCAGTAATACATTTCTTATCTTCCTGTGATCCTTTGGCAGCTTTGCTCCAGTTTGCAGGTCTGGGTGGCTTTGAGGATTGTGCGTCCCAGGTTCCAGTTCTGAACTGTCATTGGAGCACAGTGCAAGCTTCTGTTCTTGGGATCTGTACCTGCTTCTCTTATCTGCTGGCGGGGAAATTGTCTAAGACTCCTGAAGTAACAGGAGGAAAAACTCCTGCCTGACTCCAGCAGGATTTGTTCAGTTACAGTCAGTGTCCCTGTGTGTCTCTGAATCCTGTGCCTATAGCAGGGTCTGGCCAAGGGGAAGGTATCCTGATGTCTAGCAGAGCACACATTCATTCTTCCCCAAAGCACCTACCTTTCTCTCGGGTCTATTTCTGTCCTCTGATATCCTTTGATCCCCACTTCCAGAGGTTGCTGTTTCTCTGTTTTATGCTCTTTTCTTTTTCTTGCTGTTAAATAAGAATTTTACTTTAAAGTGAGAACACAGGGGTGAGCAGAAAGGTTAAACCAGTGACACTGGCACCTAGTGAGAAACACGTTTGCTATCCATACCAGGGAGTGTGTTGTTTTGACAGTTCATTTCAGTTTGCTTCTCTTACCCCTTCCCTTCGGGGCTCTGGCAATATTATTAGATGTTGGTTTGCAGATTATTTTGCACAGCTTCCTCTGGTGCCTGTCTCATAAGGTCCTTAGTAGCTCCCAGCTGCAGTGTGGCAGGAGGGACCACGCACCATGCTGTGCAACATGACAGTCGGTGGGCTCTGAGTCACCAACTCCAGGCTCTTTCTGCTGCAGAGCGTGTCTAATGTGGGGAAACAGAGGACCCCATCCAAAGCACCAGTCCAACACATGAACTTAGCTCCGAGAATGCGAGCAGTGGATCCAAACCCTGTTGAGGAGACCTAGGGCTCTCCTGGAAGATGTGTTTGAGTTCACACCCCAGGAGATGTGGATGATTTGGGGGCACAAGTTCTGCCTCTTTTTTAAGGGGAGGGCTATGACTCTTGGCAGGGTTTGTCTGACCCAGCTTTTGGGGAAGGCAAATTCTGTCTGCCTGGGAAATAGTCCTGGGTAGAGGGGCAAATGGCAACATGCAGAAGATGCTGGGGTTTTCAGCTTTGGGTCAGCTGATGGTATGTTAGTTTCTGTGCACTGAGGGGTCAAATTCATTCTGAAGATATATTCTTGGAGCTGACCTTAGAGATGCTTGTGACACATGGACTGCTGGCTGCTACATCTGAGCCCTGTTGCCTGCCATGTTGTGGGGTAACCAGGCTGCCTTCCTAGTGAGAGAGTCCCTGGGGAACCTCCTGCTGGCCTTAACCTGTCCATTAGTGAGGGTAAGGAAATGTCACCTCCACCCTGTGACTATGCCAAGGCTTCAGCCATCTGGGATGTAGGAAGTGCTCCTTGACTTTTCCTGGCTTGTGGTACAGCTTGTAGATGCAAAAGGGTTATCTTCCTAGGGCTGCAGTTGCCAGGTTTTAACAGGGCTGGAGCTTTCCTTCCTTGGGTTCTCAGCTGTTCAGACCACCAAGACTACTGTGAAGCTCAGGCTCATGTGCTCTCTTGTTCCCTGCCTACAGCTTCGGTACGCAGGTTATATGAGGATCTGCACCTTTTTCCCAGGCAGTCTCTCCCCTTCCTTGCCTCTCATTTGCACCCAGTTGAGTTTATTGATCACAGGCTCTCTGGTCTGAGACTCCTCTCCGATTTTCCTCTCCAAAACTCCCCACTGGGTGTTTTCCAGTGCCTTCCCATCTCACTCTATAATCAGATCAGCTCCCCTCAGGGATCCATGGAGGGACACTCATTCTCAGTGTCTAACTGATTGGGTTTGTTTAAACACAGGCTGATTGTGGAGGGTTTTTCTCAGGGCTGTGTGGTAGCTCTGCCTTTGGGAATGGAAATGCACTGTGATTTCAGCAGCTAATCATGGCCTGTTGCTGATGAGCCCCGGCTGAGCTTTGCACAGAGGTTTTTCTTTGGAAGGTTTTTATTCCAGGTGGTGTGGTTTTGGGTTGGGGTTTTTTTGGTACATTTTTTTCCTGTTTGAGGCTGGCTGCAGGAGGAAGCAAGAAAAGGGACAAGCACCAACATGCGGTCAAATGTCTTGGCTGGACTTCTGTGGTCAGATTCCTCCTTTGGAAGGATGAGACTCTGGGGCTGACTTACTGTTTTCTTGGTTTGTAGCTTGCATTTTGAAATGGCTCTCACCTGGATCAGAGTTGGTCTCCTTTTTGGTGACTGTGGTGCAGGTTTCTTTGTGGCTCTGTCCTCACTGGTCTGTTGTAACAGGTTTCATTTATCCAGCTGCATCTTGACTCAGTTCCTCTGCAGTTTCTGGGCCCAGTCACACCTCCATCTGCCTGCTCACAGACGACCTAAAGGAATTAAGTGGTGACAACAGTGTTGAGCTATGAGCCCAAACCCCAGCTGGGTAGAAGCATTCTGGCAGGGTGGTTGAACTCAGACCCTGTTAAGTGGCTAGATCCCACCTCAAGGCTGGAAGTGTCTCTTGGTGTTCCCTGTGTAGTGGACCTTCTTCTTGCACTGGAAACTTTTTGGTTTTCTAGAGGGCTGCAGAAACTCAGTCTCCTACTTTCCCTAAAAGGAGGATGTGATCATTAAACCAGACTCTGCTCCCAGCCAGGTGTATTCCCCTGATGGGCTTTCCTATTGTTTAAGCCAATAGAGCCCAGGCCTTCTCCCAGGGAACTCAATCTCCTATCTGCCGTTTCTATAGCAACCTCTTATCCTAAAAGTGCCTGAAATACCTTTGTAAACACATCTTGAGGATATGCCCACAAACACATGTAGGGGGGAGGATGGCAGGTGCCCCAGAGCCCAAAGGGGCACCCGAGAGGAAGTCAAGAGTCATCTCGTACCACTCTGGCTTTGCAGGCAGATTCGAGAGATTTATTTTTGCCAGCCCAGCTGGTGCTTTAATAACTACTGCTGTTCTGCACTCAGAGCAAAAGGGTCAGAAAGCCTGTTGTGCCTGTAAGTGGCTATGGCTCTGGGCCACTGCAGGATCTTCATGACCTGGACCTAGGCCCTGGCTCACATGTTTGCCTCCTCCTGGCAGCCTTGATCCAGCATCCCTGGACAGCAATGGAGAGATTCTCTTGAGTGTAATGGTAATGGCTCAAGTGCAGTAGGAGCAGGGCTCAACCTGCTTTCTCTGCAAGGTTTTGAAGCCAAGCACAATATGCCATTTGGGTAGAAACAGAGTTAGTGAACTCAAATATGCTCCAATATTTGTAATGGACCATAAATCCTTGTAGCTCCCCTGATTAAATCCAGCATGAATCACGATTCCTCTGAACACAAATTTGCTGCTGCTCTGCTGTTCTGCAGGGATCTCCAAGTCCTTCCCCTGGCTGAGACACTGCATCGCCAGTGCCCGCTGAATGCACTTGCTAGCAATGATTATTCTGTATTTGCCTGATGGTGGCACACAAAGGCACCAAGGTCGGTGGCAATATGATCAGATGGGTCTGCTTTCAGGGACACAGGCATTCATCTTGCCTTTGGCCATGTATACCTGGTACCTACTGAGGTCCTCGAGTTCCTCAGTAGATGTGTGGAGCTTAACTACTCAGGGCTATCTTTGTACCCTTGCCTGTGGATTTTTGGCCTGAAGTTTTCTAGAGGAAATCTCACGGCATAGAGAACATGTATTCCTACTTTCTGCCTAGGTTAGACAAAGGGGTGGTGTAAAGCCCACACAAATGCTCTGAAGAAAAACTTTCTGGTCCCTCATCATCACTGAGATGAGTAAGCAATGGATGGACACCCACAATACCCTTGTGGAATGGTTTTAGTGAGGCAGGAGAGAGCACCTGATTTTCCCCAGTGCGCAGGCGGTCCAAACCCTCTGGCAGCTGAAATGTGTTTGATAGCAATGTTTTCAGCACAGGCCAGAAGAATTATTTGGTCTTCCTCTGGCATTTCCTGATAAATGAAGTGAGGACAGCTGAAAGTGTTAGGAAAACACATCTATAGAGGTCTCAAATTCTGCTATCCCTGGCAGGCATGTCTGACCACACATGTGGGTAAGCTGATGGAGTCCTTCCAGAGCCACTTCAGAAGGGGTGTCCAGCCACAGCCTCTTCTCAACAAGTCTTTCCTGGAAGTCCTCAAACACTGATTGTGCTCAACTTTAATGTGCAAATGGCCTTCTGTAGGATGTACTTCTGCCTCTGCCCAGCTCTGTTACAACACCCATTGTGTGAATGATTTTGAGAATGTGGAAGTTGTGGTTTAGCACTTAATCAATTTCATTGAAAGGAGCAGAGGGGTTGGGTAGCAGAGGAGCAGAGAACCTCTGTGGTATAGAAACACAAAACAATTGGCATGACATTATGCTGATTATTCATGTATTAATTGGAACAAGGAAAAGCTCTGGAGGAGGCTCAGACTACTAATTTCCCTCCTGAGACAGACACAGAAAGGTCTCTTAGAGCAAAATCCACCCCCTGGGAAGCCCTCCCTCTGTCCAGCTGAGGCGACATGAATAACATGAGCACAGGGAACTTGTCCTGGGGTTAATGTGACTGGTTAGACAGGGTGAAGTGACAGTGTCTTCTCACATGCTTACGTTTCACCTCCCCTCCCAGAGTCAGGTCTGGGTGGAAATACAGATCCGCCCTGTCACCAGCTGCTCAGCCTTAGAATGGGTCTGGTGATCTTCACAGATGGAGGTCTGCGAGCTGATGGTTAGAAGTAAACCAAGAACTGTCACCTCTGCAGGTGAAGAGATCACCCTCACACTAGACTGAGGCATCAGACAACCCTCACTGCAGGGGGCCTTGTTTGTTTGCAAGAAGATCTCTGCCAGCTGTGAGAGGCTGGAAGGGGAGCAAGAAGACACAGTTGTTGCTGGGAAACAGGGGATGACAATGGTTGAAGTCATCTCCCTGGTTTTTGGGTGTGTTTTGTTTGTTTGTTTGGCTTTTTTTCTTTCTCATAGGCTTGTGACTGTCTGTACCTGTGAAAAACGGACTCTGAAAGCCAATACACAGGAGAGGGAGGTATGAAAATCCTGACCTTGGAGACGCTGGGCGTGTGACTGTTTCAGTGACTTCATTTGTTTTGCTGCTTTACTTTCAGAGTGTGCTGCTGTGTGGTTTAAACCCTGGCCAGAAGTTCAGCTCAGTTTTAAGGCTTTGGTGTGGGTTGAGCTGTAGATCTCACTCCTTTTTCTTTATAGTGGCTTATTGCCAGTCTAAACAGCCTGGTGTTGGGATGTGCTCCACCTCAGAGGTGATTTAGGTACTTGGGGTTTCTCACCATAAGGAAGCTGGTCAATCTTTGAACACAGTGGTTTGTGCACAGCACACAGGAGTCTGATGTGGGTCAGGGATTAAATTGCTGGACAGGGTGAAATTGTCCCTTTCTGTCCCCACTGAGGGCATAGGAGAGCCTAAATCATGGCAGTAACAACTGAGATTTTACTAGAAGGACATTATGAAGGTCTTATTTGCCTCACCCAGGCTCTTATCAGAGCAATCTCACTTTCAACAAGAAGCAAGTAGCAAGAACAATACCTCTCTGCTTACTTACACAGATTATTTGCCTTATTAATGAAGGAAGAAAGAATGAGCAAGAACAAACTGCTCCATCCCTGCTGTTTAGCTAAGAGCCTGTGCGCATGCATTGGTAAACAGAGCAATCCCACAGTGAGCAGCCTGGTCACAGCTGAGTAGGAGTGGGCTGAAGTGACAGACTAAAACGTGTGAGCTCCAAGCAGTCAGTGGAGAGATTTCCCAGCTCCTCAGTGTCCTGCAGCATGAGGAGCAAGGATTCTTGGCTGAATCATGCCCGTGGCTTGGATTGACTTCAGCTTTCCATGGGAAACCCTCCCTGTGCTTGCCAGTCTGGCTGCTTGCCTGGATTAGTGCCGGGGTGATGGATGGTGGTTTGGGTGTCACCCAGGCAATGCAGCCTTTGTCTTGTGCTCCTGGGCATGCAGCATTGTCTGCAGTTGTGTGCAAAGGCTCATATTCCCTATTCTTCCCCTGGGCTGCTGGAGGAGAGGGACAGCCCTGACCTGCCCAGGGGAAAGCTAACCTGCTTTCACAAGCAGCCCATGAGAAAACCAGAGCCCTTAGGGACAATGAATTTAAGAATATGGAGGGGTGAGAAGAAAAGCCTTTCAGAGCCAGTGCCCAAGCGGTTCTGACTGGGAACTGTGGTGGTAGCAGCAGGGCTGAGTTGTGAGATGTTGAAGGGATGGAACCATGAAGATGGAGCTTGACTGTACAAACCAGGACTGGGTCCCTGGAGAGGAGCATTGCACAGCTGTTGAGTTTGGGTTGGAATGAGCAGTTATCCCTACTTAGCCAGCCCAGTCTGGAGGTCCTGACAAAGCCCTTAGGGGTTTCTCTGGGACATGGGATCTCTCAGTACCTTCCTCAATCCAAGGCTTTGGGAACTGCCTGCTGCCAGCGCTATGACAGGGCAAATAGGGACAGAGGGCTCAATCCCAGCCCCCCCTGAGTCCTGTAACTTGGTGCTTGCTCCATCCTGGACTAGAGAACCAGCAAGATAATCCCTGAGCAGCAGAGCTTAAAAAAACTCCTGTTTTTCTATATTTCCATGGGGTCCAAAAAAGTATGAGGTGGGGCATTGCACACTCTCACAGGGTGTTCTCTGGTGTCTAGTATGGGGCTGAGCTCTCCTCACAGCCTGTCTCAGCAGGGTCATCACTGAGGCTCTGCCCCATTCTACTGCCTGTTCCAGCAGCATGTGCACAAACTGACCCTTCTGGCAACCTCCACCTTTTGAGTTGAAATTAGCTGACCAATTCAAAAGTTGCGAGGGTGGGCTGGCACACAGGGAGTTACACATGGTGTGCTGTTGCCTTTGTTTAGAAAACCTGGCTAATAACAGTAATAAAGCCAGCAGCTTTGCAGCTCTGATGATGTATCAGCGTGCTGTCATATTCTGATGGCAAAACACTTCAATCCAAGCTAGCAGAAGGTGATGGTCCTGCAGAGAGACATATGTTCCTGCTCTATTGTTTGTATTGTTCTTAATAGCAGTGTTTTTAAAAGCCCTCCATTTCCTGATCACACCTTTAAGTGACAAAAGCCAGTCTCCATACGGTGAGAGGGCAGGAGAGGTGACTCGGAGAAGGCTGGTGCCAGGGACAACCTCTCAGCCAGTCACTGTTTAAGCTCCACAGCTGCAGGCAGAGAGGGTTCTGCTGTCAAGATCAAAGTGTTCCTGAGAAACCATTTGCTTTGTGTTTAACCCCCTCCCCCTGCTAGCAGCAGGGTGTGCTGAGGAAGCCCTGCCATACTTGATCAGCTCATCTTCGTACAAGCTGCCCTGAAGAGGACCCAGCTCTTAGCAGATTAGCGATGACTGATCTGGACTGACTTGAAGGCAGAAGAAACACCTGGGCTAGTCCCAGGGCACCTTTGCTGTCTCCCCCAGAGCCATCCATGACACCTCTCTTCTAAAGCACCGAGATCTTGACAACTTCTGCTCCTAAACATTAGAGGACAGCATCACCCTCCAATGGCAGCAGAGAGGGCACCTGGCCCTGGACTGATGAAGAAGTGCAAATCACTGGTGTTTTGTAATAGGGCAGCTTCTCACTCTTCTTTCCACCTGCTGGAAGGGACATCTCTCCTGCATATCAAAAGAAAATAGAGTTCAGATGAAGAAGTCTGTACACCCAGGGAACCCTGTAACTTGCTCTGCTGTCCCCCTGGGAGAGCAGGGGGATACACAGGTATTTGCCCGTTGTTTTCAAAGACAAAGTGATGCAGGGAGTCTTGAAGGCAGCGAGATGGAGTTCAGGAGAGAGGTGGCTGTGTGAGTGGAAGTGCTGACAACCAGGAAATCTCCAGTCTAATAGAAAATGCAACATGGTGGGTGCATTTAATGGCAAAGAGAACTGGAGGTTCAATGCCTGACAATCAAGTGTGTGTGTGGGCATGGACGGGGACTGCTGAGAAGAAGAGAGTCCTGATCCAGCAGGTCCTGTATGCGTGTGAGATAAGGGCCTGCCTGAGGGTCTAAAGCTAAGCCCATGCCTAAGTGATGGTTTGAGCAGAACTGATGGTTATGTGGTGGAAATGCTTCAGGCGTCTCCATCAGTAATTGCTCTCCCCCAATAAATTCAGGGTTGAATTCAGACACATTGGTCCAGGGGTGCCCTTTTGCAGTTCATTCTCATTTGCAGCACAGCCACAGGGCAGCACAGTGCCTGGGACGAGCCTGTCTGAGCCCAACACACAACGTCATCTACGTGACCTCTCCAACCTTCATGGGCCACAGCCAGGGCTTTTGCCTCTGTTGTCCCCATTGGTCAAAGCAAAACCGACAGGTCCTTTGCTCTGCAAAATGCTCAGAGCACCATCAGGAAGAAAGAAACCAGTTTCATCTGAATGGAGCGAGGGGGAGAGAAAATGAAAGGTCTCATCCCTGGCAATCTGTGAGCTGGGTTGGTTCCAGCGATCAAAAGTGACATTAGAGTGATGCCGCAAGAGGAGCCGCTTTAAATAAGTGGGTTTCATCTTAATTGCATCTCTCTAAAGCCAGTGTAGCTGTTGTACGAGGAAACCTTTCTGAGCCAGAGCCTGACTGACAGGATGGAGCAAAGGAGGAAAGGGAAGGGGGAGAGCGTGGCTGCATCCCCAGCCTTCAGTGAGGAAGGATGGAGGAGGCTGAGACTTGCCAGGACGCAGTGGTCCATGAGTCCCTGGCACTCTGCTGTGCTGGGGTCTTGGTTTCAATATCTCCTTGGGGAGAGTTGTCAGGATGATGGACCTGAAGGGAAGAGCAGCAGGTTCTGCAGGGAGGCCCCAGGGAATGCAGGCAGCTCATGGGGATTTCTGTTCCATGTCACATCTGTGAAAAGCTCTCCCTTTCCAACAATATTCCTTTGCAGCAGCTGCACAGTGGCTGGAGGGCTGGACCCAAAGCTGCCATGAAAGCAGTGGTGTTTGTACTGCTCTTTTATAATTTTCTGGCTTCACCCTTGGCTGTTTTTAGGCTCTGTGGCCGCATACAGCTCACTAGAATTTGGGCTGAGGGTCCCTTGTGGAGGCTTTGCTAGTCAGTAAATTCAGTGGCTTATAGGCCTCTTTCTGTCTTGACACATCATGCTCTGTAACACTTCTCACATGCCTCTCAGCCCTTGGTGGCAGTTGGCTGTCCCCTGAAAGCCTCTCAGGGTCTGAAACTCCCTGTCTGAGATCCAGGGGCAAAGTGCTGTGGTGATCAATTCACAATTTGAAACTGGGCTCAGATGTGTCGCAAGGAGATTTGCTTGTCACACCTCCATGGTGCCCTGGAGAGCCCTTCTCCGTCTTGGACACAATGATCTAGAAGGTCTTTTACAACCAGAGTGATTCTATGACCTGTGGGTAACCGGGGTAGGGATAGCTACAGAGATGATGATCCCTCAGTGGAAGAGGTAGCTTAGCTTCCAAACTCAGACCAGAGCGGGCTTATTCAGGCCAGTACTGTACACCATGGGGTTGGTGCATGATCAGCTGAAGCCAAGTAACACTAATGAGTAGCTGATTAGTGTAATCACAGCTTCACCCATTCATCAGTGGATTGGGGCATTTCCTAATCAGCTATCAGGGAGGCCCTGGAGAGTTGTCCAAGGTCAAGGAATTTGAGAAATAACTCGGCAAGCAGGAAGGGGATACTGGTTCTTTGCACGTGTTAGACACGGTAAGATTTGCTCCACTTCCTTATTTTTGTTTAAACACCCTGATAATGTTGCTATAAAATTATTCTCTGGCCCAGGAACCAAGTGTCTGTGAGAGCCAGTAGAGAGCCTGGGGGGATTGTGGAAGAGCGTGAGCTCTTTGGAAGGTTCATGGTGTTTGCTGGGTTGTTGATGGGGTGTGATTTTGAGCTTGGAGTCAGAGACACTCCACAGATGACCAAGAGCATGGCGTTGGTACTTTAGGTTTGTTAGTAGCCTGGGAGTGTTTGGTCAGAGAGCACTTCTGCTTCTCTGTACCATATTTTTGGTCAGGATGCGGCTCTATCTGAAATGGGAAATGCATTGCTTGCTGCAGGAATGCAGCTGTCCCCAGGGAGCAGCACCATACTTCCCATCACTGAGAAGCACTCAAGAATTGCCTTCAGATTTAATCCACGGCTCAGGCTGTGCAGTGTCCCCATGCCTCAGTTTCCCCACTAGGTTTCATTACTCCTCGAAGCTGCCTAGACTGGTCCTTTAGCTGAACCCAGCAGACCTCCCACCCCTGGTAGCTGCTGCCTTGTGGTCCCTAAGCTGTGCTCTGCCAAAGCTCAGCTGGGAGGGAAAGGCTGAGCCTTTTCCTCCAGGAGCAGCTTCTGATGCCTTCACCCTTAGACAGAGATATTTGCTTTGCCCTTTGTTTTTAACTGCCTTTGGCTTTCAAGCCCACTTCTCCTCTGCCAGCCTGCCCCAGCATGCACCCTGCCAGCCCGGCTCTGCCTGCTGGAGGAGGATGGGGACAGGGACAGTTGCATAAGTCACACGCTGTCCTCCAGCTTGCTCCTGCATCGGCATTCATGCTGCGCAGCCCCTATTATCGGGCTTGCAAATGACACTAATTTCCCTTCCTAAGCCCTCCCTATAATTTAGCAGCAATGTCCTGTACTCAGATATTATTAGCTGTGTCTTACGTGAACAGTTGCCCTCTTTCTGTTGGCGGGGGGAGATAATGAATTTGATAGGGAGAGCAGACCTGAACTGAGCGCCTTCATCTTTATTTTTTAATTGACTTGGCTGGCTGGGGTTGAGATGGCATTAAACAGGCTCTGCTTAAGAAAGTCTCATTCCTCCTTAGCTGTCACTGTCAGCTCAGAGGGGATCCCCAGACCTCTGCACTACAGGAGCAAGGTGTCTTAGGAAGCAACCCAGGAAAGCAATGGACACAGGGCTTTCTAACCTCCAGGTAGCTGTGATCTATTTCAAGACCCATCACTCCTTGAGCAGCTCAAAGCCACCAGCCTCTTTTGTTATACCCCATTCCTTTAAGGTTTTATTGTGCTGGGTTGAATACAAGGTGACCTTCAACCTAAGCCACACCAGACATACACCTGCACATGTTTTGTCAAGAGCAGAGAGAAAAATTAACAGTGAAAGGATAAGCTCCAAATGCACTGACCTGCCCCAACCCATGGCTGTCCATGCTGTGAGCAGCTCAGCCCACGCTGTTCTGCCTTCCTGTCCTTTTCTGCCCATGCCTCCTCTTCCAGCTGGTGCATGATTTCCAGCCCAATACAGGATAATATATAGGGAATTCCTGGTGACTCCACAACTATGCAACGAGACTTGACTTGGCCTCCAGTTCCTCCTGCTCCTCCATCATACATCAAACACACACAAACAGCCAAACACAGACGTTGTTCTTGCTTTCTCGCTGACTTTTGACTACACTTGGAGATGGTTCTGCACTTGATGCCATTACTGGTTTTCTGAAGATCACCTTCCTTAGCAAGTTCACTGGCTGTGGGCAGACCCTGCTGCTGAGCAAGGGCAGGACTCAAACCCTGGGAACCCAGGGAAGGAGCAGCCCAGGAGCAGAGCAGGGCAGTCAGGAGAGAGCGTGAAGCAACGAGGTGCCAGACTGGATCTCTTGGTTAAGAATTGGAGAATAATGCTGGAAACTCAGCTTTGTCTCCCCGGACACTAGAGAGAGAACATTTTCCTTCCTCCCACGTAGTCACCAGGAGTCTCTTACTGGTGATAGATGAGGAATTGATGCTCCAGCTTTGTTAATTTTCTGTGTGCTCTTGTACTCAGCAGTGCCATGAGTTTGTGAAAAGGATTTGCAACTGGCTAAGTAAACATATTAGAGATTCTGTCTATAGAGGAAGACTTAAAAGATCATCTTCTGTTGACCTCTTTCTTCCTGATTACCAGCCTTCTCTTGAGCAGATGCTGGGCTCCACAGCAGGGATCACAGACACTGGCTTTTTCTCAGCTCAGTTTCTGCAAGAACGTAATATTCCTGCTGATAGTGAAAGATAAAACCCAGGGCTTTGCTGCAGGCCATCTCTGCTGGTGACCTAGGAACCCAATCTGAAGCTTAGCAAAGGCTCTGCTAGCTTAAAACCAGGAAGAGCCATTGGGCTGGGCTCAGTGAAAAAGGGAGGGAGAAACCCCCAGCCAAAATGAGCTGGATCGGCTTGTGCTGTCATTTCTTCTGGCTTTGATTCAGTTCTCCTGGGAAGACACCCTACCAGGCCCTGCTCCTTCTCCCTGTCATCTGAGGTTGCTTCACCAGCTGGCTTCAAAGCTTTGGTGTTCACAGGGAGCTCTTTGAAATATCCTGTGTTCACCTGAGAGCACGAAAAAATGAAAGCAGGAGGAGGAAGAAAGCGAGGAGAAGAAAAACTTTGTTGGCTTTTGGAAACGTGTGATGGATGTGCTGCCTGCCAGCTCTGTGCTGGATCAGCCATACAAATCCTGGGGGCTTTGGGAAGAGCTGCTCACCTGCTCTTGAAAGGATTCAGGCTGAAAGGAGAGGGCAGAGGAGGTGGAGAGGAAAGCACTGGTGTCACCAGAGCCCTGTCAGGACCTGCCAGTCCTCGGGTGGCACTCAGCTGAGGGGAGGGGACAGGGCTCATCTCTGGGTGTGTTTTAAGGAGGTGGGTCCAGTCATGGGAGGGGGAACAGAGGTTTTTCCAGCTGGCTCTGAAAATCAGTCTCTTCCACCCCTCCTCACCCATTTCTACCTTGAGCAGTTTTGTATGGCTGTAGTCTCCATAGCCATTACTCC
The DNA here is from genome assembly GCA_013398125.1 of Aegotheles bennettii. NCBI lineage: Eukaryota > Metazoa > Chordata > Aves > Caprimulgiformes > Aegothelidae > Aegotheles > Aegotheles bennettii. The sequence goes on along the minus strand of VZRW01004054.1, from coordinate 548,396 downwards.
CAGAAGTTAATTTGCAGCTTGATTAAGACTTTCTCTTTCCAGCCCTGATCTTTGATGTAATGGTGACACAACTCATTCTGCCTAGTCCAAATGAAACCATACAACCAAATAAATCTAGAGACCTTGAAAAAGAAACAATAACCATGACAGCGGGTGATGACGTACTCCTTCGACATGAAGGAAATACCAGGGTGTATCCTGCAAGGCCTTTCTCTTCTCCCCACCTTCGTGTTCAGAAAAGCATCCAGCTCAGCAGAATTTCTCCCCACCCTCAAGGTCCTTCATCTCCAAAGGCATGGCAGAACTGGGAGAGGCATCAAGGATGGCCAGTGGTTTGCAACGTGTCTGTACAGAGAACAAGGGTAATAGGACTGTTGGGCCTTGGAGTGTATTTACTGCATGCAGTGGTCACCCCTGTGACCACTGTTCTCAACAGATTCACAGAGTCATAGAATCATTGAATCATTGAGGTTGGAAGAGACCTTCAAGATCATCCAGTCCAACCATCTACCTATATCACCACTAAACCGTACCACCCAGCGCCACATCCAGATGCATCTTGAACACTTCCAGGGACAGTGACTCCATCACCTCCTTGGGCAGTCCATAGTGTTATCATTGGAGACAATTGTCATCACAGAGCTGGAGGGGGTAGAAATGTCAGAAATGGTCATCAGACAAACAAAACCGACAAGTGAGATATTATCATGGATCCTATTTCAGAGTACAAATATTCCAGCTTGGGGGGAGAAGAGCTCCAAGCAAGGAAACTTTTGCAAGCACGATCATCTCTGTTGGCAGAAACATGCTTTAACACGTGCCACATTCAATCCATCATAATTTCTCTTTTCAGACTCTCCTAATCTGAAATCAAATGTGTCTTGATTGAGCATAACAAGGAGAAAATGGGAAGTGCATGGCACAGGGCTGATGATAGAAAATCTCTCTCTTGCTCTGTTCCAGGGATTTATCTCCCCACCCTTGCCAGGCACGGAGCAAGTGGTAGATAACATCTGCACCAATTGGACAAGGAGCCAGTCACACGGGTGTCTCCTGTGGTATCTCTGAGTTTGTTCCACTTGGGAGATGGTGCCTGCTCCCACAGTCTGCAGCCAGAGTGTTTCAGGCAATGGAGGCCAATTACCTTACACATTGAGCAATTTGGGAACGATTTCATGCTCCCTGGGTGTACCAGAGCTGTGCCTTGAGAACCCATCCTTTCGGAGCATGGATGCTGAACATCAAACAGAACTTGAAGTTTCCAGCATTTAATTTCCTATTTAGCCAAGGCAATTAAAAACGTCACCATATAACGCAGCTGATTTTCTCCTGCATTTTTATTTGCTTGTGCCCTTAAAGAGAGTGGCTCAGAAGCAATAACATCCATCCCACAACAGTGCCCTACTGCAGCATGAACAAGCCTGGCTGCTTGCCCTGTCAAGGACATCTAAATGTCACCTCCATAATTACACAGCCCTGAAAGCATGAGCTCTATGAGGATGCTCTAACTCACCTGGAGAACAACTGTGCAGGCACATCTCCATACAAGGTGGCTGTTCTGATGTTGGCGTAGCCAGCAAGGCAGCAAGTGAAGGAGGATGAAAATGAATTTTGAGGACAGGGTCTCAGATTGGGGTGGGACTGTCCTGAGAAGATGGAGCCAGATTCTTCTTGGAGATGCCAAGTGAAAGGAAGAGAGCAATGGACACAAGTTGTGACAAGTGAAACTCCAATTAGATGTTAGGAGAAAAATCCACCCTGAGGATGGTCAGACACAGGCACAGTGGCCCAGATAAGTGGGGAATCTCAATCCTCAGAGATATTCAAGAATTGGCTGGACAAATTACCTGGGCAATCTGGCCTAAGTTGGCTCTGCTTTGAGGAGTGTTGGATCAGAGGCTTCCAGAGAGGTTCTTTCCAACATAAATTATTCTGTGACCTGATGAACAAGACATGTCTGGGCATGACACCAGCAAGATTGAGGGATACAGTCCTGCTGTTCATTGTCAGGGCTGCCCACAATCAGAGGACACCTAGGAATATTTGCCCCAGCATCACAGTGGTGGATACATCCCACTAGAGAGAGACAGAGGGTCACAGTTTTCCTGTGCCTCCCTGGAGCTCCCATTGTTGTAGCAAACTTCAGAGGATGGAGCTGTTGCTGAATCTGCTTGGCTGAGGCCGTGGGATGTTTGTAGCCTCCCCAGCCAGCACCAGAGATGTGATGAGTGATGGGTGGCTTTCTTTGAGCTTTGCTGCATGGGCTGTGGGAAGCACCTCCTGCTTTTCTGTCTGGAGGGGGAACAGGTTGCACAGCAGCACCAGGCAGGGTTACAGGGACAAATGTCTGGAGTCAGTGGTAGTCCTGCTTCAGGCCAAACATGGCAGGAGTGTCTCACGGCATTAGCTTCTCTCTAAAAAGTGGAGAACAGCACAGATGACTGTAAAACAGGTGGGAGGTATCTGAATGGGATGCTAAAGGTGGCCAGAGCAGGTTCTTCTGAAAGGAGGATAGAAACACCTCGGCTCTGCAAAAGTGTGTGAAATTTGCTCCTGGTGCAAGTCATCCCTCCAGCTGGCCATTCCTCCATCCCTGACTATTCCTCAAGCCACATCTAGGGATTTACTGTCAGTGCTGGTTATTGGGGATCTTTGAAGTGCATTTCCTTCCATTCAGTTATCTCTGGGGCTGTAAAATATGGCTGCAGAGGTGGCTGTATCATTCCATTTGTTCCCTGGCAGCCGACAGGTTTTTAACCAAGTAATAAAGCGTTGGTTTTGCTTGTACCTGAGAATCAACCAGTGAGGCAGAGATAAGGTAATAGTGACTCAGTGGGTACTCCACTATTATTTCTGGCTATGAATTAATCACAGACACTACAGCTCTGTGAATAAGTGCATTGATCATTTGTTACAACAATAAGAATTTCAACCTGTTGTGCTCTATTCCTCTCTATAAATACTTTGAAGACTGCAGACTTAATAAGCATGAGTCCAAGGTCTTCCCAGAACACTAAAAGCATCCACTTAAAAAAATATTCCAGCCCTTTATTTTGTGCCTGCTGAAAAACCCTGTTTCTGTTACCTGCCCATGTCTGGGGTCTGTCAAGGGAGACTGAACCCTCCAATTCACTGGAGGATCCAAGCTGTTCCCTGAGAGAGTGTGGGAAAGATCAAAAGCAGCTGAAAGTAAACCATGCTGAGGATCCCACCTTGCCATTCTACTTCTTCCATTTTTACAGCTCCATGTATGAGCTACAGTGAGGGGGGATAAGCCCCAAACTGGGAAATGAGGTCAGGTGGCCCCAAAGGCTTGAAGAAAAAGAAATGTTGAAGCAAATCAGATTGTTACTTTTTGAAGCCAAGCACGTGTTTTTTGAACCCTTGAAATTCACTCTCTGGAGTGAGAAAAGGGAGGAAATTCAAGATTGGTCGTTCCTTTACTCAGAGCAGGACAAGCCTGTATCTTGCAGTCTTTAATGCCATATATTGTTTATTTAATCACCCTGTTGCTGCCCACAGGGATAGTCACCATGGCATGAGCACCATGGGGACTGGATGACATGAATGCACATGAAGCCAGGCCTTTGTCACTCCTGCTTTCTGGAAAAGCAGCACTCATTGGGCTGAGCAAACAGCCCAGTGTGCATCCCAGTGGGCATGACACCAACCTGTGCTTGGGACCCCGTGCTGTCCCCGCTGCACACTTGGGTTGGCGGCACAGCTCGGTGCCTGAGTGGGAACAGGGACAGTTCAGCCAGACCAGGATTGTCTCCAGATGGCTGTTGTTGCATGCTTACATCCTCACGTGGCTTCCAAGGGATAAGAGTGATTAAACACAACTGGAAGAGCCATTTTTACCTGTGTGTTTCCCTCACCCCTCAGTAGGGACTTGAGGAAAAAGTCTGTGCTGCCAAGTGAAGTTTTGAGCAGGTTTTTTCCCTCTTGGAGGAAGGATGACCCACTCAAAGGTACAAATAGATTCAGAAAACCAAAGTTAAGTTCTGTGCAGACTCTCTGCCCTTACTGAAATCCTTAATTTCCAGTTTTGAGGGCTCTAGGCTTTATTATGCACTTGGTAAAACAGGACTAATGATCTTTGTTCCATGCATTTACACTGCAAACTCTCCCACATCAATCTCCTAGTTTATCCAGCTGGAAATTAGTGCTCTGTCTTTCAGGTGGAAACTCTGTACATGCTGTTTTGTAGCGAAGAGTGAAGAAAATTCCCATGTGTCCCTAATGACTCAAATAGGCAGGATTATTCACTCCAGTTTCCCTTCCAGACAAATACAGGAAACAGCTGTCACAATCAAAATACCCTTCAAGAGCTGAAAAATCTTTCCTAGCATGGGCTGGGTTGGAAAGCTGAACACTGGTTTTCCATGCACTCCCAAACTACTCAACTCTCAGCATGGGTCAAGTAGTATGTTTCCTTTAGATACTCTGTTTTATTTTTCTTTTAACTAGTTAGCCTTTATTTGAACTTGTATTTTATAAATTAAATTAATTAAATTTAAAATATTAATAATTTAAAAAAAGCTGATGTCTGAAAGTGGATTTTTTTATTTTTAGAGCTGTATTAAAAAAACCAGAGTGTGGACTGAATCAACCTACTTTGTTTTGTTTTTGGGGTTTTTGTTTGGGTTTTTTTTGGGGGGGGTGGTGATTTTTTTGGGTATTTTTTTGTTTCAGACAAAACCACTTCTTTCTGCAGGCTTTGGCAAACATGTGGCCAGGTGACCCACTTTTGACCCAGTTTTACCACCTGTGGATGGACCTTTATTATGACAGCCTACGGAGTGGAAGAGAATGAAGGTGGGTTCAGTTGTGGTAGAATTTACCTACTCGCTAGTTAACACCCATTGCTGATATGAAATTATTTCTAAGACTTAACCAGGACTTTAACTCAATGCTGAATAAGCTGCCTTACTGTCCAGACAGCACAACCCAGGAAATTCCTTCACATTCAAGTGGTAAATATTTAAATACTGGTTTCACCAACAAACTGCCCCTGGGCCAAAAAGGGCTTGCTTGGTTTATTTGTTAAAAGTTTTCCTTTATTAAGCACAGCTGTATAGAGAAAAAGGGTCAAACATGGCAATAACAAAGTGATAGCTGTCCAGACATCCCTGGAAGGTCCAGGCTTGGAAACCCTCTCTTATCATCAAACAAGAGGGCTTCAGATGAGAAACGCAGAAATTAGTCCTGGGAAGTTCTTTTGCTTGAGCTTAGTGTCCATTCTCCCAGAGATCCCAGATATGCTGGGGTTAGAAACAGGACAAATTAAAAATAAAAAATAAGAATTTTCCTGGCTAACCTAAGAAAAGCCATATTTTCTGGCATGCTGTTTATATATGCTCTCCTCACCCTTTGCAATCCAGCTCTGGAGGATGTCTAGCATGTGTCTCTTTGGGACCTCTGGAGCTGAACAGCACATTGGTGGCCTAGCTGTGACACATCTGCAGATGGAGTGAACACGCCACATTGACCACAAGAGGAGACTGACTCTAGCAGGATACTCTGCCCTAAATATCTGGAGGGTGGAGAGAAGCCCGAATAAGTATATTGTGCTCCTCCCACCAAAAAAAGATACCACTGAAGGGATCAGAGGGTTTGAAACAAGCAAAAGGATGTACTTTTCACATTTTGTTATTACATTATGTTATTTTTCCAAGCAAAAGTGTTATAGATCCAAAAGCAGCCTGAGAATCTCCTGGGAGAAGCGTCCTTCAGGGCCTAAGAGCTGTGTCAACCTCCACTTCAGGAGCCCACCAGCCACAAATTGCTGGAAACGAGGAAGAAATTCCAGGGAAGAATCACTCCAGACCTGTTTTTTCCCCCTAAAGCCCTGCTAGAGTCCCCTACCAGTGTCAAGCACAGGTGCAAGAGGGGGACTCCTGGCATATCAGGTTTTATATTTTATGCTCTTAACTGCCAATGCCTTAATTCCTACCCACGGCAGAGCTCTTATTTCCACTAGACTGGAATTTCTCACCAGGATGTGGCTGGTTCATTGGCAGGAGGAATGCCAAACTTGCTCACACCACCAAGCCCAGGCCCCCAAGATATGATTTTGACTTAGAAACCATGAATGTTGAGCTGAGTTCTTCCTGGTGACTGAACCAGGTTTTGCCCAAAGCCTGTGTTCAAACATTTTTCTGCCCCTATAAAAGCAAGAAACTTGGATTTTCTTGCTATTAAGAGACAAAGAAGTGCCAGAACACTTTACACATATCCCCATGCACCGCAGGCTCCTAAACACCACCTTGGAACCCACCCAGCTCCTCTCTGGCTTAAGCCTGTTATCCAACTCCCAGTTGAAGGCACCCAGAGATACTGAGTGCCGTTCTCCTTGAGTTTGCTCTTCCCATTTATCTCCCTCTCTGCTAAAGATATTCTCCCTATGTCTTATTTGCATTTGTCTGGCTTCATCTCTCAGCCATTGGCTCTTGTTTTGACTTTCTCTGATAGATTAGAAAGCTCTTTAGAAACTTATGTTTTCTTCCACTGCCAGCACTTATGCGCTGTAATCAAATCACCTCCTGACCTCCTTTCTGATAAGCTAAATAGACTCTTTCAAAGTCTTGTTGAATTTTTTTCTCTTGCTCTCAGATTATTTGCAGGCTCTCTCCTGCAGTGCTCAGCCTGTATGCAGCACTCCCAGCCTTCTCCGGGGATGGAGAGGGGGAAAATGGGTGTTTTAAAGAAATGGGAAAAGTTGTCTCACGCTTGAGGCTTTAGCTTAGGGTCTGGCCTCACTTCAAGGACATCTACTTGGCCCTCCATCTACCTGGTATCCATGGCATGCTCCCCCTTCATCTCCACATGCCAAAGCTCACTTCATAGAATCAATCCCACTTTGTCATCCTATTTAGGAACAAATGGTCTCAGCACAGGGCAGCCCCGATTCCCAGGTAGGAATGCTTCTCTTCAGACAAAGCACCAAGATGGTGGACACCCACAAAACAGAGGTAACCTGCTGCTGTGTCTCTTCTGGACTTGGGACAGAGCTGTGCTTCAACACATCTGGTGCATGCTGCACCAGGCCCCCTTCATGACCACATCTTCTTCCTCTCTTCTCCTCCACCCTTCATTATTCTACCTCCTTTATGGATCTGCAGCCCTTCTTCTTGAGACACAACAGCAACATCCCCACCTTGCATATATCCCTTGTAGAGGTGTCTCCATTCCCTCAGAGCCTTTCTTTTGCCTCTGGATGGCCAAACATTTACTCTGCAGCTTTTTTTTCTGCTGGGATGTGGAAGATCCTCCTTTCCACAGCCAGATGTTGTCAGCCTTTAGTTTCTAGCTCTGTCATTATTAGAGATCCTCCACTGCTCCTACAGCATCTGTAATTTTTCAGCAATGAAGCAAGGAGCCCTAGCTTTGAAGCCATCCCTCAGTGTGTCAGACTTGGAATGACTCCACTGTCTTTTCCCACCGCTCAGAGGCATTCAAAAGGTATTTAATTAAACTCACATCAGAGAGCTGTTAGCAAGCTTTCTCCAATTAGCAAGGTGCAGAGGACTACATGTCACAGGGGGAAATGAGCGGACATGAAATGGTTTTGTTGCCTATGCCTTCCTCAGTGTCAGATTAATTGGCACTTTTCTTCCAATTTAAGGCAGAGCTCTGGGCACAGAGAGGTCACAGCATCACTGTGCAATCCCATCTCATTTTCTAGTTTCCTCTCTCTCTCCCTCTTTAAATATGATTGAAAATTTTCTTAGACACTTGAATCATGTTGAGCTCTGTCTGCCAGGGCAAACAAAGAAGGAAATATAGTGCCACTCAGATTGCTTCTAGATGTAGAGTTCTCTTAGGATCTTCACTCTCCTCTTTCTTACCTCTTCTGTGTTGTGCATGTGTCAGCTTTTTCTGGTTTTGTAACACTTAGGATCCAGCTAGTGGTCCCAGCGCACAGTGCCAGGATGGCTAGTGGTCAGCAGAGTCTCAGAGCAAGGTGCTGATCTGTGGCTTGGCGGCTGGAAAGAACCACGTGCTGGGACTAGTTAAATAACCAAAGTCCTGCTCCTTGGGCCATGCCACATGAGAACACAACACTGCCAAAGAGTATGCTTCCCTTGGAAGGAGAGGGAACCCAACTCTCACTGTAAAGGATATAGAAACAAATTTAACAGCTCTCTTCTGTGACTTCCAAAATCAAAGTCAAATCTGGGCTGCATTTTCATCCACGGAAATCCTTACAGGGGTGTCCTGAGGGTGTTGACAACCAGCTCCATTTCCCCTCCCACATGTAAATGTAGCTACAATTCCATCGACACAGCAAATCCTCTTCTATCAGAGCAGGGCACTGGGGTTTGTTTATTATTTGCAAATTGCAAACCAGCACATACAAAAGAGCCCTACCTTGACATGCGAGCCCGCGATGGGGACATGCTGCTATGACAACAACATAAGGCTGAATCATCCAGACAGACAAGACACACATAATTGTGTGATCACCTGTTCCCGATTGTTCAAAGGAAATTTTATTAGCGCTGCTGAAAGTACATTAGAGAACAAAGCATAAAGCTTCCACACATCAATCAGGGCTCAGCTAATCAATGCAAGCACCGCCTGAGCCCGGTGCCTCACTGTTCAGCCATTCAGCATTTCACAGCCTTCAGGATGGCATTTACAGAAACTTCTGTTTGCACGTGAAAGATCAAGAAACACCCAATTTCTGCTCAAATGGTTTTACGGCTTTCGGATCTTGCTGAGAACACTAGATTTTTGACCCTAGGATGTTTGTGGTCAGTGCAGGGACAGCCTGGATCCAGGGTGATGGTTAGAGAATGAGCATGGCTGGTGGCAAACAGGCCTTTTTAAATATTTTTAAAAAGAATGGCAGGTGGGAGATGAGAGCTGGTCTATTGTGTTGCATACAAACAAGAATATGCAGGGTCATAATTCACTCAGCCATGCCTGTAAATCCATATGTGTTTATGCTGGGCAGGTGCATTAGTCACAGCATCCATTTCCAGCTGGTGAGAGAGCAGTTCCCCTTGACTTCTTCGCTCTCTTGTTTCTTCTAACACAAGGGCATCAGAATCATGACTCTCTAATCACAAAACTGCTTCATATGTCCTTTCTCAGTCTTATAATCCACAAAAATGGCTTAATGTCAATTCCAGAATATCCCTAAATGCGAGTGTCTGGCACTCTTCTTTATGCTTGGTCCTTTCCAAATCTATTGGTGGTTTTGCTTCCTGAAGTCTTTCATACCTTAATCTCGTTCACTCAGAAGACTCAAGCAGGTAAAAAGGGCTGCTCAAGTGGAAAGAAGCCCATTGTATTTATTAATCACACTCTTCTTGAAGAGGTGGTCAAAACATTCCGAAGGATTTTTTTTTCAAGCATTTGGCAAGATTTCAACACTCAGTGACAAAAAAAGCAATTTCAATAGGGTATTTACAGCATTTGAAGATTTTCTACCAGAAGTATCAATGGCATTTTTACATGACTTGGGAGTTATGCGCCCGTGCTGCTTTCTGATACTGCCCAAATAAATATCAGTCGAGTTCACCCAGAAGCTGACAGGTGGCTTTGTTGGCAGCAGCAGTAAGAGCTGAGATGTTTTCCTCTGTAGATATTGCATATGTATGAGTGTCTCGCTGAGAACATTTCCATCTGCTCAGTGGTGAACGGAAGATGTGGGTATTCCACGAGAGCCATGCTGAGACCACTCAATCAACCACTAATAAAATCAGCCCCAGGGTAATCTGAAAACAAGAGGTTCAGATGCGTAGGCACGAAACGCTGCCGAACGAGCCCGAGCTACAAGCCAGGGCTATTCCCTTCAGCAACAGAGCAAATGATGAACAGCAGCATCACTCCCCTCTTTCCTCTGTACGTGGCGCCAAGGTTTAGCCAGGTGAAAGGGAAAACTGTTTGAAAGTCAGCTTTGAAAGGCAGTGAGGAAGGAAGAAAAAATCCCAAGAGCAAAGATAGTGAAGCATGACCACAGATTTTCAGAGAAAAGCAAGACCTCTCCCTTGTCGGAGATGAGCAGGCAGTGAGGTGCATTGAAAACGGTCTGAATGGCCATGCCCAGAGGGTGAAGATCAGTGGCACAAAGTCTAGTTGGAGGCCAGTAGCTAGCAGTGTACCCCAGGGGTCCATGTTGGGGCCAATCTTGTTTGACGTCTTTATTAATGACCTGGATGATGGGGCAACATGTACCTTCATCAGGTTTGCTGATGATACAAAACTGGGAGGAGCAGCTGATACACCAGAGGGTCATGCTGCCATCCAGAGGGACCTTGATAGTCTGGGGAGATGGGCCAACAGGGACCCCCTGAAGTTCAACAAGAAGTGCAAATTTGGGCACCTGAGGAACTATCCCAGGCACTACCAGTACATCATGGTGACCAAGCACTTGAACAGGTTGCCTGGAAATGAAATCTCCATCTTTGCAGATATTAAAAAGCTGTCTGGATGTGGTCCTGGGCAAATAGCTATAGGTGACCGTGCTTAAACAGGGGGTTTGGATAAGAAGACTTCCAGAGGTTCCTGCTAACCTCAACCATTCTGTGACTCTGTGATTCTGTGGAGGTTTTAAATGGCAGGTTAAACAAACAGATTTTCAGACTGATTTAGTAACCTGGCACAGGCTCCTCCAGCCCTGACTGGATCCTGGCTGGGGCTGAGAGGACTACCTTCACACCAGGTTTAGGTTCACACCAGTTGGCAGTGTCTCAGACTGCCACTGGAGTAGATCTGGCAGCTGCATTTGGTGAATGACACTGTGCTGCTAACAGGAATCTTCAAGACCTGATGGTGCTATAAGATTTCTGCTTAAAAGTGGAGGAAATCTTGATTGCTCTGTTAGTATCTGAACTGAAAGTGATGTGGAGAAAACCAAACCAAACCAAAAAAACCCCAACACTCTCTCTCTGATTTTGGATCGCCTCTGCAGTTTTGTGTCCAGCCAGGAGATCCCAATCTCACTGCATGGCTGCAGAAGATCAGGAGAAACCATGGGCATGGCTGTTACCTCTTTGCATGTTCTTAGCACTACAGGTTCTAGTTAGAGAGACAGCTTGTAAAGCAGGAACCTCAGAGCCTCAAGGAAGACATCAAAAAGCAGTCCTATGAGCTTGCACTGCTTAGAAACCTGGGGGTGCCTTTTGCTGGGGTCTCCTTGCCACAGGTGAGGAAACCTTGTGCATTAGTCTTTAAACTCCATTTCCTTCCATGGCTTGGCAGAAAAATATCATGATTTGGAAAGGGCTGACTGAGCTGTAGAGAACGGGTCCTGCCTCAGATTTCTTCCTTGAACCCTTCTTCTGGCAAACAAAGCTGGTGAGGGTGCAGGTGATGGACACAGAGTGAAGCGCGGGGGTGGCTGTCATTCTGCTACATAGTGTTATCAGTCATCTCCTCTCCCCCACCAGCCTGACTTTGGAAAGATGGGATCCTTTCTACCTGTCTCAGTGAACAGAGCCAGGGGAACACACACACACACAGCAGACGAGAAAAATAACCTAACCTGGCAGAAAGCAGACACACTGTCACACCTTTGAGGGGAAAACTGATACAGGCTCCTGCTTCTGTTTCACAATCAATTTCAAGCCAGTTCCATGAAAGAAATGGCATAAAGGGCATTAGGTCTGGCAACAGAGCCTGCTGTTCCTGGGATGATGGATGAGAGTTGAGTATAATTATCTGGACGCCGAGAGCTGGTACACAGCCTTTTCTGTTCAGCAGGCTCCGGCTGTCCCTCCACATCAGCAGGAAGATCAAAACAAATTCTGCAGAGCCTCTTGGTTGGACTTGTCTCTGCTCCAGCTACCTTGGAGAACAGAACAAGGAGCAGCAGTGGCAGCTGCTCAGAAAGGACTGTCTGTTATGTTGGATTGAAGATGATGCAAGGGAACTTCTCATGCATCAGCTATACATCACCATGGATGCTCTCCTGCCCTCTGGTCCCCCTGTTCCCTGAGCTGCTGGTCCCTGTGGAGGGACTCTGCTGGCAGTGGTCTCTGCAGCAGCAGTCTGACCTCCCCAGATGAGAGCTGATACCTCCAAAGGGTGCAGCCTACGTCAGCCCTCACTTTGATGGTGTTGGTGTCAATAGCATCAGACACAAACTCTTCACTGGCTTGTCTACCAAAAGACCCTTGTGAGTAAAAATACAGCGCTGTGTTCACACTAGTTGTAAGAGGTGATGTCAAAGTCATGCTCACATCAGTCAAGCATTGAATCTGTTTCCTTCTTCCCGATGCCCTGCTGCTCATCCCCAAGGCCTGGTTACACCAACACTCCCAAAGGGATTTCCAGTGTGAGCAGTCTGTCAGCAGCAATCCCACTGTTCCCTATGACTGTCATCCCATCTCTCCCAAGATCACTATCCCCTTCCTTTATGTACCTAATGAAAGGAGCAAAGCAGAAAATGCCAGACTAAATCCTACACACACCTTCTTGCAGGAGCCACCTTCTTTCCTTTGGCGGCTCGCCTGGAGTTGGCATGGACAGTGGTGTCATCATGAGCTCTCGGGGAAATAGATGCTGAGGTCATGGCACTACCCCACACCCCTAGTGCTCAGTGGCCCATCCATGGGATCACAGAATGGGGACACCTGCTTGGGGGTTGTGTGATGGTCACAGAGCTGGCTGTGCAACAGGGAGAACCAAATGGCCTGGAAGAGGCCACCATGATAAACCAGCTGCACACCTTCAGCCCCTGGATTTCACTTCTGTGGAAGAAGGAAACATGAAGGGGCATGGCAGGCAAGCAAGGATGGTTGCTGCCTTCCCCCCTGATTGTCAAGGGCCTTCCCCTGGATTCTTAGCTCTGCTTTTGTTTGAAGGTCAAGTGCAATAGGAAATGCCAGAAAGTGGTGATTCAGAGGTTGTTACCAATGGCTGGCTGTGTTTTTTCTCAGGCTGACAAAAGCACAGGGATCTATAGCCAGATTTAGGAGAGATGGGGACCACGGCATCTCATGTTATTTGATGAAACTAATGAAGCCTCATCTTTTTTTTTCCCTCTTGAAAATTGAAATGCTTTGGGAAAACTGTATCCTCTGCCTCGTGGCTGCAGGCAGCTCTCCTGAATGAGCTATTGTCAGGCCTCAGATATGTGAGTCAGAGCATCTTTAATCTCTGGGTGGGAGCATTCTCCATGGCTTTCATGCTTTGGAATAAAACTTCAGAGACGTTCCCAAATTAAGCATGATTCCTTTCTAATCTCCTTGCACTTCTTCCTCTCCCCATTTTATCAGCCAGGCTCAAACACATTCAGCATGGCCTACTTCGAAGCAAACTGATTAATGCAATCGCTTCAGGTTTTAGGAGGGATCAGTGCTTACAGCTCCTACTGTTGCCAGCAGCCCCAGCTCCACAGTGGCTTGGGAGGCTTATAGAGATCTGCCTGTGAGCAGAGCTGACAGCACAGGGTGGAAGCAGGGATCACACACTCACATGGGCACCTTCTGAACTCCAGCTGGAGCCTGTTCAGTGTCCGGTTGGTTCTCTGAGCCCTTGAGGATCAGAAGCTGCATCACTCTGCATAATGTGACTGGTGCCTCCTGGGCTTGGGGAGAAGGACAGAGAGGAGATGTTGGCTGCAGAGGGGATGTGCTGTGCTGCTCAATGGCACCTCGACCCTTCCTGGCTCCCAGCAGCAGCTGGGTACCATGACCTCCACCTGCTCCTTCAGCCAGAGGCAGCTGAGCAGAGGGTCACAGCTCGTACTGCTCAGCCGCAGCTGGCACACATCTTGCTTAGCAGACAGGTTTTGGGTTTCCATCACTGCCACATGGGATTCAGGCCTGGCTGTAGGGTGTGAAAAGCCTGAGTCAGGGAGCAGTTGTCTGAATGTCATGCTGCTCCAGGACAGGGGTAGAGAGGGATGTTGAAAGGCAGGTGGGTGGTGAGATGCCATGGGAGAAACACTAGCTCTGCATCCATATGCGTGTATTGACATCGATTGCTGGAGAGAAAACTGCTCTTCTTGGCTTTTGTAAATCAATTTTTCTGATAAAAGATGCCATCTCTCACTGCCAACCTTGCCTGCATTCATTCAGCTCTTGAAAGTCATCTTCTGTTTGTCTGGTGGAGGGGCTCCTCACACAGTGTCCTTGGATAGCCCTGAGAGCTTACAGCCTGAATAGGCAAAAGCTGTGCAATGATTAGCTGCATTTTACAGAGAAGCTAGAGATGGAGGAATTATGTAGAAGGGAATCTCCTTATGCACCTGCAGTTTTGAAGTGACAGGATCCTGAATCCAGCTCTGGTGTCACATTTGCCTGGGGCTGAGAGATGCGAAAGCATAAGTAAGTACCTTTTGATTTGTCACCAGGCTTCCCAGGACCAGAGTAGGCCAGGCAATAGTTTTTGAAGGTGTAATTAAATAATAATTAAAATGCTGAACTAAAAAGTCAGTGCATTTTGGACAGATAACACCAAGTGGGGCATCACCTACAGAAAGCTGAAGCTCATGGAGCTCTATGGAGCTCATGGAGCACAGTGGGTGCTGATGTAGCTGCCCTACCAGCTCCTGCCTTTGCAGTCTGGCCCATGTGTCTACAGTCTTGTTTTTTTCTTGATTGACAAGAGTGGAGGACCCTCGTGATTTAGCGAGTGTATAAAGGCTGCCTTGATGTCATTTATTGAAGCTTTGAAATAACTGTTTTCTAATTACTTCTTCCCGCCTGCCTGAAGAGCACCTTTTGCTTTCAGATTAGCTTCTTGCTGTCTTTTTGAACTTGTGCCTCTGTACTCCAAGCACCCTGGGTTTTGTGAGATCAAGGCAGGCTTGGTTAAAGTAAAAGGCAAGTAGTGATCAAGTTTTTTTTTTCCTTTTCTGCACACAAACATGCCAGGTTTGCTGATTAGACTACGTATGGCACAATTGGCTGACTTAGGGTCCTTGTGCTTCAAAAGAGACTCTCCCAGAAGAACAAGTTAGTAGACTGCTTTTGAAAGGGAAAAGCCTTCTTCCTGATGTTCAGAGGGTCATTGGTAGTGTCCAGCATGTGCATCCATATGCACTGCATGTGTATTTTGGACATGTGTGGTCGCCTCTTTGCTCTGGCAAGCAGGGAGATTTTTGGTCTGTGTGATAGATGCCTCCTATGTGAGTGCAGTCCTACAATTCAAGCTGAAAGGGCTGATTTACTCCAGACAGTCTGTCCCGTGTCCTGTATAGAAATGGCAACGTCCAGATCCAGACTGAAATTCTCCATTAAATAGTGGGATAGTGGTTTGGCAGAGTTTAAATCAGTAACAGTCGTATTGTTCTTACTGAATATAGATTCAGCAGAGTGTTTAAAATCCTAATTCACTGTAGTTTAGTTGTGGCATGGAGGGAAGCCTCAAGGTTTTTCTGAATACAGATAGGAAATTTAGGCATGAATGATGATATGGAATTTGCAGCATCCTTATTGTCCAGAGCAATGAAGCAGGAGTTGTCCTTGGGCTTTGTGCAGCACGGAGCACACCAGGCCCCTTCCTTTCCTACCTGTTGTGATCACAGAGAATACTCCCTTCTTCACCAGAGCTCTCTGCAAATTTGCAGATTGCTCTTATATTTCCCTTTTCTGAGACTAAAACAATCTCTGCCTTTTCAGTGTCCTCCTGTGGTTTCTATTTTCAAGGGCTCTGATAATGCTGGTCACTGCTCACCTTCTGACACACCGAGACTGGGTGCCCAAAGCTAGGCATGATACTGCAGCTGTGTAGAGAGGAAGGATGCCTTGATGCATCTGATGGCTTATGCCTGATGATACACACCAGGATAGAATCATAGAATCATAGAATCATTATGGTTGGAAGGGACCTCCAGGGTCATCAAGTCCAACCTTTATCCCATCATATTCCTAACCATTAGACCATCAGACCATGGCCTCAAGTGCCTCATCAACCCGTTTTTTGAACACCCCCAGGGACGGTGACTCCACTACCTCCCTGGGCAGCCTATTCCAGGGCCCAACCACCCTCTCAGTAAAGAACTTCTTCCTAATATCCAACCTAAACTTCCCCTGATGGAACTTGAGGCCATTTCCTCTCGTCCTGTCATTAGCAATTCCGGAGAAGAGACCAACACCAGCCTCACTACAACCTCCCTTTAGGTAGTTGTAGAGGGCAATAAGGATGTTGCAGATCTCTTCAGCAGCTGCACATGGGGTGGCTCCAGCAGCTCAGGACTAAAGAAGCCCTGAGCACAACCTTCTTTCGTGCTAGAAATGAACTCTTTATTGCTGCTTGCACACAAGCATTGCTCAGAGCAAACTGCAAAACCCTGACGTAAAGCAGGACAACTTACCTGGGAGACAGACAGGTTGAACTGGTGCAGTCCATCTCCCACAGTCACTCCTGGAGGCTGAGCTCTGCTTGGACTCCGTGGTGCTCAGTATATGAGATGTTTCATGCTCCAATGTGACTGTGGACAAGAGGCATTTTGCACTAGTGGAGTTTCTCTCTCCTCTCCCCAGCTGCCTGTTTACTCCAGGCTTATTAGAACTGCACGTCTGGTCCCCTGGTGAAAAATTCAGTGCGAGCAGCCGAAGGATTTAAAAGTTATTAGGGGGAAAAAAATGAGAGAGAGAGAGAACAGCAACATAATTCTGCTTCCATCAGAAATAAAGCTTAAAAAAAGATGAAAGGTATTTGCCTTGACTCCCTGCAGGTTCTACCTCGGCAGCCAGCTGGAGAGACTTTGGGAAAGCAATTCCAGGAGCCTGGAGCTCTTAGCGTCAATAAAACCTGCCGCTGGGACAGCTGAGCTGTCTCACTGCAATCCGCTCTCCTCTGCTTCCTGGCAGTTTCAGTTTTTTTCTAGTGGTTTTTGGAGCTGAAAGTCCCCCAGTAGCTTGCTCCACTCCCTGTGCAAGATGGCAAATGATTGACCACAAATGGCAAATGATTGACCACAAATGGCAAGATAATTCCTTGACTGGCAGTCCAGGTTGTGGCATTGAGATTCTTCCTTTTTATCTTAATGAGCCCCATGCCCTCAGAAATGCAGTTGATAGCAGACTGAAAGAGGAGGAAAACAATCAAGGATGGCAAAACAGGTATCAAAGCTTTTGAGTACAGCTTGGAGGGTAACTTGTGGTGGGACTGAGTGCCTACAGCACGGCGGGTTTGGATGAGGCTGGTTTGGAGAGCACCCACACTGGATTACTCATGTCTCTACTTAAAGGCTGTGGACAGAGCCTGAAGGCTTCAAAAAGCTCTTTCTTTTTGAGGTTCTTTCCCCTGGGACTGTAGATGCCGCTGTGTATGCCAACCCTCCTGGATTTCTTCCATGACAATCCCAGGGCAGTGAGGGGCACTGGGACATTTTTTAGTCAGGCCATTGAACCTGGAGGCTGAAAACTTGTGTGCAGTTTCTCTGTGACTGGGATGAAGGTGCTGGAGTGTCCATCCTCAGAGATCTTCAAAGCTCAACTGGACAAAGCCCAGAGCAATCTGATTTAAGTTGGCCCTGCCTGGAGCACGGGGTTGGACCAGAGACCTCCAGAGGGCCCTCCTCACCTGAGTGGGTCTGTGACTGCAGGCATGGTTTGGGGTAAGACTCATCCTTCTGGTCTTCAGGTCTCCATTTCTGGAAGAAGGAAAAGTCACCTTCCTAATTCTGCAGAAGCCATCCAGCCAAAATCATGCAGCAGAAAGTAAAAAATAAAATACCCAATCCCTTTTTTCAAGACTGGGAAGATTGTTGTGTTTGTCAGGCATTTCATTTTTTATGACATTTTCAGTGAATTTTTTTTCCTTGGAAGTGTTATTGCTTTTTAGCTTGACTGAAAAGCCTGTTTTCAGAGAGGAGAAATTATCAATAGCCATCTTGATAACGCTTTCTGGTTTTCTTTAAAAAAACAACCCAACAAACGATTAAAAGCACTCATTACAAATGCTGACAATCCCTCCTGGTCTGCCTGTTTTGAACCCTGCAAAATGAGAACAACAGATATTTCTGTATTTTTCACAAAATAATTTTGTCCTTTATTTTTTAAGTCTTTCCATTCAGGCTGTAAGCTTTTCAAGGGCAAAAATTGCCTCTTTAACAATGTCATTTTCCAGCTCCCCCTTCACCAAGGTTTTCAATTTGGATGGGAGCTCTAAGTCAGATAATAATTCAAGACCACAATGTCCCTGGTTCAAAGGAAATTCTGACCATTTCAGGTCACAACTCCAAACTAAGACTTTCAGTTTATTAAAGAGCTGACTTTGAAAGTGTTTTTTTCTACCAGTAGCTGAGTTCACTGGTGCCCTGCTTGTTTTGTAAACTATTATTAAAAATATTTTTTTTTCAGGGAGATGCTGTAAGTTCTTTGCTTTTCATGAATTGCAGCTATCAGAAATGATTATCTTTGTGCCTAGGAGATCTGTCATGTCTGCCCCTTCCCTTGACACTTACAAACATGTATCATGTTGATGAATTTAGATGGTCATTTAAAGGCAAATTGCTTGTCCTACTTTTTGCTTCTTATTGATTGTCATGTAATTAACTGATTCATTTTGTTAATATAATCCAGAGCGTCTGCAACCCACTTAATCAGCAGAGCCTGATCAGAAGTCTAGGGTTTAATTAGACTGCGCTAATTGCCCCAATGAAATGACGTTTCCTCTGTCCTGAGCCATTACTTATAGGAGCCAGATTATTTTTTTTTATTGAGATTTAATCAGGGGCAGAAAGAATAATATTTTGCCTCCTGTCAGAGGAAGGACTTCTCTAAGCAAAGACAAAGTGGTTGGGGAGAGCAGATAGTCAGAGGTGACACATCCCTTATTAGCTGAGCAATATGATGGTCCAGCCAGCTGGTGAGACCAGGTGTGTTTAAGGTTGCATGGCCCATGGTGTGAGCTCCCAAGCTGGCCCTGGAGCTCACTGGAGCCATACAGGACCTGGGACAACTTGGTACCGTATCGGGAAGGTCTGGGAAGGACCATGTGCTGCCACAAAAATAATTTGAAAACCTCGTTGCCTGTGTGTTATAGTCAACCCCTGCCAGCCTCCCTTCAAATAGAGGAGTTTTTGGGGACCGTGCAAACTTCAGACGAGGTTTTCCAAGGGATGCACCTCCACCACCACTTCCATAAACCCAGGTCTCAGCGTAGAGAGCACCTCTGCTGCCAGCCAGCCTTGCTCCTGGTCCTTGGAGGTTGTATAAATCACAGACATTAGATGCAGAGGCCAAACACTTCTCCCAAGGGAGCCAGCACTTGGTCTCTGCAGAGCTCAGATAGCAGGGAAGGAAGCAATTCCTCCTGGCTTGGAGAAAGACCCATTTGCAGAAAAGTCTTTCTTGGTCATGCAAGCTGCTAAGCAAATGTTTTTAAATGTGGTGGAGCATGTTTGGTAAATTGACTGCTTAGAAAGTAAGTGTGTGTGTATATATTATATATTAATATACATTCTGTCTTTCAGCTTTCACACTGACTATGGTGGGTGTCTCTCTGTAGATTATAAAAGTGACTTGATGGGGGTAGCTGTTATGGGAAGGTGGTTGCAATCCTATTTCAGTCCTGATCCTGCAACTGGATTTGCATAAAGGTGTATTTGTACTCATGAGCAGCATCCCTGAATGCAGCCCCACAGGATTCTGATGGTAGTGCTGGGTGAGTGGTGAGGACCCAGCGGGATCAGGGGCTATCCCTGGTCCACAGGGATGAGATCTGCCCTCAGGTTTGTTCTGCTCTGAGTGCTCTGTAAATGTCTGAGGTTGGCAAAGAAAATTGCAACTGATTGTAAATTTCTCGCAAAAATGGACCTTAAGTAGGGCTAAACTGATTTGCAAAATCAAGCTGAATTTGGGAAGTCATTTTGGCCTTCTCCCCTCCTATATAGAAGTGAGGGACGTGTTTTTGGAAGTGCCAACACAGCTTGACTCTAACATTTCCTAAATCCAGGCTTTTTAATGATTGCAGGTTGTGTTGTTGCCTTGCTTGTGCTTATAAAGGTGAGGGACGTAAGACTGGCTAATTAGCTTGTAAACAAAATAGAACATTTTGCTTTGCATCAAATGAAATATTTTGGGTTGCTGAGTCTGACTCATGCATGTTTAAAAACATTTTGGAAAAAAAATTGAATTAGAAGCAAAGTTGGTGGGGGGAGGGAGTACCCCATGGGGACAGCTTTCCTCTTAAATGAAGGGCTAGCTCTTGAAAGCAGTCCCACGGAGTGGGAGGCAGCTGAAGCACTCAGGTTGCTGAGGGTTTTCTCGGAGCAGGGGGATATTGTTTTGTAGGTGAGCAATGCTAAACCCAGGCTGCTGGGTGAGCCTCTGCTTCCAGATAATCTTTATCCAGTGCCATGAGCCTGAAAAGGAATCAGCTGCTTAATGTCAAATTAGGGACAGAGAGGCTGTGATTAGTACTGGATGCAGCAACAACGTTGAAGGAGAGAGATCAGGGCTTAGTCCCTGGAGGAGATTGTTGCATTACCCGGAGGCCACCCATCTTCCTGCTTCCTTGCTCATCCCACATCCTCCTGTCTTTGTGCCACTGGTCCCTTCTCCACCTCATGGCTTTCAGGCCATGGCGTGTGGCTCAGCATGGTGCAGAGGTCTCTGGCTATGATGGAAGGTCATCTTGATTTCCAATACAGGGCCAAGGAGGTATTTGGAGAGAGAAGCACCAAAATCATGAGGATGCAGGCAGGTGTGCAGCATCTCTGGGACTTGGAGCTCACTGGAGTAGCGGCTGTGTAGATTTTTCCCTGCTCCTTCTGCCTTTGCTGCTTTAAGGAAATGGGATTTTGTGGGTCTCTTTTTGTAAATAAACAAGATTAGCAAAGATTTATTTTTTCTCTTCTAACCGTAATAAGGATTAGGTACCACCAGGGCTAAAGGGACAGCAGTCATAAATGAATCAAAAGAAACTGTGAAATCTAATATGTAATGCATGATGGCGAAGGGCTCTGAGACCGAAGCAGGCAGTGACCGCCGAGCTGTGCCACCCCACTGTGGGACACAGAGCTCTGCCCTGGGTGTGCTCAGCACACCGTGGGGCTCAGGCTGAAGCTGAGCTGTACGGCTGTGATGGAGGGTGCTGCAGGGATGGCTGGGTGGGATGTGGGTCAGCCCCATGGCCACAGCCCCTTGCCACCAGGCACAGGCATAAGTGCTCGAGCGCTGGTGCAGCTCAGCAGCCAGACAGCCAGGGGTGGGACATGTGTCAGCTGCCTGACTCGCATCACTCTGGGCTCGTGACTCAGTTTTCTTTTGGGTGATATTCACACAAACATGCTGGAAGCAGCAGCAATGCTGGAATCCTCGCTGCTGAACCTCTGCCTCCGTCCAGCCCGGCCGCATGGTGAATGGCACCTGACCTCCAGAAAGGAAAATGATTTTTCTTCCTGAAGTTAATATTTTTAAAGCACTTAATGTTTCCTCTCTCAATAAGCGGCTTTGGTGGACGGGCAGCTGAGCTGTCTCTAGCAGTGATGAAAAGGGATCACAACTCCAGCTGACAGCAGCTTGCCATGATCATATTCAGTTTCCCTCTCGTGGTTTCCAAAGGAATTAACTGGAAGGATATTTAACTAATTACATTCCCAGCTGAACATGGCCAAGCTATGCTGGTGCTCAGGGGTCTTCATCCTGCAGGCCTGGTCCCTTCAGAGCTTCACCTGAGAAGCCCCAGGTGGCACTGCTGAATTTTGTCAAAGCCCTAGCTCTGCCTTTCTTATCGTGATTACAGATTTTCACCTCTGCTTTACATTGCAGAATGGCTGAAGCTGTTAGATGAGGTCTGAGGTGTTCTTCCATCAGGAGATATTTTCTCACATTATCTCTCCCTTGTGTTATTTTCTGCCTGCCACGGAAGTCACAAGCTCTCTTGGGCAGGACCCGTACTTATTCCTGTGAAGAGCTGGATACGAGGCTTTGATTCCTGCAATGCATTTCTTAAAAGTTTCTGTGTGGAACTGGGGAGGGTCTGTGCTCCACACCAAAAGGAAGGAGCCTCAAATAAAAAAAATAATAATAAAGGATGAAAAAGAAGGAAGATCCCATAAATTCAGAAGGTCACTGGAGAGTCACTGCATCCATCAGCGACTGGGTGAATAGTGGTCCTACTGAGATGTGGTCGAGGTTGACACCAAGAGAGTGTCAGGATTTCATACCATGGCAGTAACTGGAAGATGGGATGTTTGATGATTTTTGGCTTTGCTGGGTTTTTTTGGCCTAATCCCATAGAGTCCCTGAGGAAGATGTTTGGCATCCTCCCTTTGCCTTGCTTGTACTGGAGGGACTCAGCATCCTGCAGAGACATCAAGGGAAATCACAGGATTATTCCCCATGGTGATTATCCTGTGATCTCTCAGGGCTGTATAAATGGGAGCTGATTACAGCTAGAAAAGGAGTAAATTGTGTAATTAGAATGGGGGAGGAGGGAGAACTTAACCTCTGCCTGAAGGTGCCAGTTCGGAGAGAAGAGCTGAAAAGAGAATGCTGAGCAGCACGTGTGCTGGGACCCACAGCACCAGGAAGGGCCATCACTGACCTTGTCACTGGCTGTTCCTGCCACCTCGGGTAAGTCCTTTGGTCTTCCCCACTGGAGAAAGAACAAAATATTTCTTTCTGCTGTATTTCTTAGCCAGTTTCTTTGGGAAGAAAGGGGATCTCCCCTTGTGCATGCCCAGCTTGTCCCAGGTTTGCAGCATGGTTGGCAAACGAGTGGGCTGGCCATGCTCAGGAATTAGCATCATCCTAAATTTCCCTCTGGAATTGGTCATGAATGGTTAGAAGAAAACAGCTGTCAAAAGATGGAGTCCTCAGCAGTCCTGTGTTGGGTGCAAGATGACTAAGGTCTTTCTTGTAGCTCTACACAGAGCAGGAAAGAACATTTTGCCTCCCCTTCCTCTTATTACTGATGGAGCCTGTCCTGGGCCAGCAAATGTGTCTGTTCCCATTGCAGGAAAAAGGCATGCAGCAGAATTGCTCCCAAAGCCATGGAGAAGGAGGCTATTAATGCAAGTATTATTCATGCCAGGAAAAATAGCCAATTACCTTCCTGTAGAACCACTCTCTGCCCAGTGAGCCAGTAATTGCAACATCCACCATTCATCACCGAGCTCTGAAAGCACTTTGGGAATAAAATACTGACAAATGGATTTGGACTTAAAAGAAGAAGACAGGGAGAAAGTAAAGTTAGGGTACTAGATATTCAGGAGGTGTAAATGGCTGCAGGGAAACTGTGCCCACTTACACCTCAAGTCCTACAGATGCAAGAATTTGGCTTTGTCTTGGATTCATTTATTTTTATGGTCCATGTTTTAAAGGTGCACGAATGTATTAGCATAGATGTTCAATAAACTGAATAGAAAAATAGTGTGTAACTTGAGATGGGGATGCTGCCCAAGGGGCTTCTTGTGTTTCTTGATGTTAAGAAGGTCGCTGTGCAAATGGAAGTGACTGAAGTTCTGCATTTAATTTATTTCCCAAGTTTGCCAGTGAAACAACCAACAAAGGGGAAATCCATCCTTCCCCTGGGCCTTTCCCTCCCTGGAGGAGCAAGGAAAGGAGCATGCGAGGGGTGACCCATCTGCTTTTGGCACAACACACAGTGATTTCATTCCTGCTGTCAGGAGTTGCTACAGCTGTCAGGCTCTGCCTTCAGACACGGTGTCTAACTTAGAATCATTTAGGTTGGAGAGGACCCTTAAGATCATCAAGTCCAGTCCCCTTTGCAGAGTCTTCCTACCCTCAGGTAGATCAGCACCCCCAACCAGCTTGGTGTCACCTGCAAATCTACTGAGGGTGCACTCGATCTACTTGTCCAGATCATGGATACAGATATGGGAGAGACCTGGGGCCCCAGCCCCGAGCCCTGGGAATGCCCCTTGTGACCGGGTGTCAGCTGGGTTGAACTCTGCTCACCACAGCTCCCCGGGCCTGGCTGTGCAGCCGGTTTTCACCCAGACACGTGTGTGCCCACCCCAGCCATTTCTCCCGGAGAATGCTGTGGGCAGCTGTGCCACCATGGGCTTCCTGCAGTGCTCAGCTCAGCCTCCTGCCCTCGCACCTCTGTGCGGAGCTGGCACCGATCCCTGGCTCCTGCCAGCGCCTGATCCCCGGCTCCGAGAGAGTGGGAGCAGGGCCTGAGGGCGGCTGCTGCCTGCCCTGCTCTGGTGCGCTCCAGGGAGCTGCAGGGAGCCTGTCTGTCTGTCTGTCAGCCTGTCCATCAGTCAGTCGGTTGGTCAGTCAGTCAGCCCACCGCTCTCTCAGTCTGTCAGTCACTGTGTCTGCCAGTCGGTTGGTCGGTCAGTCAGCCCATCAGTCTGTCCCTGTCTGTCTGTCTGTCAGCCCATCAGCCTGTCTGTCTGTC
>VZRW01004054.1:497203-523288 GCA_013398125.1 Aegotheles bennettii | reverse complement strand
CGGCCCGGTGGGGCGCCCGGAGCGTCCCCAGCCGTGGGCGGGGGGCGGTGCGGGCCCGGCTCAGGCCCCTGGGGCCCGGCCACAGGTTGTTACAGCCGCCGGCCCCTGGGGGTTGAGCACCAGCGCCCAAGTTCACGCTGTTTTCACCATCTGGAAGGGAACTTGTGCCTGGGCACGCGGTTGGTAGGAGAGCTCGGCAGCGTGCAGGTGATGCTTTGTGTTGGTGGGGTAAACTGTCCCCGGGAGAGCTCCCAAGCGCCCTGCGGAGCTGTGAGAAGGAGCAGGCAGGTGTTTAAGGCAAACCGGGGTGTTGTGATGCTGTGTTCTGTGTCACACAGGTCAGAGAGCCTCACCTGGTGCCTTCTGTGTCAATGCCTCTTTCTGTGCCAGCAGGTGATGGAAACCGTGCCTCAGTCTGAAGGGAACTCTGTTAATTAATGAAGGAGACTGATGACTTGTTTATCTTCATGCCTTGCTAAGTGTCTGAAACTTAGGTTTTAGTGTGAGGCCTTTCACCTGTGTAACAACAGATGTGGGGGGGCCTCTGGGGACTCTCATGTAGTTTGTTCCATTCTATTGACCCTTTTTTCCTTCTGCTTTTTTTTTGGGGAGGGGGGAGAGGGGAGGAAGGGGAGGACAGGAAGAGGCACAAAGCATAGTACAGACCAGCCTGCTGTTTTACAGATTGGAAAGTGTTAGCTATTTTTTGTAATTAGGAGAATATTTTAGCCTTCATGCATGTTAAACCTCAGAGGATGGTGACCTTGGTGGTGTTGCTGGCTCTGTCCTTCAGCAGTGGGGGTGAGTAATGGTTGTGTGTGTTCAGAGATACTCAGCTGGCTGGGTGGGTTGTCTGCGTGGTTAGGTGCTTACTGAGTGTGACAGTGAGGCATCTATATTCTGGTCTCACCAGATGCCCTTGAGTTGTTTTGTCTTGATTCTGTTTTTCAGACCCGGAAGAGACAAAAGCCTGTCAGTGAGACGGAGAGCAGGGAATGTTACAGGTCCCCTTTCCGGAAACCCTTGGCTCAGTTGACCAATAGGCCACACTGCCTGGACAGCAGTCAACATGTAAGTGGGTGTTACTGCTAGCACATAGTGGCAGGTGAGTTGCATGTGGAGTCCAAATGCTTCCACTGACCCATGTAATCAAAGGTGTTATGGAAGTGCTACACACACATAGAGAATCTTTAGGAGAAACCTCCTGCTAGCTCCAACCATTTACTGTTGGAGAGGTGTAATGGGGGAACTTTCTATAGTGGAAATCCTGAATAAGAGTTCTGTGGGGCCTGAGTGAAGGATAGTGCCCAGGGACATGGGTGACTTTCCATTCAGAGAGCTCAAGTGTGTCTACTTGCCTGGTTCTCTCTGGGCTTCCACTGCTGGAGACCCAGGTGGTGGACTGGCTGGGTGCTTGGTGATCCAGCATGGGTGTTCCTACAATGGTAACCCAGCTCCTTTACTGGAAATGAATTGCATGACTGAATTACCAAGGCAGGGAGAAGCAATGGCATTTAAAGAAGTGAATAATGCCAGTGGATTTGAGAAGATAGGAGTTAAGAAAAATCAATTTCATGCATTAGAAAACCCAGAGGAAAATAGTTTTGAGAAGCAGAGTTGGTGGGGGGAATTGTGTTGGTTTGTTACTTTCTTCCTTTTGGATTCTTGGAAATAGTTGGAGTTGAAGCTTGAATAGATTGAACAGAGGGACTCTCAGCACTTGGCAAAATTGAATTTGCAAAAAATGTCCTGGGCTTGCCTTCTTGAGCAATTTCTGACTTCAGACTTTTTAAGCGTGTTTTCTTTCTGAATTCCTAGGAGGCTTTTATCCGCAGCATTTTGTCCAAACCCTTCAAAGTTCCCATTCCAAATTATAAAGGTAAGATGAGGAGGTTTAAAGATTCTGTGTTGACTGACGCGGGTAAAACTGATGATGCTCAGGCCTGTCAAATACATCTGTGGGGATTATTGTTATTATTTGCACTGATGCATATGTTCCAGAAATCCTGACTTAACTCTGAAAGAAAAATACTGGCACATTAGCAAAGTCTTCATATTTCTTACTAGTGTTTAGTTTGGATAATCCTGCATTTCAGAATTAAAATCCAATTGTTACTGCTATGTATTTGATGTGGTGCCAGAAGATTGTACACTGTATCACAAATACAAAAGCAAGATGAATTCCAAGCTATGCAGGTTTACCATCTAGATAATACCCTAATGATACTACCAGACAGAAGGCTGTGGGTGAAAAAGTTTTCTTTCTACTTGGCTTGTTGTGCTGAGTCTCAAGGTGATCTTAAAAGCAAGGCAGTTTTAAAGTTCAAAGCTCCAGCTGGTTTGAATCAGTGAAACATGAGATATCAGGAAGAAATGAGCCTGTTCTTGTCCCCTCCTTCCCCTTTCACCCTCCAGAGGAAAAATTCAAATGCATTCAAAACCGGTTTCACTCAAAGTTCAGTTACAAAAATATGTCTGTAAGCAGACACCGACTATGAAATGACAAGCCCCCAAAGATTTTGACAAAGTCAGCTTGTGGAAAAGCAGATTTGTCAGGAGACGGAAACAGGACTGTAACTGGGGAAGCAGCTTTCTGTGGCTTTGCTCTTCCTCTCTTAACTGGGAGATGAGGCTGATTCATGTGCTCTTTTCTTGGTGCTCATGCACTGTTGCCTCAGCTTGTGATACACTCATTTTGCAAGGAGCTTTAGCAAGCAGTGGGCAAATTGACCCTGCTTGAGTCTTTCCCAAGCAAAATCAATCCTGGAAGCACAGCTGCCTGAGCTTTGATGGAAAAAGAGATTTCTGTGCATGTTCTTTTTGAGTTCTTCATTCCAAAACTGTGACATCAAAATACAGTACTAGGAGAATGAACGTGTGCTTGGATTCTGCTTTTCACAGAAATTAGCCCTAAAGCCAAACATGTACTATTGCTCAGCAGAGAGAAAATAATACCCTAGAGTATGTAAAGGCAGTGTGGTGCTATGATACTGCAAAACTTCATCACTGATAAAGATCAATTCCTGACCTTGCACAAAAGGTATAACTCTGGCTGAGTCTGGGTTAGGTGATCCAAAAAGGATTTGACCCAGTATCTACGAGGTACGTGGGAATGTGTTTACTGAGTTGCTGAGGTTGCCTGTCTTTTGAAAAACTGTCAACAGTCTTTGGGTATTAGGAGTAGCTCCAGTGCCTAGAGGTAGCTGAGGAAGACGTTGTGCCTGTTTTTGGTTTGATGCCAGTGGCACAGGTCTGGGATGAAGCAGTCACTCACCTTGCAAGTCAGCTTATACTGTTGTGTGGCAGCACGTATGGCATCTGCTGCATCCAGTTGTGCCCATTTTGGTGCACCCAGTGTGGCAGGCAGTGCCATTGCTCCATCTTTGCCTCTGCTCTTTCATTGTATCCTTTCCTGCCACAGAGCTGCCTGCTGCCAAACAACCACCCTGTGTGAGTTTGCTATCTGCACCAGCTGTGCCTGCATCTCCACTCCAGCACCCGATTAACTCACTGTTCCTAAACATAACCAGAGTCTTCTGCAAGGCTCTGCTTTCTTTCAGGAAGAAGTTGTCCTTTGAGTTGTGTCTTTGTTTACTTTCAGGGCCACTAGGCTTGCGTGCGCTGGGTATCAAACGGGCAGGGCTGAGGAGTCCTCTCCACGACCCTTTTGAGGAAGGAGCTCTGGTTCTGTACGAGCCCCCACTGCTGAGTGCCCACGACCAGCTGAAAATTGACAAGTGAGTCATCATCTGGCACAAATGCCTTAGCTCTGACCTCCTTGTATCTGTAGGCTTGTGGGCTTTCTTCTCAAATTTGTCTGAGCTGGGGTCTGAATGTCAAGGGAAGTTTGGTTCCAAGTATTCTGTCTCTGAATTGATTCAGATACAGTAAGAATCGAAGAAGGAATGTATCCATGCCACACTGTGTTCTTCCACAGGTTGTTTCATTTCCCACTCATCAAAAATGTAAACCTGTTGCAGGGAATGAGGGTGTACACATGGAGAAGCTGCTTAGAAAATGTTGTGTCTTAGTCATTAGTTGGGAAACATCAGCATCTAGGGACAAGCAAAAGGAGATGACTGACAGTCAAATGCTAGGCTGCATAATGGTTTTTATTCTTCAGTAGTTCCTTCTGTGCTGTTGTTAGAACTTAAAAGGGCTGTCAGCAGGATCTTTGTGGACAGAGGAAGGGGTTCTTCTCTCCAGTAATGCAGTTACAATATTGTTACTGAAACAAGGGGAATAGGAATGACTTTTAACTGTGTCTCTGAGCCACGTTCTGCCTTTGTTTTAACCACAGCCCAAATACATGGTTTCACGGATGTTTTAGACTGTAGATCAGGCCCCTGTGACTTCATTCTCAAAACTGAATTAATCCATTTTTCACTTTCTTGTTGGCAGGTTCTTCCCTTGTGCCACTGGGGAGTCCTCAGTATAGCACTGAGATTTTACGAAAACTAAACATTTGCTCTGCCAAGTTCATTAGTCACACTCTCTTCTTCCTTGATTGCCTTCTGCAGGGACAAGGCACCTGTCCATGTTGTGGTGGATCCTGTCCTCAGCCGTGTGCTGCGGCCCCATCAGAGGGAAGTAAGTTTTTCGTCGGGATCTGAGGGTATGGCTGGGGCACTTGGTGCATTTAAAAAAGCTGCAGTTCCTCTTCTGCAATGGTAGCTCGCCAACTGTGAGGTCTGCATAGGCTTCACAGACTAACGGTGTGTGACAGTGACAGACTCTAGTCTGTTGCAAATGCAAAGCAAAACGCTTGTTTTAACCATCCTCTTAGAGGTCTGAATGCTGCAAATATTCTCTGTCCTGTGTTAAGCAAGAGGACATACTGGGAGCGTTGGAGCAGTCCTGTTTGTCCTTAAAAATGTGAAAATTTAATGCTTTCTTGTGGGTAAGAACTTTCTCTTCTCTCACCTCTGAGTGAGGTGGTCACCTGTGACCATTGTGCACTGGTCTAGGAAAGAACATTGGCTGACTTTTGTGTCACGGGTGATACCTTAGGAAAAGACCAGATTCCCACCTCCCTAGGTGGGATCTTGCAGAGCCAGGTGTGAAAGTCCAGCCTTTACTTATCATGCAGTCTGGAGATGTAGCTCTGCTGGGTGGAACTTGGTGTGAAAGGTGGCAGGATATAGTTGCAATAAATTACGTTGCAGCCCAGTCTTGAGTTGGGCAGGACAGGCTAGGCTGTCTACCACTGTGTTTTGCTGGTCAGTGGAATTAATTTGATCTGCAGTCTCTGAGCCAGGAAATACTGAAGCTTTTCTTTATGGTACCATGGTTCCCAACGCTGGAGTATATTCCTACTTCATTGTGTTTTATTTGGAGGCTGCCCTTTGAAGGTGTGAGCTGTCTTTGACCTACATAGACTTGGGAATTTGTCAATGGAGAGTGCTGAAAATCATTTTATGTTGTAAATATGTGCAACATCACAATATCGAAGCAGTGTCTACTAATCTCCAAATATCTAACACAGGTATCTGGACAGCTTGAGGTTCATCACAGATACTGTACATTATCATTTAAGCCTAGAGGCAGCACAGATGGAAGCTGTGATTGCTGATCTTGCAGGCTAAGCAGGTCAGACTCGATGTGTCCCTGGATGGGAGATCTGATGGCTCTGAGGGTGCTGTAGGCTGCTCCAAACTTGTACTTTTATCTGAGAGTTAGTACTGAACCTGTGACCCAGTGTAATGTTCATCTCTGGCTACATAGCTGGCTCTTTTGGGGTAAGATACTGCCTGCAGTGCTTTTGTCAAGTAGTGATAGTTATGTTGGTGTCCTAGGCACACTGGTTTTGACAGCTAGATATCTCTGATAAGCCAGTCTCTGTTCTAGTCTGACTAATAAGTCTTTGCCTGCTAAGATTCCTGTGCTGCTTTATCCAGGTGATGCTCGCAGACTTGTACAGCTCTGCTCTGTCTTTGTCATATCTTTTGCCCAGTTGCTGGGAGGTTACCAGACTGGATCACCAGCCAAATGCACTCTTTTAGTCAGTAATGAAGTTCATAGTTGTTCAACTGGCTTAAATAAACTTCATTAACCTGTTGTTAAGAGCCTAAGAAAGAAAGAAAAGGGCTTGAAAGTGCAAGTGAAGGTGCTCCATCTTCCAGGCCTAAACAGCCCAGAGGGGCGAGTCTATCCAGGTGTGTTTAGTTGTGTCCCTCACCTCCTGCTCCATTGCCACAATGCAGGAAGCTTGTATGTTCCCAGCGCAATGCCCTGGTTTCCTTGGACTCCCTATCATCACATGATAGGGGAGCATTTTGCAGAGTCTTTTTTTTTTTTCTTTTTCCCCTTTTATCTGTCTTGGTGATGTGTCAGAACCTACTGCAGGGCTGAGCTCTTCTCCCACCATGTGCTGTGGGCTATAACCTCAGCTCTGCGTCGTCTCTGAAGCTAAATCTGCTTTGGACCTTGAGTCCCCAGGTGAGTCATTGTGCTTCTAGGCAGAAGCGGTGGGGGATGCTGAGGGTATTCTGGCAGTGAATCAGGCAGCAGAAGCAATTCTGCTCCCTCTATGATGCTGTGTTTTTAGAAGTACTTAATTGGGTGTTATTAAGATGATTACCCCATTCGCAGTGGTTGGTAAAGGTTAGCAGGTGGCCTGGGCTTGTCTGATGCAGCCAAGGGTAGAAGTTTCTGGGAATTCACGTCAGGAAGCTGGTTATAATTGTACAGTTCCAATGTAGTAAGACTTCTTGTGTGTTATGAGGTTTGTGTTGGCATCAGTCGTGTTGTTCTAAACCAGACGTGGCTGCATTTTAGCTGTGTCTTGGGTGATTTCCCTCTGTCTCGTTAGAACACTGCATGTCCCCAGGCAGGTGCTGCACAGATCTGCTGTGTGTCATAGAATCAGCCTTGTGCGTTGCGGTAACAAAGCTGTAATGAAGTTGTCATTCTGCTGATGTTCCCCATCCTGCTCTGAGAGAACCTTTTTTTGGCAGGGGGTGAAATTCCTCTGGGAGTGTGTGACGAGCCGGCGGATTCCTGGGAGCCATGGCTGTATCATGGCAGACGAAATGGGGCTGGGCAAAACCCTGCAGTGCATCACACTCATGTGGACGCTTCTCCGGCAAAGTCCAGACTGCAAGCCTGAAATTGAGAAAGCCATGGTGGTGTCTCCCTCCAGCCTGGTGAGAAACTGGTACAATGAAGTAGAGAAATGGCTGGGGGGAAGGATCCAGCCGCTGGCCATTGATGGAGGCTCCAAAGAAGAGATTGACCGCAAACTAGGTACAGAAATGTTTGCAAACAGTGAGATTGGCTGGCTTAGGTCAAAATCCTGCTTTGGAAGAAGCCTGCAGCAGCTGATGTGAACATCTCTGAGCTGTCATTAAAGCTCTGGAGGCTGATGGAAGCCACTCCACTAACATGTTTAGATCAGGCCTTGCATGTTGGTAATAGTTGATCTTTTGGAATAATCCAAGTCCAGTCATGTGCTTAATTTAGGGCAGTCCCAGTGCCTCTGGTGCTCCAGCCAGAAGCCAGGACGGGAGTGGGCAGAGGTGGGAGGGGGATGGAAATGGGGACAGCTGTGGGGAAAGGAAACATGGGTGTACGTGGGTGGCAGGGGGATGCTACTGAGTAATTGAAACAGACAGGTTTTCCTAGATTTTTTTTAAGGCAAAGGTTTTGACTACAGAGCTTGAACCCTTTTCTGTTGGTTTTCCACATCCCTCCCCTTTTCCTTTTCCACCTGCAGTTGGCTTTATGAACCAGCGTGGCCTGCGAGTGCCTTCACCCATCCTGATCATCTCCTACGAGACCTTCCGACTCCATGCTGAGGCAGTACAGAAGGGCAGTGTTGGTCTGGTCATCTGCGATGAGGTACAGGGGAATCTGTAAGGAGAACTTGGTCCTGATATTTTCATGGGATCTGGGCAAAACTGGCTCTGCTTTCTTAAATGGGGGAGGGCAGCAGGAAGCAAGGTTGACCTGCGAACAGCACCCATTCTGATGCTGGAGAGGAGGGGGCAGAGGTAGGAGAGCTGGGTGAGGAGTTACCTCGTGTTTCTTGTTCAAGAAGAGACAGACCTGGCTGGACTCCCTGCTCGCTGACTGCTGGATCTCGCTTTGCCAAGCCTCTCTTGTCAAGCTCTGCTTTCACATGGCTGAAATTGAGTTGGTTTTTCATTTATCGTTCCCTATTTGTGGTTATAGGTGGTGAGAGCCAGAGATGCTCTGAAGGATAAAATCAAACAAATGTTCCGTACCTCCTTGAAACGATCAAGCTGGGGGCCTCGGCCTCTGTTGAGGTGTCCTCTGATGACAGTTAGAGGGGATTTTTTAAATAGCAGTGCCACCCAGTGGTTTGGTTTTGTATTTGCTAGAGCAGTGCTGAGAGGAGCTTAAAAATAATGTGCATCCCTGCAAGTATGGCTCCCATCCACCTTTTATCTACCTAGTCCCTGACTGCCCACACCTCTCAGAGTCCCTGGAATGGCAGCCAGGGGTGCTGGCAGTGCAGATCCTTGCCCTTGTGTCTTCTGCATGTTCCCAATAAATACTCAGCTCTGCAGTGGTCTGGCATCTCATCACTTATGCTTTGTCCTACAGCATAGCACTCATGCTAATAAAGTTGCTTTTCCCAGGCGTGGAAAGTGGGGTCTGTATCCAGATTACCCCTATAAGAGGTGCAGAACCTCTTTTTATTAGTGTACAAAGGCCTGGCAATCCTGAATACAGGTTGTCTGGATGGGTTGTGATCTTGACCTTGGGTGATGCACTGTTACTGGTCCAGAGTTCAGTGTTGGTAGCTGAAAACATCCCCATCTTTGAACAGGAAACAGTCCTTCTGGTTAGACCATGTGGTGGTGGTTATTTTCATGGTGGGCCCTCTTGCCTGGGTGTGACTGGGATGTTCCTGGTCTGGGAAGCTCGTAATGTCATGTTTCCTCATGGAATGGCTTCAGGTTTCCCACCAGATTCTTGCTTTTGATAAAGTTTATCGCAGCAGCTGAGTACATGTACAGCGTTTAGTCCACTACTGGGAATGGGAAGGGTGGTGAGGTGCCTCGTGGGAGACACAGCATGTCAGTGTTGATGAGGATCTCCGAGCTGCTTCCCACCAGTGCCACTGGATTTATTAGCTTCATTCCTTTTCTCTTTTTTTTTTTCAAAGGGCCATAGGCTGAAGAACTCCGAAAATCAAACATACCAGGCTCTCAACAGCTTAAATACACCTCGACGAGTCCTTATCTCAGGCACCCCCATTCAGAACGACCTGCTTGAATATTTCAGTCTGGTGCACTTTGTCAATTCAGGGATTCTAGGTAAGAGGTGAATGTGTGAGACACATGAGGGAGGGGGGAGCTGCTGACAAGGCCTCCAGTGCCAGCGAAAGCAGCAACCAAGACATTAGTGAGAGGCAAGGTCACATACAGGTTGGAGACTTACTCTCCAGTTTGTATCCAGAAAGCCTAGGTCAGAGTCCCCTCTTCTAGAGGCTGTACATCATCAGAGCTCTGTTTCAAGAAGGTTGTAATTTAAAGTACACCAGTCTAACAGGTATTTTGGAAGAGGAATTGATGATTAAGGTAAAATGAATGTATGACCCTGAGTACTACATGGCTGATCTTGTGTGGCCATACTGCTCAGCCAGAATGGCCACGTGGGCTGGGATTTTCTCTGACAATATGCCCTTGGAGATCCTGCAGGGTTTGCTGAGCAGGAGGAGCCAGTTTGTAATAGTGCTTCCCACAACACTCCCAGGCTGTAGCAAAGCCAGGAGGGATGTCTTTGTAGGAGAAGCTCCGTGGAGAGGAGGGATTGACACGACATGCTCTCTGCTTTGAGTACAGAGGCAGCTGACAGGACAGCTTTTCCCTGCTTGCTCTCTTATATCCATCTGGCACAGGAGGCTGAAGTAACTGGTGCAAGGCGGAATGGTGTGCCTGGTGGCAGGGTTAGGCAACACAGCCTGAATCTCTGGCAGGCTGCCACCCTGCTTTAGTGTAATCTGAGAGGAAGTTGAGGGTGATGTCTAGCATTTGGACTTAAGACTGCTCTTGGTTTTTAAGGCAAAGGAGGCCTCTGGATATGGGGTTAACTTCATCTGAAATAGAAGAGAGACTGGAGGAGGGATACTGATTAGTGTGAGTTTTCAGGATCAAACACAATTTCCTATAGCAGACTGAAATATTCTCTCTCTGACTGCTATGCTCTGCTTATGTCTACCAGCTCTGTTTTCATTTTAAAAGCAAAGGAGTCTTTGCATCCTCTCCATCAGTGGGTTAGGTGCAGATCTGCTGCTTTCCAGTGTGGAGCAGCTTGCCTTTGTCAAAAGAGGTCATTTTTTCTGTCAAGGAATGAAAATACACCAATCTGTAAATCACTTCCTTGTTGCTGTAATTTGTCCCCCCTGTTTGTCTCAGATTGTTTGGTGTGAAGTCCAAGAGCCTTCTCATTAATTCTAGTGCATGCACAACTGTAGTTAAACACCATTCATCAGATTCTTAGCCTCACCAGCAGCATTTGGGCCTTATCTTTTTCTGTTCAGCTGTTCTGCCTCCAGGATTTCTCAAGGAAGGGATTGGATGGAGTAGTAGTTGTTCTACATCTGTTTTTTCCATGTACTTCAATTTTGGGTAGTTATTACAGGGAGCTGATGTGATTTCCCCTGCCCCTCTTTAACCTGTGCTTTGGGCAAAACCAGTCTCCCCATGCTTCGAGTTTGTTCTTGTGAGATGAGGTTAATACTGCAAGGACAAAATCTAGGAGAAGAAACATAGCTGGAATGTGAGCAAAAACAGTGCATGCCTGACTGGACTCAGGTTTAACTAAAATTCTGTGACCTTTGGCAGTGCATTGTTGTTGGAATACAGAATGATTTTCTGTTGTACAGATTTGCCTCTTTATTTGACTCTTTCCTGCCTAGAAAGGAAAACAAACCATACTGATAGGGCAACAGTGTTTTGTCTTCTGGGCCTCTTGTTTGTGGTATGGTAACTGGGGCTGTGGGGTACTGATCAAAGGTTATTTGGTAGTAGTTGTCACCTTTTCACTTCTGTTTTTTACAGGGACCGCACAGGAATTTAAAAGACATTTTGAAATTCCCATCTTGAAAGGCAGAGATGCGGATGCAAGCGAAGCTGAGCGCCACAAAGGGGAAGAGAGGCTTAAAGAGCTGATCAGCATTGTAAACAGGTGAACTTCATCCCTCTTCTCTTTGCAGAGCTTTTGCATCAACCCTTGCTGTACACTATCTTTCCAAATTACACTTGTAGCTGCAATGAATTTTCTTGCTGGTTACATCTATTCAGCAAGTGATTGTGCAAGTATTTACTGTCTAAGAAATCTACACAGCATGTAGGTTTCCTCTGAAAAAACAGCACACTGAAATGGCACAGCTGCAGTCACCCTGAGCAAATGTACTCAGATACTGAATCATGATTTGACTCTTATGTTTCTGTTTTCTCCTGGGATCTGAATAGTCAGGGAGCACCCTTTTGTTTGTGTTAACGTAACTACAGTGTAGACTGGGTCAGACTTGAGATCTGTTCAACCCAGATGAGTGGCAGATAGAAAGAACATAAGGCATGTTGCTCAGTTCTGCTGTTGATTGCCTGAGTCACAGAAGAGTCCAGCTCACACTTTCCTAGCTGTGCTGGCTCTGTAGAGCTAAGGGGATAGATTACTAGTGTCAGAGATGTGACTTTTGATCCCCAAGAAGCACCTCTGTGATGTAAAATGCTGTCTTCTCTTTTGTTGATTTTTGGTGTTTGTTTAAACCCAATTTCTTTTCGTGAATACAGCCAATTTATCCACATCTGCTAGCAATCACTTGTCTCTCTATAAGAATTCTTACCAGAAACTCTTTTGAATTCTCAGCATTGCTGGCATCTTCATTTCTTTTTCTTAATCTGAACTTCTGCAACCATCACAAATACAATCCTGCCGTTCATAGTCCTGGTAAATTGAATTTCACACTGAGTACAGCCTCTCTATAGAGACAGCCCTGACCTTGACTCAGGTCAGCTTGCAGAAGCCTGAGAAAAAGGAAAGGTTGTGAGGAGAGGAGCTTATTCCTCTTGAGGTGCATTTATTTCTTTTTATAGCTGATGTAGAAGGGGTATAAAAGTGTGTTCGGGAATGTGTTGAGGTCTGTGTCCTTTATTGTGCAGCAGTCATGATACATAAATAGGAAAGATGAAGCCCATAAGTAGTAACAGATGAATTGATTGAATTTGGTAGGAATTACAAATGAGGCAGTGATGCAAAGATATGTGAAATCATAAATATAAGGCTGGAAGAGCCCTGGAAAAGGTGTCTAATCCTTCTATCTGGGGGCAACAAGATGATGTTAGACCTAAACTGAGACCTACTCAACCCCCACCCAGCACTGAAGACCTTAAAATTCCCCAGAACACTTTTTCCAGGGCATCACTGTCTTTGCAATTAGAAAATGCTCTTAATATGTAACACAAACCTTCCTTACTGCAGTTTAAGCCTATTTCTTTTCATCCTACTGCTTATGGGTTGGAGACCAGATTATTCCTTTCTTTAACAGCCTTTTACAGATTTTGAGGCTGTCATTTATCCCCGCTGTCTTTCTTCTGTAGGTTTCTTAATGTCATATTTTTGACATTTCCTGGCAGAACTAGGTTTCCGTATCTCTTTCTTACTCTGGTTGCTCAGTTCAGCACTTTTTCTAAAGTGTGGCAGAACTGCTCCATGGGACATTTCTAAAGCCTTAAAGGATATGCCCTTTGCTGAAATCCTGGGCCAGACAATGAACCCATCTTGGCTGAGGATGGCTACTGAGATATTACATGGGGAGCTGCCTGCTGGTACTTCAGGTTATGTCCATAGTGTGTGGTGGTTAAATCCTGTCCTTGTTTGCTGTTCATGCCACTGGTCTGTTGTAGCTCAAGTTGAGAATGCCATTGGTAGTCTGAGGAAGAGCTGAGTTTCTCTTGTAAGGGACTGGGTTCCGTTAGATGGGATCATGCCTGATCCCTCCAAATCTTGTGAGCCAAGTATGGAAGCCTCACAAAGACAGGGAGTTATACTGGGCTCTGTAGCATGGGCTGATGGAGCCTTTTAGCATGGCTTTGTGTGGATGGTGGGTGTCTGGCCTTTGCCATGTGTTGGACTGTCACAGGCTTTTGGAGATAAGATATCAAAGGGACTTTGTGTTGAGCTCATGAGGGATAATACTGATAAAACAGGTTTTTGTGTCCAAGCATCTGATTTTCATTTCCCTGCCTGCAGGTGTTTAATCCGAAGAACTTCAGACATCCTCTCCAAATACTTGCCAGTGAAGATCGAGCAGGTGGTCTGCTGCAGGTACCAAAAAGCTTGTACTGTTCCTGGGAAAAGGGAGGAGCAACAGGAAGGACTAAAAAGTTGTAAAAATCCCTTCCAATGTTTATGGTGACTGCTTCCCTCTAGGAAAGAGATTGTAGCCATTGGCAATATGTTGTTTTTCCTCCTGAAGCAGGGATGGACAACCCACAACTGGTGGTTCTGCTAGCCAGCTGGTGTGCTCTGGGCAGCTGTGTACAGCAGAGCACTGGGCTTTGCAAAGTATCTGCCAGCTTCTCTTCCAGCTCTGGGCTTGAGATATCAATGTCCTACCATCAGCCTTGGAGGAATGTCTGGGCTGTCTATGCTGTAGCTTAAAAACTGGGCACTGGAGCTGAAAAGAACACACTGTGTAGATGGAGGAGGAAGGATGGGGTTGGTCTGGGGGCAGGCTGAGACTGCAGAGCTCTTGTTCTGTTTTCAGGCTGACACCTTTGCAGGCTGAGCTGTATAAGAACTTCCTGAAGCAAGCAAAGCCAGTGGAGGAGCTAAAGGAGGGCAAAATCAGTGTGTCATCTCTTTCTTCCATCACTTCCCTGAAGAAACTCTGCAATCGTGAGTTGTTCCACTCATGTAATGGGTTTGGGTTTTGCATTGTTGATGTTTGGGTTTTTTTGGGTCTCCCTTGTGCTGTTCACAGTCTCTGAGCTCTGTTTGTTCTCCAGACCCTGCTCTCATCTATGATAAGTGTGTGGAAGAGGAAGAAGGTTTTATGGGAGCCCTGGACTTGTTCCCTGCTGGCTACAGCACCAAATCTGTGGAGCCGCAGCTTTCAGGTACTGTGGAAATCAGTGGTACAAATGTGCTGCCTAGCACAGACAACCATGAAACTGTATTTAGCATCTTATCAAGCACCCCTTGAGGTCTGGAATTTGGGAACTTCTGCTCTAGCTTTCTTCTTTCTTTCCTTCTTACCCAGGAAAGATGCTGGTTTTGGACTACATCCTGGCTGTTGCAAAAACCACCAGTAATGACAAGGTGGTTTTAGTGTCTAACTACACTCAGACACTGGACCTATTTGAAAAGCTCTGCAGGAACAGGAGGTTTGTCTTTGGGCTTCATTTGTTTAATCCTTCAAGACTACACTTGCAGCTTACACTGTAAAAGAAACTGGCTATTTTTACAGTTTCTGTCAGTGGGAACTTGTGATCTGTCTTTTACCTCAGATATTCCTGAATTGGAGCTCATGTGGCTTGTGCTTTGGCTACTGGGGTCACTCAGCAGAAAAGCTCTGGCCCTCTGCAAAATCTCCTAAAGCCCAGGCCCTTGTTACAAGGCTGTTTGTGAAAGACTTTTCTCTTTCGAGTAGGATGCTCTGAAAGTCGCAGCAGTCTGATTGTAGTAAATGGTGTCCATTCCAGGTATCTGTATGTCCGGCTGGATGGCACCATGTCCATTAAAAAGAGAGCGAAGGTTGTGGAGCGATTCAATAGCCCCTCGGTAAGTAGAACCTGCCAGGTGTGAGCAGCTCTCCTGCCAGTCCCGAGTGCTGTGAATGTAAAAGTGTGGCTGCCTCTGTAGTTTGATCCAAGCCTGCCTTTTTCCACAGAGCCCGGAGTTTATCTTCATGTTAAGCAGCAAAGCAGGTGGCTGCGGTCTGAATTTGATCGGGGCCAACAGACTGGTTATGTTTGACCCAGACTGGAATCCAGCTAATGATGAGCAGGCCATGGCTCGTGTGTGGCGGGATGGCCAGAAGAAGACATGCTACATCTACCGACTGCTTTCAGTGAGTCTTCTTCCTCTCACTTCCTCAACATGGAATTCTTGGTGTCCCTTCAGGCTGCAGTGGTTGTGCTTGGGACCAGAAAGGGAAAAGAACTCTTTTGTGTTGGTGACCAGAACTGATTGGAATTTAATTGCTTGCTACCCTTAGATGTGTTGCCATGGAAAACCATGAAGGCTCAGGCTGGAGGGTCGTTGCTACAAGCCTTGGTATCTAATGGTGACTGGCTTCTGAGAAATAGAAACAACTGTGGCTTTCCAGATAAGATGCTCCTTTTAATAAGATGCTCATTTAGGCATCTGACGACTTTAATTCTGTGGGGTGTCCGGTGCCAAAGTTGCTGTATTTCAGCCTGGCTGCAGCCTGTTCTGGTTGGGTGCCTGTGTGCTTAATAAACAGCAGGTACATTCTCAGAATGACAGCAGCTTTTGGCATGGGATGGCCAGTTAGCCAGTGGGGTAGCTGCTCTGTGAAGGAAGAGCATAAAGGAGACTGGTCTTTTCAGGCTAATGTAAGACTTTGTCCAGGGGTGGTTGCTGCTCAGAAATGTCCCCTCTCTGCCTTGTTCATCTTCACCTCTCATTAGTTCAGTTTTTTGTTGGGTTTGGTTTATTTTTGTGAGCTTGTGTTCCTTGATCAATTATCATTCTACTTTGACAACACAGATGTTCTTTGCCCATCTCTTCCTTCCCCACTTCTGTGACCATGGCAAAGGACAAGAGAAACGAAGTTGGGGTAGATCAGCAAACAAACAGGATATGGTTGGAGTCCAGCTAGAAAAACTTGCCTGTCATTTGTACTGGTCTGGCAAGGCACTAAATGGTCCTGACAGCTTGCTGCCCTTTGATCTGTGACACTTTCCCAAAGTAGTGCTCCTTTAACACTAGTGTCCCAACTGTGCTTCATCTGACTGTCTCTCCTGTAGACAGGGACCATAGAGGAGAAGATATTCCAGCGCCAGACCCACAAGAAGGCCCTGAGCAGCTGCGTGGTAGATGAAGAGCAAGATGTAGAAAGGCACTTCTCACTTGGGGAACTGAAGGAGCTCTTCACACTGAATGAGACCACCACGAGTGACACCCATGACAAGTGAGTTAACTGAATGGATGAGTTCAGCAAAAAAAACCCTCCACAGTTTTAATTCGGAGGTTCCTCAGGCAGCAGGAGGAAGTTCAGAGAGAGAGCACCTCAAGTGTCTGCTTCTGAAGCTGTTAACCACCTGGAGATAAGCACTTTCTTGCTGTCCTCCCTTTTTGTTGTCTTTAGAAAAGCTGTGCTGGCTGGACAAGCGAGCAAACTGCCTTTGCTGCCTGTGTTTGAAATACTGCAGATAATGAAAAGAGGAAAAATTGCTCTTCCAGTTGGTGGAGCCCGACTTGGTCCTTCCTTGCCATTCTCCTGGTGGTTTGTGATCTCCAAATGCTGAGCTGCTTCCACTGTGAGGGCTACTCCATCTCCTGAGAATTCACGAGGCCAAGCCATGTGCTGTTCTGGGGACTAAAAGAATCCTCTTCTACACTGTCTGCCCTTCTCTCCCATCTCCGACACCTGTGGTATTGTAGCCACCAGAAAGAGGACAGGGAGTGCAGGAAAATGCCTTACTGTGAAAGTTAAGACTCTTAGTTCAGGCAAGAAGTGAAGAGGATTAGCTCTAAGCTGACTCAGAGCTTAGCTCTGTGTGGGTATCTTGTCTGCATGGCAACAAGCTTTGCTGGCAGGGCTGCTGCTGCTCTTTGTCTCCTTACTGGCAGCTCCAGTGTCTCCAGAGCAGCCTGAGCACAGCCTGGTGGCCATGGTGGGAGCCAGGATGGAGTGGTTTGGAGCATGGTGTGCTCTCTTGAACTTGGGAAGCCTGATGCAGTGCTAAGAATGTGTTAGCAATAGGGGTCTTTGCTCGAGATCTGCTCTGAGCATCATTCCACACCTTACAGGGGAAACTCCTCCCGAGCTTCCTCTGGGTCCTGCTGGACCATTCCCACATGGTTAAACATGGAGGGGGGATGCCATTAGAAACAACTGCAGGGTTTCCAGAATGTCAGAGCCATTCCTTATCTGTCGCACGTGCCAGGTCACTGTGTGTTTAAATAAAACATGGTGCTGGTTAATCCTGTGTGACAATCCCATTGCCAGTGTTGCAGGGGAAGGGGAGTTAATCCAAATGTTACCGGGCTGCATTTTTTGAACAACCTGAACGCTAAAGAGGTGGAGGAACCTCTCCCTGACCTTGCTGTGGCTCTGTTCCAGGATCAAGTGTCGTCGCTGTGTGAACGGCCACCAGGTCCGCCCACCTCCCGACGGCTCCGACTGCACCTCTGACCTCTCCCAGTGGAACCACTGTGCCGACAAGCGGGGGCTGCAGGACTCTGTGCTGAAGGCTGCATGGGACGCTGCTGTCACCTTCACCTTTCATCACCACTCCCATGAGGAGCAGCGAGGGATTCCCTAGCAGGTTACAGTCCCCTGTAGGGGCAAGGGCAGGATGCGGTGGCGCAGTCCACCCCACTTCAATCCCTTTCAAGGAAAAGGGGCAGTGAGTAGCTACACGGTGGATTGTTGGGTGGCTGTGGCAAAGCACAACAGTGTGGTTGTGCAGAGGCTGGAAGGCCCTTAGTGTTGGTCAGTCTGCTGCAACAGCAAGGAGTCCACGGCTTTTTCTCTGCTATTGCATTGTGTGCCTGAAAAACAGCCCTTTGGGAACTGGGAGCAACTGGACCTGGTGTGCTTGGTCAGATCCAGCACTGGTTCTCATGCTGTTGGCGTGCATGTCTTCCACTCGGCCAAGTCTTCAGGTTTAAGTTAAGCCTGCAGCTTTATAGCACTTTATGTGCATAGTTGTGTTTTCCCTTGCCAGCCGTGGCTTTACAGGATCCATTCCTGTTGTGAAATGTGATCCTTGCTGCTTACTCAGGAACAAGAGGATTTATGCAAGGACAAAAAGCTCAGCTTGTGTGAACATCTGTCCTGAGGCATCATGCACGCAGTAGGAAATTGGGTTCTATTAAGGTAACTCCATTTCTAAAACCACTCGCTTTGTTATGGGCAGGATCCCCTGATCTAGCAGAGTGTTTTAATTGGGTCACATTACGAGTCAGTAATAAAATCCACACTTTGGTACATTATGGGTCTTAATTATATTTTTATTATAAAAATGTTACAAAAGAGTATACTATCCAAAACCTCTGCAAAATGACTGCAGACATTGGAGAGGGGCACCATGATGGCAAATAGACAGCAGGCTACTTGTACATAATTTTTTTTTTTAACAAAGTAAAATTATCCAAATGTAAAAGGTCAAGGTTGGGGGCTTTTTTAAACTTGTTTTCTACTCTTCAAGTGGAGGGAGAAGTTCACAGATCACAGAAGGGTTGAAGTTGGAAGGGACCTCAAGGTCATATTGCCCAGCGCACCTACTCAAAAGCAAGGTCAGCTAGAGCTGATTGCTAGTGGATCACAACCAGGTGGCTTTTGAGTCTCTCCAACAATGGAGATGGTTAGTGATGAGACACTGGCTGTAACAACACTGAGTAAAATAAATAACTGCTTGTCCAGAGGAAGTCATAGAAGCTCATTTGATATCTCTCCCACTTAAAATACTTGAACTGAGATGGTAAGAGTTAGATCACCTGGAAGTACAGTTGTTGACCCACATGGTCTTGTGTCACTTCACTGTGGTACCCTTTCTTCAATTGAACAGAAGAATGACAAGAACAACTGGCCCTTGCTTGAACCAGGGGAAGAAAATCACACCTGTGCTATAAAATAAATTATTGGCCAGGGCTGGAACTGCTTAGGTTCCAGTTGATTGTTTTTCTCATGCTCCTGCATCCATCACATGACACTGATGTAGTCAGCAAAGGCCTGGGAGGAGTCCCATGAATCATTGACCACACTGCACACAGCTTTGAGACGCCGAAGTGCTTCTTGAGCTGTTTCAGCATCTTGGTCCAGCCAATTTTGGAAGAGGCGGAGGTGCGTGAATTGAATCTGTCCCCCTCTCTGCTGGATGTGGCCTTCCAGCTTCTTTGTGAACTCCAGGAGCCCATCAGGTTTGATGCAGTTTGAGCTTTCCAGGGAAAGGAAAACACAAAAAAGAAGAGTCATTAAGTGTCTAGGCTGTAATCTGAGCAGTTTAAATTATCATTCCTTCTAGTAACTGCAGGTACTTGAGGATGTTTCAATGCAAAGAACAGCTTTCTTCAGCCATACAAAATGTGAGTGGTCTTTTAGTTTTGATGAAAAACAAAACAGAAGCACCTTAATATGAAGGGCTGGAAGCTTTTTACAACTAAGGTGGTAGCCACCGACAACTTAAATTCATTATCCTGGCTTCCTTACTACTGACTTAAGTAGACCTAGCTGTGGCCTTAAAACATTGCTAGACCCAAGCTGCCTAGCCCAACCTCCAGGTCCCCATGCAAGCCTCAGTAGTAAGTGATCATTTATCTCTTTCTCCTGAAAAAATCTGGAGACCATGTGTCAGGTCCTGGTGTTTCTAGATTAAAAGGGCATTTCCCCTGCCTAGATGAGTAAATAGAAAGTTGCATGCTGGACTTAATCTTGTGACAGGCACAGCAACAATCAGGATTCAAGGCTGCTGAAGGAGTAGCCAGGGTTGAATGTGAGGTTGTATGTGCCCACTGCAGCACCTCTCTAAGCTTTTTGGCACATGTTCCCTTGAGGAAGGAACAAAACCATGCTCAGGCTTCTGCTGTCTGAGCCCAATTCAGCTCTGCCCCCCTGAAACAAATTCAGTGTGTTTTGAGCAGCAGAATACCTGACATCCAGCTGGCAAAGAGAAGAGGAGGAATCTTCAGAGAAAATGTCTGCAAGGGCAACCAGCCTGTGATTCCCTAAGAGGGGAGAAATGCAGGTGTTAGAAACAAACCAGGAATTGTCTTAAGTATTTAAATGGCCCAGGAGGCTGTGCTGCATGCATATGCTTACAAAGGGCTCATCTCTGCACCCTCTGTGGTCTAAAGCAAATTCACCCCACTAAGCACAGTGTTCAAGGCAATGGAAACATTTGCTGATAGGGCAGTTGGTTTCACTAGAAAAATCCTGGGTTTGTTTTGAGAAGTCAACATGCAGCTTTGTTTTCAAAATAACCAATAGCACAGGGTTAAACTCAAACCTCAGACATTAGGTGTATTTCATGTGATCCCAAGCCTTCCCCTTTCATTAAAAGAATAGAAAACCAAGTTCTGGCTTTACCTGAAATCAACTTCTCTACTTGGCCTGTGATCCAAAAAAACCCCTGAAATTTCTGTAAATTCAGTTCCACTGCCTTGACACAAACCCTTCCTTTACTTATCCCCACCCCTCCAGTGGCTGCCAACAGCTTTTAAGGCA
The DNA here is from genome assembly GCA_013398125.1 of Aegotheles bennettii. NCBI lineage: Eukaryota > Metazoa > Chordata > Aves > Caprimulgiformes > Aegothelidae > Aegotheles > Aegotheles bennettii. The sequence goes on along the minus strand of VZRW01004054.1, from coordinate 502,896 downwards.
CAAAATTGCCAACCTTGGGCAAAACCTGTGCCTCCAAATGAGACACAGGCAGCACAGATCTGCTGCTGGATCTGTTCCTGTTAAAGAGTCTGATGCAGATCAGTGTTCAGTTCTCTAGAATCCCACTGGTAATTGCTTTTGCTGCAGAAAAAACTGTAATGCCCATGCAGCACTGGGCTCTTGGTACACTGCTGAACACAACTGAAATCCTGCCTTTAAAAAATGAACTTGGTCAGTGTTCCTTACTCTGTGAGGTAAATCCACTCTGTTCATGCCTGTGATAAGTTCAGCACAGAGGTCACCAGCTAGCAACGGTCCTAACTCCAACCCTGAAGTTATCTCCAAGAGAGCTGGTCTAACATCCAGGTCTGATAGCAACAGTCACAGTACGCACCAAGGCGATTCCCAGGCAGTCTGAGGCTCTTCAGAGATGAATTTCTTTTCACTGTGTTGATTATTTCTGACAAAAACTCAGTAGTAGAGCTTTCAAACAGCCGGCAGAAAGAAAACGTGATTTCTACAGAAGAAATGGATTGACAGGAACCATTAGTACTCCCTGCACGCTTCATTATTCCATAATTACATCCTGCAGACAGCTCCAGCCCCTAATCCATATGCAAACACAAAGCTTCCCCAGCAGCAGATTGCATACAACAGCACCCCGCTCTGTCACAGGAAGAGAGCAGAGATCACACCCAGGGAAGTGGCTTTACCAGCTGACCCAGTTAAAGGTTGATGTACTCTGCAGGTTAAAAGCCTTTGGTTTATAGCCAAGGCTATGGACTCTTCCCTGCAGCACACACCAGCTTTGCAGCTGCTCCTGCTCGCACAAAGAACCAGACACACTCCCACCCTGCCAACAGCTACGGATCTGCCCCAGTGACATTGGGCTAAACCTTGCACACACAAAGATCACCTCTTAAACATCAGCCAGCCAGAAGCAGCCACCTGCAGCACCTGTACAGGCACCGGCACACAGGAGCTTGCTGTACCTTGCAGGATAGGATCCTGAAGCAAAAGCAGAACTTCTTGCTGATGCTCAGCCAGGTTCACATCATGAAAGCTCAGTTTCTTCAAATTTGGATTACACTCTGAAAGCAGAACAAATTCTCAGCTGAAGCACTGCATGTCCCTGGGGTAAAGAGACCCTGACCCAACTACCAGCTAACGCCCAGAAACTGAGTTGGACTGTGGATAATTTATGCTGGATTGTTGATAATTACAAAGGAACCATTCTGCTGTGCAGGATCATTAACCTGCTCAGCACAGAAACTGGGATGGCTGACACCCATTTCCTTTTCTCAGGACCTGACTTCAAGAAGGTCCATACTGAAGAAATGGACCCATCTAAGCTGGCTTCATGCTAGAGGATGGAAGACCACAGGAAGGAAGCTACTCTGTGTGTCACAGTGATACTACCTACAGGCTAGCAGAGTACCTCTGAGCACCTCCAAAAGCAGCCCAAGCTCCTGAGAACAGGGCAGCGTGGCGCTGTCGAGGGACAACTGCTGGAGGGACTTTGACGCCTTGAGCACCGGCAGCAGGGACGCGGTGTGCAGAGGTTCCCTAGGGAATCTGATCTCCAGCTGCTCCAGGCAGCTCTCTGGGGAAGAAAACAAACAACAATGAAAGAGCTTGGTCTGGAATGCCCGTCTTCAATGTAGCTAGGACCCTAGAGCAAGCAAGAAGTTCTCGTGCCTGACAAGACTAACACTTGGGTTGGCAGGAAGTGCCTATGTGACAGCTGCCCCACAGTGCTCTAGGGCAACTGAAGACCTATGGTCATGTAAATCACTTAAGGCTTATTTCAGGACTCCTGCCAGACCACAGGGCCGCCAATTTCTACTGCATTCTAGCAGTGAAACAATGCTTGAGAACAGGTCACCCTTACGCACAGTTGGTGTCTTCCCAGAGCACAACTCTTCACTGACCCCAGTCCATACTCACTCGGGCTTTGCTTAATGCTTTTCTGGTCATTCAAGGGCTAATGAAGGCGACAAGAGACCCTTGAGCTGAGAACACACTGCTGTAGCTCCCAGACTGTAATCCAGAGCGTTGGGCAGTGCTTTGCCATCACCTGTGGTACTGTGATGATCAAGAGATGCTTTCCCTCTGCTTAAGGGTCTGTCTAAGGCTTAGAGCCTCACAACGGAATGGATAAAGCAGAAGCTCCCAACCAATTTACAAGTCTGGTGGGACGTGCTCCCCATGAGCTACATGGACAGCCCCTGCCAGCAGGTTGTGGCTGGCCCTGTACGCAGCTGATGTCATGGCAGGATCCACAGAGTGTGTCACAGACTGGGAATGACGAACTGCAACACCATCCAAATCAGAAAGGTGAGGCTGTTACTGCTTAATTACACATCACAACAGTGTAGAGTTCAAATCTGCATGCCAAGCTTTTACGGCTCTATCTGCCTGCCATGTCCTGGTCATCGCTCAGAACCTGCTTCCTACCTGGGATTTCTGCCTCACTGCAGCTTGGGTTTCCCTCTGGCCTGTTCCCCTCCAGCTGGTTTTTGAGGTCGAAGCTGACTGAGAGCGTGCGGAGCTGAGGAAAGGCGCTGAGGACACAGCGAACGAGCTCCATGCAGGGCATGTGGGAGAAGACATCGCTCACACGCAGCACGCGGAGGTGGCAGTCTGAGTGGCGGGAGAGGGCCCGGAGCCCAGAGAGGAGGCAGAAGATGTTAGCACCCAGGCCTGGAACAGCATTTGTACAGAAAGGTGTTAGCTGTGCCTGTACAGACACTCCCACACGCAGCTGGTGCTGCACCAGCAGCCAAGCAACCTAAGTCAAAGGCTACACTCAGACTGCTTTACCCACACGTTCCTAAGCTAGACTGTGTACACAGGAGATGAAGATCTGGCTCCTGCCTTTGCCCTCTCTGGCATTTAAGCACACGGCCGAGGGCTGTTCTGGTGCAGAAGAGCCCCGTTCTCTCCCTCAAACGGGTCCTCACACTCATTAAACATCTTTACTGATGCCATTTTCAAGATGGGGTACCAATACTCCTACAGTGCCCTTCCAGTAAAAATAAAATCGGAGTAAACCTGAGCAGTAAGATGGATCAGTAGACCAAGGCTGGAAGGAAGCAACTTGTTCACACCACTAACCGTTGTAAGACAGAACCAAGCTTTCTAAAGACACCCAGGAGCTCAGCAGGTTACTCAGAGTCCGACACGTCTCCCTGGTCAACGGAATGGAGAACAACTCCAGCGTGGACACGCTTCGGAAGCGGCGAGCAGCTTTCAGAGAAAAGATCCCAGCAGATCCTCTTTTCTTACAGCCAGCATGGCCAGTGCATGGGAACCCTGGGGAGGAACTAGTCCAGCTCTCAGCGTTTTCTCCCTCTGTGGTGCTGTTTTTGTCAAGAAACCCTGAATTATCCTCTCTGGCAACAGTAAAAACAAAGTCATACAGGTCTTCTGGGTCAGCATGTGGTCCCCTGTTCCGTCTGAGGCAGCGACGTTTCTTCCCCACTGCAGATTTCAGCCGTCTGCGTGTCTTTCGAAGGACGGGGTGACAGGACAGCTGGTCTGAGACACAACGAGGAGATCCTCCCTGAATGCAGGTGTGGTCACAGGGCACCTTGCTGCTTGCCTCCTCACACGCTTGGTTTCGCAGAGGAGGACTTCTTGGTCTGGAGAGGACGGGGTTCAGGTGAGCGTGAGCCCCACATTCATTCATCTCTGCATCAGCCTCCTCCAGGGCCCTGGGGGATCCCTTCTGTTTCTCACCATCACTCCACTCCCTCTCATCGCCATGGCCCCTCTCTGCTCGCTCTTGAGCTGACTCCTGGCTCTGGGCTTTGTCCTCCTCTCTGCAAAGGCTACACGGGCTGCTGTGATACGCGAGGGCGTTTCCTGAGCGCCAAAACCCAGCACTCATGCTCAAAATGAGAATGAGAAGAACCGTGTCAGGAACAGGCCAGGAATACATGGACACCTGGCTGACAGAGCCATGGTGAATCAGCCGGTGAAGAAGTAAAACCAGTGAACGCCTGATGGACTGGTCGGAGGAGAGGAGGTGCTGGAACTTCAGGATCCGCAGGGAGCCGGCCAGGTTTTCAAGCACCTTCTGATTGTGCTTGGCAGTGAGCTCCACTGCGCCCTGCAGCATGTTGCAGAGGGTAAGCTGGGAAACGTGTGGGGAGCTGTGGAGCAGCGGCGAGAAGTGATGGTCGTTGAGGCGCCAGTCAGAGGAAACATCCAAGACACCGTGAAGAACGTTTGAGAAGAACGTTTCAAGGAACTTCTTCCTCCAACAGGTTATATTCTGTGATTAAACAACAGGGCCACAGTAACAAAAAGTTAGCCACAATTTTTCTTTGTTCTTTTTAAGCTGAATTATTGCTATGGTAAATGTGGTGTCAAAAAAACCTACCACTAGCACAACTGAGACTGCCTTTCTGGTCTTCAACATCCTTCCTCAGTGTGTTCGTTGAGAAACTGAGTTACTCCCTTCGCTCTCTCTTCATCCTGCTTCTGGCCTAATTTAAACACATTCAGTAGTTTGAAGCTAAGCCATGTTTTTTGCCTACTAAAACCCACATTGGCAGGGATTTTATTCCCCATAGTCTGTTTATAGATGTCACTCAGTTCTCTGTTAATGATTCCTCTGCGATGCTGAACCAATGGAGCTGCTTCAGGTTTCCTATGTTTAAACCCATTCTTCCAAACTCAGTCTTCTCCAAGTATTTTTCTAGTGCTTTCTAAGACATCAGCACATTTTCTATGCTGGCGTAGGTGTCGGCATGATACAAGATACTGTTTTTATCCTGTTTCCCCTAGAATTACATCTCTAAAGCAGGATTTATCCTTTTGGCACTCGCTGCTGGGAGATGCAGGGTGTGGCTCTACGTTACAGTCCCTTTTACAAGCCCCATTTCCCAGAATAGTTGTGTTGAGGGTCATGCCTTGCTCCAGAGCTCTATGGATGTTTATAAATGAGCAGGAGCAATCGCTCGGAGGCAGCCAGCAGCACTGGCAGGCTTCGACATGGAACCCCACAGAAGAAACCTCCCCGTGCCCCTGCTCCCGCTGGCAGCATCTCCTCACCTCTGAGTTGGGTGGTCTGGTTTTCATCACGTCGTCCCACAGCTTGCGCCAGATGGGCTGAGTTGACAGTCCTAGGGAAAGAAAATCATCAACCCTTTCACCACTTCTCCCTGCCCCAGGGCTCGCAGGGGCAGCCTTGGGGGGCACAGACCCAACCCCTGGCAGTAAAGGGATGGTGCTGTGTGTTGAGGGGAAGCCTTCAGAGGGACATGAGTTAAGCAATGGCTGGGTTCGGTGTCCTGGAAAGGAGTGGGGTTACGAAAGGCGGACCCTGCCTGGCTGTGGGGCTCCGGGCTGTGGACGTGGGGAGGTGGCCAGGCCACCCCTGACGGCAGGGACTGCACTCCGGGGGGGGGACGGGGGAACACCCCCTTTGAGAGGGGTTCGCCCCTCCGGCTCCCGTGCCCAGCCGGGGCAGGTCGGTCCCTCCAGCGGGGGTGCCCCCGGCGTGCGGCTCCCCCGCCCGCACACCGCCCCGCTGGGCTCGTCCCTCCCGCCGGGGGTACCCCAAGGGCCCGTCGCCGTCCCCGCCGGTGTCACCTGCTCTCCGCGCGGCGCCCTCGGCCCGCTCCAGCCGGAACACGGTGAGCAGCGGCAGGAGCCCCCGCAGGAGGTGCCCGGGCAGCGCTGCG
>VZRW01004054.1:475778-496884 GCA_013398125.1 Aegotheles bennettii | reverse complement strand
GCGAGAGAGTGCGCTAGTGCGCCAATGCGCGAGCGTGCACGAGAGTGCGCCAGTGCCAATGCGCCAATGCGCGAGAGTGCGAGTGTGCGCGAGAGTGCGCTAGTGCGCGAGTGTGCGCGAGTGTGCGCGAGAGAATGCGCTAGTGCGCCAATGCGCGAGTGTGCGCGAGAGAGTGCGCTAGTGCGCCAATGCGCGAGAGTGCGTGAGAGAGTGTGAGCGTGTGAGAGCGTGAGCGAGAGAGCGAGAGTGTGAGTGTGTGTGGGCCGCATTCACCTGTGGGAGCCGCGGGGCGGGGGGCTGGGCCGGCAGCCCGGGCCTGCGGCTTCTGCGGGGACTCGCTGCTCCCCGGGGAGACGGCCTGAATCCGGGCTGCGGTGGGGATCACAGGGTCATCCAGTGGGTTGGGTTGGAAGGGACCTTAAAGCCCATCCAGCGCCACCCCCTGCCATGGTCAGAGACACCTCCCACCAGACCAGGGTGCTCCAAGCCCCATACAACCTGGCCTTGAACACTGCCAGGGAGGGGCAGCCACAGCTTCTCTGGGCAACCTGGGCCAGGGTCTCACCACCCTGACAGGAAAGAATTTCCTCCTAATATCCCATCTAAATCTCCCCTCTTTCAGTTTGAAACCATTCCCCCTTGTCCTATCACTCCATGCCCTTGCAAAATGTCCCTCTCCAGCTTTCCTGGAGCCCCTTCAGGTACTGGAAGGTTGCTGTAAGGTCTCCCTGGAGCCTTATCTTCTTCCAGGGATAAATGCCTCCCTGCTAAAGCAAGGGCCTCAGGGGGAGAACAGCATGTTGGGGTCTCCCTGTTCTCACAGCAGTCCTGTGCCTGCAGGATCCTTTAACCACGATCCGGGAGCACTGTGAGCAGACTGAGAAATGCGCCAAGGCACGGGAGCAGCTGGAGCTGTGTGACGCGCGGGTGTCCTCCAGGTCCCACACAGAAGAGCAATGCACAGAGGAGCTTTTTGACTTCCTGCACGCCAGGGACCACTGCGTAAGTCAGCACCCGTGGATGCAACGTCCCTGCTGGTTCTGGGAGCAGAGCTGCCCTTAGCCATGCTCTGAGAGTGCAGACAATTCAAGTGGTAGCTGTTCAGTCAGTCACACACATTGGTTCTGCCCTGCAAATGACACTCTGCTGTTTCTGTGTCGTATTTGCCTTTTTAAAGTTAAAAACCCTTTTCAACCTGAAGTGGCACTTTGTATGAAAACTCAGCTTGTTGGTTTTCTTGGATGACTTGTTGCAAAACACTGAGAAGAGTGAAGGGCTCTGGGGCTGTGTGCTTTGGCAGCCAAGAAAACCAAGAGGCAGGTGGTAACACCCTGCTGGTTTCCAGCCCCAAACTACGAGATACTGAATGCTTTCTTTTTTCAGGTTGCTCACAAACTCTTTAAGAACCTGAAGTGAAGGCAGGCGTGATTGTCCATCAGCTTCCACAGCCCGTGTTGGCAGTCCCTGGATTCCCAGTGCTGCTTCCCGTCCCTCCGTCCTCCATGTCAAGTATAAACGAAATGGCTTCCTGGCAGCATCCGAGTGTCAGCTGTCCCTGTGTCTGCCCTCGTGGAATATGCACAACCGTGCAGAAACCGTGTTGATGTGCTGTAATTTTCCATATTAAACATTCAGCGTTCCCATGGAAACACCCTCAGTTTATTTCCTAGTTCTCATGCTCCTGACTTGTGCTGGGTTGAAATGAAATTGGTGGGGGTCTGTTGGAACCACAAAGATGTTTCCAAGCCCCATGAGACCATTCACACAGTAAGTTCTCAGTTAAGCTAAAGTTAAGCTTCTCCCTTTTCTAGGAGAGAAGTTTCTGTATAGAAAACTGTCCGTTGTCCCTCACTGTCACCTACAGCTGGAGGGGCCTCCTGGTTGTGGTTGGCTTCGTTCTTGCCCAGAGCAACTGACTGTATTGCTGCAGATGGGCACGATGGTGGTTCTACCTGCTTGAACCCTGAGCAGAGCATGAACCTGGGGGAAGCAAAGCCCTTCTGCTGACCTGGGATTGTTCTGCCCAAGGGTCAAGTTCACGCTCTGCATGTTTTTCTTCCGAGTTTGGTAGCAGGAAAACTGATAGTTCACAGTGTTGTCCCAGATTTGGGTGCTTCACCCGATGTGCAAAGACCCAATCAACACATTAAGGTGAGATATTTGTCTTTTCTAGTCTGCAGAGTAGGGTGCTGGTATTTAGCACCAGCCAGCACATCATCTGGGAGACAGGCGGGGTCTTGTACAGAAAACAGTAACAGAGGAAAATCAACAAAATGCAGGATTGGTTACCAAAATAACTATGCAAGCGCATCTGAGCTCATGTTTAAAACATTCAGGGAGGTTAACAGATTAGCATGCTCATTATTCCCAAAGGGATGTCATTTTTAGTGTTAATTAGCTACAGTAACTAGAGGTTACACCTTCATCCTACCACCTGCCGCAAAGTTCTTACCCAATCTTGCTCAATTTTTCACCATTATGGATCCTGCTTCTAATCAATGGTTACCCACAAAATGTGGTCTTGAGCATCCATCCGTGGGGACCTTCTGTTGTCATTGCTGTGGTTTCAACCACTCAGCCTGTGAGTCCTTGCCTACCTGCACCAGCGAGGCTGCAAACCCTTTCTCGGGGATCTACTGGAGGTGAGGAAGCCCCACCACCTTCTGCACTTGGCCGTACTTTATCGGTGCACCGGTCTGTAAACCTTTCACTGGTGGATTTCCAGTTCGACTCCTGGTGGGTGGAGCTGGAGCTCCATTCGGGTGAGCGCAGTGTGTCCATTTCAGGAGTTTTGGGGTTTTTTGTAGCGCAGGGCTGGGGACCCGTCCCAGCGTGGGTGTTTCTCCCGCCGCGAAGGATCCTTTCCAGCACGGAGCGTTACCGGGCGGCGTGGTGCCGGTGCCGCCCCGGAAGGCGGGGGGTGGTGCCGGGCGGTGGCGATGGCGGCGCTGGGCGGGCGCGGGCGGGCCGGGGCCGCGCTGCTGCGGCGGGAGCCACCGCCGGGACTGGTACCGGGGCCGCGCCGGTACCGCTACAAGGAGAAGTGGGTGAGCTGCACCCCCTCTTTTCTCCCCTCTAACCCTTTCCCACCCCGCAGCCCCCTCCCGCGCCTCTGCCTCCTCTTTCCCACGCCTGCTGCACCCTTTCCTATCTCCCCTCTCCCCATCCCACCTTCCTTACACCTCCTTTTGTCCCCGTTCCACCCCTTTGCACCCCGTTTTACCCCCGTTATGTTGCTATTGCACCCTTTTGCACCCTTCTTGCCTCCCCACTGCACCCAGTTGACCCCACTCCGCACGCAGCTGTTCCTGGTGTGCCCCCCCCAGCTCCATCCAGCCATTCCCGGTCCTGACCCACCCTAAGGCACCACCAGCCCAGGGGTGCCAGGGAGACACTCACTTTTTGGGGCTGCAGAAGGCCCTCAGGGACTTCGGGCAGGACAAGCTGGTGCTGGATTCTCCCAGGAAAATGTTGAGGCTGGGGGTGGGGGGGCACTGGGATGTCCAGGTGTTTCCTCTTGTAACACCTCTGGTGTTTTTGTCCCCCCAGGCTGCCACAGCCCCCCGCATCCCCCCCACGCGCCTGGCCCTGCACCACTTCGACACCAACTACAGCCTGCAGCTGAGGGACCTCTGGCCCTCCGTCCGTGCCAGCCTGCTCTGCGAGCAGAAGTACGGGGCCCTCCTCAACAACTTCTCCTCTGTCAACCATGTCGCCCAAGAGCTGGAGCTGCTGAACGCCACCGACTTTGTTTCCAAAGCTTCCAAAAAGACGCAGGGATCGCAGCGGGGTGCAGCTGTGGAGGAAGCGGAGAGAAGGGAATGCAGGTCCCAGGATGGGTCTGGAGAGGGCAGGACAGTGATGCAGGCAGAGACAATGGCACGGGCAGAGGTGTCACCACCACTTCGTGCCTGTGTCAGCCCCAACATCAAGTGTTACACCTTCCCCAGGGGGGACATCACGCGCTTTCGCCCTGCACGGTGAGGGATCCCTGGGACAGATCCCCCGCTGTCATTGCCAGCCTCGGGGGCTTCCCTGCATCCCCATCCTCCCTTCTCACTGCTGTTTGCTTTTCCCCTCACACATGTACTATTTTTACCCAAACTGGTGATTTCCAGGCCGGATATCCTGGGGCTCCTTGACTGTTACCTGATGGATGCAGCATCGCTCCTGCCCGTCCTGGCGCTCAGCGTGCAGCCGGATGACTTTGTCCTCGACCTCTGTGCGGCTCCGGGTGGCAAAACTCTGGCTCTGCTGCAGACTGGGATTTGTGGTAGGTGGAGGTGGGTGTCCCCTGTCCCCATGCATAAGACAGGGCTGGCAGAGTGCGCCGTGCCTGTTAATGTCTGACCGTTGATCATTTCTGGTTATAAGGGTTGAGAGTCATGTGCATTATCACAAGAGTGATGTTCACAGTGTGCCTGCTTTGTCTTCTCAGGGTACCTGGCAGCAAACGACGTCTCCGTTTCCCGGACAAAGAGGCTGCACCAGATTCTCCATAGCTATGTTCCCAAAGAAATCAGGGAAACTGTGAGTGTCACGTCCTACGATGGAAGGGACTGGGGAGAGCTGAAAGGTGGCACTTTCCATAAGGTGGGTGATTGGGAACCGGTGAAGATGTACCCATTTAAGTCACTTCCCTCCTGCTTCAGAGGAAGGCAGTGGCTTATCCTACTTGTATAGTTCCTACAGTATAATTATATAGTTTTCCGTAATCTTAAATGCAGAGAAAGACTAAGCCACATATGGAGTAATATTTCCTCCTGCAGGATCTGGTGCACGTGGGCATCCAGAGTTGTACCTTTGTTTACCTGTGTCATACCCGTTAAAAATCTTGTTCTAATCCATCACCTGGAAAGGGTTAAATGTGAAGATTAGATAATTCCTGTTTCTCAGCCATGTCTAGCCATGGGAGCTGGGTGTGTTACCCCCAGAGGTGTCACTGCAGGAGCTCTGCCCTTGCGTGGTTGCAGCAGCGGCGCCTACCAGGAAGGTCCACAAAGTAGAAGCATTAAATGAAGATGTGTGAGGGTTGATGTTCTCCACCCTTTCTGTGTTTGCATGTTGCCGAAATGCAAAAGCAGCCAGAGGAGTTGGAGTGCAGTGTGGATGCAGCCCTGTGCTCAGGCAGCATCCCCTAGGCAAGGTACTGAGAGCCGCTGGGTGCCTGGCCAGCGTGGAGGGGCAGGTTCCACCAGGAGACTCACTGAGCTTGGCCTGGGCCCAGGGCTGATGCAGGACCTCTGCTGCTGCAGGTGCTGGTGGATGTGCCCTGCACGACGGACAGGCACTCTGTCATGGAGGAGGAGAACAACATCTTCCACAAGAGACGAACCAAGGAGCGTCAGATGTTGCCCATGCTGCAGCTGCAGCTGCTGATGTGAGTGAGCTCCACGCTGTGTTTTGGTGCCATTTGTGTAATGGTAGCAGCTCTCCATGGCCAGCACTGAAACTTCTTACTTTATATGTGCCCAGCTGGCAAATGTGGAAACTGTGTGTAGTTCTCTAGAATGGCAGTAGTTGAACGTATCAAATCATCAAGTGTAAGAAGGTGCAAATGTTCTCAAACAGATCAAATGTCCTTCCTGTCCCCAGCTGTAGCCACAGAAGGTGGGGAGCAGGCTCTAAGGAACAAGATGGGTATAGTGTTGAACTTTTGTGTGGTGATCTTCTGGGTCCCAGCAGTCAGCCCTGGAGGGTTCCTGACTGTCCACATCTCCCAGCATGTGGGAGGACAGGGGGGTGCTTGTCACCCCATTTCACTGGGAGGGCTGGATGGGCTGACTGTGAGCTGGGGCAATAAGGAAACAGTATAGAGAGTCCCATGGCAGTGCTTGAACTGTGAGAGCCTCTTCCCCTCCACCTGCTCTTATCCCATTATTCCCTTGGAGGTGAGTGCAGGATTACTCCTTCCAGCTGCTCTTCAGTAGCATTTCTCCCATGTTAAGTACTTTATCAATTAAGCATCTATTTGACCCATATTGCCCTGGTCTAAAACAGTCTTGAAGGTGCAGTGACAGAGACTCTTGAGCCTGTGGATTTCAAGGAGATTTGTCTCTCGCCTCCTATGCATTATGTGCTGGCTTCCCGGTTTTGGTGGGTGGGGATGCTGGTGTCCCACAGAGTCTTCTTCCCGTCATGGTCTGTGTGCTCCTTCTACCTGCAGGGCTGGGATCCTCGCTACCAAGCCCGGAGGAGAGGTGGTGTATTCTACGTGCTCCCTCTGCCCGCTGCAGAACGAGTGTGTGATCGAGAGAGCAGTAGACATTGCAGAAACCCAGTTTGACATCAGGATGCACGTCGAGGACTTGAGCCACTTCAGGACGGTCTTCCAGGACACGTTTTCCTTCTTCTCAGATTGCCGGCTGGGGGAGCTTGTTCTGCCTCACCTCACAGCCAACTTTGGACCTATGTATTTCTGCAAATTACGCCGGACATAGACAGGCTATTGGACTGTGTCTGCTGGCTGTCAGGAAATACCCAAACTTTCCAGGGAAAGAAAAACTGCTTTATTTTTAGAACATCCCAAAGGAAGTCTCCTTTTTTACTGCAGACACAGAGAATAAATGAGAGCTGCTGTGGAGTCTCCTGAATTTTTATCTATTTGAAACTGAGGTGTTTAATCTAGGAAAGAGGGAGAGGGCTTATCAGAGGGAGGGATTTATCCCTCCATCTCAGGATGGGGTAAGTGGCCCTGTGTGGATGCTGCTCCTTCCCGCCTGTCTGACTGCTTTGATCCTACATGAGCAGGTTTGGGTTAACAGATACCATCTGGGGATCTCAGCCTTTCTGTCCCAGATCTCACCGTCTGCATAACTGAGTTGCATCTGTCTCTGCTTATGTCCTACCTTCAGGAAGAGCAGCAGCCTGAGGTCCTGAAATAAGAGGTTCCTAAGAATGCCTCGGCTGTGAGAGTGGAAACGTGCTTGGGATGTTTGAGATTTGGTGGTGGAAAGAGCTTGGTGCTGTGTAAAGGCCTGTGACTGTTGCTGTCCCTCAGGAACAGAAAAGCTGTGGTGGAGGGGGAAGGTGTGAACACTCCATGCTAGGTGCCATTTAATGTCCAGTGGCAAGGTGTCTTGTGTGGTTTTGAGTAGTAACTGTGCATTCATATAATCATAGCCATCAGTGAAGGGTTACTGGGGTTTGTGATAAGAGTTGCTTACTAGCTACATTTTTATTTTTGTGAGTAAAATACAGTGATGGGGAGGGTAGACAAGGCTATTCCTTACAGGGCAGCACAGAGTTACATCCATATGAAGTTACTCCAGTCCCAGCAAGAAAATACTATTGAGCTTCTGTAATCCTTTTCTCTCATCATCACCCTGCTTCTGCAAGAGGCTGTGTGGATGAAAATGAGGGTGAACCCCCATCCGTATCCATCCTTCCAGGAAGGTGCAGTTCATAGATTTATCATCACCTGAACCCACTTTCAGCCAGTCCTGCCCTCTGCATGGCATCTTGGTTCCTTGCAGGATCTGTGCTCATTAGTGTGCAAGGGGGTCAGGAGATGGCTTTTCCTTCCTCTTTCCCCCCTTTGCTGTAATCCCTGGTTGCTAAGGAGAAGTCCTGCAGTGCTGTACCTCTCACCTCGCTGCTGGCTACCCAGGCTACGCCGCTTTCTTCTCACGGCTGAGGGTCTCCACCTCCTTCATGAAGCGGAGGCACAGCTCCTCGTGCCACGGCAAGGCCACACACTGCACGGCCACCGGCAGCCCCACGGCTCCTGCCACAGCCTGCAGCAGGGGCACAAGCAGTGAGGGGTTACCTGAGGGACTCAGACCTCTAGCAGCTTTTGGAAGCTTGGTTTAGGCACAGAGCTCATCCCGGAGGGTGGGGAGGGTGGAGGCTGAGCCCTGCCTTTCAAGCAGCATTAGCTTGCTGGGGCAGAGGGCAGGCTCTGGCTGTTCTCATGATAGAAATGGTTGCCAAATCTTGGGCAGCATGTTTAAGACACTCCCCACCACCACCCCTCAGCCAGCTGCCTTGAAGCCAGATCCCTTTTCCTTCAGCTTCCTCATTTCTGATCCATGTTCCACTGACAGCCTGGGGAAGACATCACAGAGCAGGAGGAAAGGGCAGTGCAATGCTGTGGGCTGTGGTTGCCACAAGGACCTACTTAAAGAAGCCTTGCTGCATGGCTCCGTTCTGATTTCAGCCTATAATCCAGCCCGGGGGTGCTCCCCAGTCCCTCTGCAGTCCTTAGTGACTTATGTTTTTTGGGGCTTGGGAGAAAAGGGATTTGCAAGGGATATCTAGAGAAGGGGTGAATTTTTTTTGCATTGTGCCTATATAGATGGAGACATCTGGGAGCCCCTGATCCCAGTGAAACTATTGAACATCTATCAGCAGTCTCTGCTCCACCACTTTCCATGTCACATACCTGTTTCAGCATCCGGTCCCAGGGGTCATCACAGTACCCTCGGTAAAGCTTTAGCTCCTCCTCATCAGCTTCTGTCACCTTGCTGACAGGTACAACCCCAGCGGGGAAGTTCAAGACGTTGTACAGCATCGTGGAGGAGATGGCAGCTGAGAGAAGCAGAAGAGAGAATGCAGGTAGTCACAACCTCCTGTCTTCCTTCAAACTTACACATTACATGTTCATTGAGGGCCCTGAGAACCAGCTGCTGCTGGGAGGAGAGATTGCACAGGGCTGGTCATCTGCAGGTCCAAGTTCTACTGCAAGAAACAACTGCCATCAGCTCACTTAATCCATGTGTCTCCATCGGCTCAGATAGCTTTATGGTAGGTATTTTCCCCTCCTAATGTCCATAAAATACTTAGTTGGGTCATGAAGCTCCATAGTAGTGGATGCTTCTGTCCAGTCTCAACCACCATGGTCCTCTGCCCTCCTGGGAAGGTCCCAGACTCACTTACTGAGCAGTTTCCCAGGGTATCCTGTGGTGAAGGCAGGCCCCAGGACAGGGCACAGCACGACATCCAGCTGGAGTTCCCTCCACCGCGTGATGAACTCGGTGCGGTATGCCTTGGGGAGGAGAGGGGAGGGGACATGGGGGGGCCGTGTCCACACCTGGAGCATCTCTGCTTCTCCAGGGTGTGCACCAGGCTCTGGAATGGCCATGGAGGCAGCAGCAGGCAGCTGTGCTCGAGGGAAGGGGCAGGAGAGCGTGTAAGTGTCTGCCTCCACAGCACATGGCCAGACTGTGGCCAGGAATTGGAAAGGTCCTTCTTTAGCCATCCTGACTCCTAAGACGGCCTTCATTGTGCTGGAACCATTGAATGTGGGCATTTGGGCATGAGCAATGTGGGCGACCGATAAAGTCCTGGCCAGATTGACCCAAAGGCCCATCTGTGCCATTCCTGTCTCTCTTTTGTGCCTTTCCCTCCATGTCTCCTGCCCAGCACCCCCCACACAACCCCTTTTCTGACTGATGACCCTCTGACCTGACACTTGCCATAAAGCCTCAACTTGTACCATGATGACTGAGAGAAAAGTCCTCCAAGCATACCTCTAATTGATGGTGATGATTCCACATTTCCTTCACTGACCTGCAAGTGAAAATCATAGCAACAGTTCTAAGCTTTGAGAGGAGAAGGAATTGCTTAAATAATCCTCCAGGTATTTATACTCTGGTGATTTTTAGCAGTTACTGAAAACAATACATCTTTCACAATTTGTCTGAAGTTTCCTTTGGCATTTGGCTAAGCAATTAAACAACAAATGTCTGGATGTGGTAGAGAGAAGGTTTCTCCTATGAGCTTGGATTTAGTACTCATCTCTGCCACAGGCTTCCTGTATGACCTTACCCATCCCAGTCCTTTCAGGATGACACTAGGGGCAGTGCAACACTGGGGAGATGTGTGTCCGTGTCCAGGATGGAGGGACAACCCCTGCAGAGAGCAGGTCAGAGCCTGTTGTGAATCCCACCATGGACACTTAGGAGTAGGTACTGTTCATTTTCACAGACCTCCGTGGGGATGATGCCATCTTACCCCATGCCACTCAAGGCACTCAGATAGTCAGCCAAGCGGGGAAACTGGAAAGGCAAGAGGTTCCTGTTAGGGACACGATATTGGAGGTGCAGTAACTTGTACCATCCCAGGAAAACCCCAGTCCCATCCTGCCTCTGTCCCTGTGGATGTTGCACTGAGGGTGAATGATTAAAATGCTCCTCATGGTTCTGAATTGACTTTGCTTCCACTTTCTGGTTGTTGGTTCCCAATTTGTTTCTTATAGCCCAATATTTCCTGCTCACAGAGGAATGCACCAACTTGAATGAAGTTTCCTTCCATTATTTTTGATAAATCGAACAGTTTTTAGCTTGGTGTCTCACAGAGACAAAACTTCTACAAGCACTTTGATTGCCACCCATTCTCTGCTGCCTTTTTAATTGTCAGCTGAGAGCAACCCAACTGGACAGAGAGGCAGAGAAAGTGGAGGATGGAGGAGAGAAGCCCTACGAAAGGATGCTCAGCTGGTGAAAGGGCTACAATGAGGGCCAGCCCTTATTAATCACCAGGAATCCCCATGATCCCATCTTTGGGAGGTCTCCAACACAGGGAGAGAGCTTCAACCTTGAGTCCCTCTGCTGCAGTAGTCCCCATGCATAAATCTGTAGGAAACCCGGCACTGCTAGGTCTAGCATTTGAAGAACCACTTGCTGTGGGCTCTACATTAATCTTTTACAGCTCTTGTCTGGGCCTTCTCTCATCTCCCTTTGCACTGGAAAAATCCCAGCAGGGGTCTAGAAAAGACCTTCCAAAGTGATTGCATGTGCCTTGGCCTGAAAACCCAGTGTTTCTAGTTAAAGATATCTCAGTACCATCACACTTCCAAGAATCTCAAGAGGCCAGGGACTCACCACAGGTTTAAGAATCAGAGCCAGCAGCTTCTTCACCAGCCTTGGGATCTTGCAGCAATTCACCTGTGGTTTCAAGCTTGGATCTACAATATTTCCTGTGCTGAGAAATGACAAGAGGAGGGGATCATGCCAGAGAAGCTGCTTGCCCTTTCTCAGGAACCTGAGCATCTCCTGTTTGGGGTGGGAGAGGTGGGCTCACTTTGCCTGTGCATGGTGCCCATGGGCATGAGGATGGAGGTGTTCTACAGCACTGCTGCCAAAGGGCTCCTACTTACAACACATTCAACCAAGCATGGCCTCCATCAGCAAAAAATGTCTTCAAAAAGAGTTCAGTCATGACATAGTGGATCCGGGGTGGAGAAAAGGGCACCAGCTGCACCAAAACACAAGATTAAGTGGCAGCCTGGGGGTGTGAATAATTTTCAAGGCCTGATTGTGGATAAACTTCAAAGGTAGAGCTGCAGCTCCCTGGGCTCCACGTGCCCATGGGGGCCCCGGTTCAACCCTTTACCAGCCCAGGCATCTCCCTGTGGTATTCTATTACTCTCTGATGGCTGTTTGGCTGTGAGATCTCTCCAGAATTGTTTCATACTCCATCCTGCTCCAGGAGCAGTTACTGAGCCAGAAACTGCACCGGTTTCCCACCTGTCCCAGCAGAACCGGCATCTCTCAGACATGGACTCACTTTGCTATGAAAAGCACCACTAGCAGCTTTCCACAGGGAGGGAAAGGTGTTTCCCATCCCGTGCCCCATGGCCTTTTTTCCCTCAGTGGTCCAGGAAGAACAGAGGTCTCCATGGGCACTGGGGAGGAAGGAGAAAACCACCTCTCAGAGCCCTGCTAGGGAAGAACAGACCCAGAAAATGCCAAGGCAACCTTCCAGGGTCAAATACAGACTTTCTGGGTGCTGCTGTCTGATGTGGACCACAGCCACGAGATCAGAGGTGGATTCATTACACCTTGCAGGTACAAGTTTGTTAATTGCTAGTGCTGTTTCCCCATGATATGCTACTCCAGGTAGTCATGTGTCTGCATTGTGGCTGTAGTAACTTGATCTTGTACCTCTGGTAGGTCATTTATCCTACAACTGGGCTTGGGAGATGTGCCTGGTTTCTGAAGGGTGATTTCAACAGCCAGAAGCAGAGCTGGGGGCATCTCGGGGAGAAGAGCGTGGGGTGGTTGTGCTCACCTGGTGCCCGGCTGCTTGCAGAGCCTCCCTAGTCTCCTGCACCGCTCGCCACATACAAGGGGGCAGTGGGAAGTAGCCATCCGTGTCGTAGTACCCGATCCGCAGAGGACCAGAGCTGGAGTACACCTGGAATAAAGATCCACCAGTTAAGTGTTTCCAACCCTGCTGTGGGTAGGGTTGCCCTCACCCTGAAGCCCACTGCAGAAGAGAACAAAAGCTTCAGATGTTAGGGAGTAACTAATTTTCTGGTTTGCTGCTTATAGTTTCCATAGGTTACCCTTTCCAAATGTCCACCCCTGCCTTTTTCTCCAGCCTCCCCTTCAGATAGAGCACAGCCACTCAAGACCAGCAGATTCAACCATTGCTACAAAGGATGGAGGTAGAAAAACCTCCTCAAATTTGTCTGCTGCAGAGGAAAAGGAAGTGTCCTCAATCAGGAGATTTGCTGCTGGAGTTTCTGATCCTGTCTCATCTTCCCCTATAAATCTCCAGCTTTTTGCTCCTGGTGTTGCCTTTCTCCTCACTCTTTTCTGGGGTCTCTCAGTCTGAAGCTCCATGCCAACTGAGAAGGCAGAAATGGTAACTACTTATTAACCTATTTTTGTTTCCTAATAATTATGAGTTGTGCCATCACAAAGAGCTAACAAGTAACTGGGACCCAGTACTGTGAAGACCCTCAAAGAATGCATATGCTGAACATGCAGCACCCTCAAAAGAATGAGGGCTTGCTGACTTGAGGACTCACCTCCTCATCGAAGGGAATGGGGGGCACAGTGGGATCCAGCCAGAACATCTCCTGGCAGAGCAGTGCCTTCATGCACAAGGCCAGGCTGTCCACGTCCCTCGCCATCGGCCCCAGCGCACAAGGAACTGGAGAGGGACAAGAGCAAATGTCCACGTTAGGCAAAAGGGTGCGCCAAACACTGGTCCACCCCTCTGCACATCCACATGGCTGCAAGGAGTAATCAGGCAACGAGGTGGGATGCTTTAGATGGATTCTGGACAGATCTTGGTTGTCTGAGGCTTTCCTCAGGCCTAGAGGAGGACGTAGGACACTTCACAGTATACAGAGAAAAACAATTAAAAATCCATGTACCTGCCAGGATCCCATTGACCGGGCCAGTCATTCCGGAGCAGCTGTGGGAGAAGAAAGTACATGGTCATTTCAGTAATGATGACATGTTCCCAATACATTTGAACAGAATGGTGGCGTCTGCAGTTCAGTCATTTGATCTGAGTCACGTGAAACAGAAAATTTTGGTCAAAATGAAAAAAAAACCAAACCCAAAACACCTAAACTGCAAAAAATCTTAGTTCTGGTTTAACCAGAAATGTTCTATTTTACTTCTACTGAGTAAGAAGCGATAGAACAAGAGGAAACAGCCTCAAGTTGTGCCAGGGGAGGTTTAGACTGGATTTTCTTACTGAAAGGGTTGTCAGGCCCTGGCCCAGGCTGCCCAGGGCAGTGGTGGAGTCACCACCCCAGAGGTATTTAAGAGACATGTAGGTGTGGTGCTGAGGGACATGGTTCAGTGGTGGCTGCGGCAGTGCTAGTTGGTGCTGGTGCTAGTGTGGTTGGAGTTGATTATCTTAAGGGTCTTTTCCAACCAAGCCAATTCTATGATTCTATGATTTTGGCATTATTTATACTTTAGCCCCCTCTGAACTCCAGGCCAGATTTACAATGAAAACACAGCCATTTCCCCACAAAGCCCAACAACACTGCCCCTCAGGAGAAGTCCTGAGCAAAGCAAGAAGCTGTCCTCACTTTAAGAAGCTGTCCTCACTTTTCCCCCTGAGTACTCCCTGAGCACCTTGCCCCTTCTGCTGAGTTTAACCAATATCAGGCTCCTGGCAGGGTGGGAAGGGCAGAGCCCAGCACCTACCTGAGCCTTTCAGCGGTGGGTTTGAGCCCACACAGCCCACAGAAGCTGGATGGCAGGCGGATGCTGCCACCGATGTCTGAGCCGATGCCCAGGATGGAGCCTCCGCCTGCAATCAGAGCTCCCTCCCCTCCCGAGGAGCCTCCGGGGGTCTTCTGGGGGTTGAAGGGGTTCAAGGTCTGGCCAAAGATGGGATTGCTGCAGTCATAGCTGGGGAGAAGAAAACCAGCAAGCGAGCTGTCAGGAACAGCCTCATGCCTCGAGTATGTTGGCTCTCCCTTGGAGTGAGCTGATGTGGCATAGCCAGCCCCATCCTTCCATAAATCCCTCAGGACACGGCTCATTCCCATGAGCCTCCGCTCTCCCTCCTATGCACAAATGCACTTCATTTCTCTTATGCTGTGGGAGGTTTTTTTTCCTCTTATTCTTATCCAAAAGATATTTTCAGTTGGACTGGGATTGTTGGTAGCTGATGGAAGAGGGACTTGTCCAGGCAGCATCTCGGGAGACAGGAAGGAACCTGCCCCAGGACCTACAACCTGGGTTTTAGCTTCAGAAGCACAACCAGAGGAAAGACTTCTAATGATGGATGTTACCTGAAGAGGGATTGTGACACGTTGGTCATTGCAAATGGGATGGCCCCCTGTCTCTTCAAAACCTTGACTAAGACGCTGTCCTCCTGCGCCAAAGTGCCCAGGCATTGCACAAGCCCACAGGTCATCAGATGCCCCTAAGAGAGGAGAAGTGACAACGGACATGGTCCCCTCAGTTTTGGAAGGATTATCTGGTGTCCCCTTTGGGGAGGGGGTGCTAACCCACTCCCTTGCAAGCCCTTGCATGAAGGCCAAGGAGTCCCTTTTCCTTACATCCTTGTCAGAAGGTTGCCAAGCACTTATAGATCACTTAAGGCTTTCTCCTCGCTCTTTTCCATGCTATTTCTCTCCCCTGATCCAGATGCAACTCCATAGGTGCACTAGCTCAGGATCAAACCCAGTGTCCTGCAGTCCAAGTGAAGCCACCAGAGGATGTTCAGGGAGGGAATATACACCCCCAGCAAACAGTGTGATCCTTTCTCAGTTAGCCTTGTTGTCTGGGGCTTGCTTTGGGCTTAGAGCCCTCTTAATTGTGTTGGTAAGTCCAGATGGAGGAGGCTGCCTAACAAATTCAGCTCAGGAGTGTGTGGTCAGTCCTCATCAGGGCTTGTCTGTGAGGGGGTCCCTGGTGTGTCTCATGGACAGGCTCTTTGTTAAGGGGCTCAGTGGCCAGACTACAGCACAACAGTGATTTCAGGTTAATGGTTCCTGCTACTAATGAGTTTCTAGAAGCTGAGCCATGTTCTTATCCCAGATACTGCAAACCTCTGAGGAGAAGTCTGAGTGTAGCTCAGCCCGTGCTGGCTCACACACCAGAGAAGAGGTCATTTGGGTGTGTAATAATTCACCCTTTGGTTCTTTGCTGATGGAGGCTTCTAACTGCCAGGGTTGCAGGTGCAATGAGACATGGGGCCACAACCTCAGACACAGCCGCACTTCCCCATGGTGTGAGTGGGGAGAGATTGGGCCCCTTCCCCATTCTCTGTGTCCCACCACTTCACTACCCAGCCCAGCTCACAATGGGACACTTCATGGGCACAAAGGGAAGCACCTTGTGGCCGATGTGATCCTTGATGCTGATGGGAATGCCATAGAGCAGCCCTTTCTCCCTCCGCCGCTGTATTTCCTGGAGCTGCTCCTCACACTCTGGGATAAAATGGCGCAAGCAGTTTGTCTGCTGGGTCACTTCCAGGGCCTTCACCAGATATGTGGAGGAACAGGTGATAGTTAAGAACAGCATTGTTACACAGCTGCATTTAGTAGCTATCTGGATCTTCAAAGGAAGGGCTAGTGGCTTGGCATGAATGGTAACCCCCTCCCTGAAGCGTCCTAGCTCAAGCCATCTCAAAGGACTGTCCAGTGATGCATCTGACCCAGGAGACAGAGAGATCCCTGCCTTTTCATATCTTTCTCCTGGTATCTGCTATATTAAAGACTTACCATAATGAGTCACCAGCTCTAACAAGTCTTCTCAGCCAACAGCCCACACACCATGGCATGGAGGACACACCTGATTTGCCTATCACACTGCAGACAGGCACTCACCTTCTCTAAGTAGGTATAGAGGACAGTCTTAGGGGACAGAGACCCTTCCTGCAGTCTTGCAGTGAGTTCCAGCAGGGGCAGGGACAGGATGGCATCTGTCTGGACACTGGGGATCTGCAAGGGGGAGATGAAGGGAACGTCAGGACAGCAGCTCCAGTTACCCTTTGGCTCAGAGGGGATAAGTCTCATAAGTTTTGCCAATATTATCAACAGAGCTTGCTGGAAAGGTCGACCCTGCATGTGAGGGTTCAGACCTTGAGCTGCCAAGTGTTTCATCCAGAGATTGGATGTCATGAACATGATGCAAACACAGGAGCCCAGCTGTCTCTGAAGGTGTAGGTGATCTTTCTGCATCCACTGCAGCAGAGGACAAGGCAATGCCTCACATCAGAGCCTTCCTTTTGGCACTGTGTGACTTTACCTCCTGGTCAATGGGTATCTCAAGTGAGCAAACACCAGCCAGGGCAGAAGGACCCAAAGTCCTTGCACACAAGTCTCAGACTGGCCCTTCACCCACCAGAATGGGTACAGGCAGCGTGGGTCAGCCCGGTCTGAGGACAAACACCTAACAGCTCAAACCCAGCAAACTGCAAAGAAGTCAGTAGGGACTCACAGGTGGGTAAGGTCTACTCAGGTGAGGACAACTGACAGCAGCTATTTTTAAGGTTTTATATCATATTTATATATATATTTAAGAAAAAAGGTTGTAAAGATATGTATCGCTTGCAGCTGGTGTGCTTTATCTCCATGTACGTTACTTGTGTAAACAGAAGCTGGTTTAACTGGTACCTACTCAGAAGCAAGTGAAACAGGAAGGAAAGGTGGTTAGAAATCAGTGTTGCAGTAGGAACTCGGGGTCACATCCATGCTGGTTGGGTGCCTGCCTCATTCATTCCCACATCCTACCCTGGTTGCTCTCAGGGCACACTGAATGCTGTGTGCTTCATTAGTTAATTTAGGCCAAGAATCTTCTGGGCAGCCTGCTGGGCCAGGAGGTGGCACTTGCTGGGAATCCTAGTGAAAGATTTTCTGAAGCTCTCCAAGAGCCATCCAGAAGCCAGGTTTTAGAGATAAAGATATCAAGGTGTAGACAGATGTGTAAACTTACAGTTAGGAAGAGAAAAAGAAGCTTTCTTCATTCTACCCATAGAGGCAAGAGACATTTCTAGATACCAAAAGAACTGGGTTTTGGATCAATGAAGGTTCAGTGCTTCATCATCTGTATTGTCCAAAACATTTTCCCAGTAAGTAATTCATGTCTCCCTGGCTGTAGACTCCCATCACATCTCATCCAGCTTGAGGAAAGCTGTGATCTCCCTTCCTCCCAAGGCAGCCTTCCCTTTGTTGAGAGCTGCTGGCACATCTGCCCCAGACTTCTTGTTATAAAAGCTATGGAAGTGTGAGCTGGAAGGAGGAGCTGAAGAGCATTATCAACTGACACCCCGGTGGGACTCAGATCCCCCAGAAGGATGGGTTACCTGCTCCCTGAACTTCTGGACAACCTTTACCATTTTCTTCATGCCCTCATCCCGGGTCCTTCGAGCCTCTTCCATTTTCTTCTGGATCTGCCTTTTGCCCAACCATTTCCAAACCACCAGGGCTGCTGCAGAGCCACCGAGCAGGGCGAGGGCAGCATGGGGATCCACCTCCCACTCTGGCAGGAGCTGTCTCAGCTGTTGCTGGATCATAATATGGCCTTCTGGTCTCTGAGGATGGAGTGAGAAAGAAAATCAAGGCAGGAGGAGAAGACCTCCCCCCACACCTGTCCCTCCTCCCAGCACCACTGCTTCAGGTCAGCAAATAGTTTGCAAGTTCAGAGCTGACCCCTGCAAATCTGTCTTCAGTGGAGCTTGCAGTGGAGAATGTTTAACTGGGAAATGGAGAAGGTGAAGTTTGGCCAGTGAACCTTGGGGTGTCAGGTTTATCGGGGCTTTCTGGGTTGCAGGGAGTTCTCCACTGGGAAGGAAGGGCTGTGGGATCAGCTGAACAAAAGAAGCAAGGAAGTAGCTGCTCTCCTGTTTCCTGCGTAGCCTGAGAGGACAATGGGAGAAAGGGGAAAACCAGCTTGAAATCACAAGACTTCCCTGCACGGGGATAGGGAATGATATGATGAGACGATGTATGGCTGTGGGGTACCCACTCGCTCACCAACTCCCTCAGCCTGTGCTGCTCCCATGGTGGGCAGATGCTGTTTCAGGAGGCCTGTGGGATAGGGCTCAGCACTCCCGTGATGTCTGCGGGCACCACAAGGAGGGGGCTGCTTCACCCCATGACAGAGCACGTGGGTATTGCCTTAGCAGTGGAAAATCCCACAGGGTTGCGAGGCTAGAAGCAAACTATTTTCAAGAGACATTGGGACAGCCTGAGGTCTTCCCAGCACAGATGCCTTTCCCTGCAAGCACACAAGAACCATGCACAGAACTGGAGGCAACAGCCCAGCCAACATCAGCCCCAAAACAAATGCCATGGGTCTGTCAGTGATCTCTGCTGCTTTTGGATGGTGGGTCTTACCTTGAAAAAGGTTTTTGGGCAGCTAGATTGTGCATCACAAAACTCTGCAAGGTTGCACTTGATGGTCAGAGGTCCAGAACCTGGTCCTGCTCCAACAGAGTCTGGAAAAGGATGTGGGAAGGAAAGTGAAGAACCTTTCCCCACTGGCGCTAGGTAGTCCTCTAATGCTTGATTTTTCACCCATTGTCATGTCCATTCTTAGAGGTTATAAGAGTTCATTGTTTTCTGTAACAATTTGTCAGTGAGGAATGTTCTTCTCTGCATTCTTAACTGGGGAAATTTATGAAGGACTCTGAACAAAACAGGCATTGGCATCCTGTAAGAAACAGCCTGGAGTTGACAGCAATTAGCTACGTGGTAACAAATTAAGCTCTTACTGCGTTTCCTTTCAGTGGCACCTTTGCCCTGAGGATGCCTCCTCAGCTGAGGCACGGCTGGTTTTATGAGAGCAGGGGCATGGGGACCTCCCTGCAGCCCACCCAGCTCCTGCTCCTCCCCCATGGTGCTGGCTGGGGTGAGAGTTCAGCAATATCCAGCCCCCGGACCGCCTCTGGGAATCCATGCAGGGGCTTCCCGAGGCAGAGGTGGGCTCTTTGTCTACGTGACAATGATGCAACCTCTGTGCTGGGCTGAGAAGATGTGGAAGGTTTGTTATTCCCCATGCTGGGAAGTGTCAGGTCATCTGTTTCCCACATCCCCTCGCGCACTGGGACCTGTGCTCCGGTCCTGCACTTTAGACACTCAGCAAATGTTTAACAGAGCCAGCTGTGTCCAGACTGACCTGCTCTTCCAAAGGGCAGATTTATCAGCAGGCACAGCGGAGTTTCCAGGTGGCCGGATGCTGCTGAGGAAGCCCCTTTCCCTACCACTGTGTGTGCATCTCCACTGCCTTCATGAACTGGAGGTGTGGCTCCTCTGGCCACCACAAAGCCATGCACAGCACAGCCTCATAGAATCATTATGGTTGGAAGGGACCTCCAGGGTCATCAAGTCCAACCTTTATCCCATCATATTCCTAACCATTAGACCATGGCCTCAGGCAGCCCTGTGGCTCCTGCCACAGCAGGGACAGAGGCTGTGGGGAGTGACTGGAGGGAGTGAAGGTTGAATCCACCCTCAGGACTGGGATGGTTTCAAAATCCAAGCCCGTCTTGCACCCTCCGAGTAGACCTACTGAGACAATCCTAGAGCTGTATGAAGTTAAGGAGTACCTACCATGGAGGGGAGCAGCTACACAGGGCCAGATTGGAGGCTGGATCACAGTGGGTGGCTTTGTGTGGGCACACATCTAGGCAAAGGGGACCAAGGGGTGCTTGGGAGAAAAGTTTGCTGTGAAAAAGACCACAGTCCCCATGGACAAACTGAGTCAGAGAAGTAAAAGGGATGTCCCAAGTCAAATCTCAAGTCCATAACAGAGAAGACAGACCCACCTGACCCTCAGGTCAGTGTTCACTCCTCCCCATTGCACTGGTGTGCACTAAACAACCACGGCCCAGTGCAATGTTTTTTCAATGAACTGATCCAGGTCCAAGGTCAAACTCTCCAGTGGAGTTAAGATGAAAGCCAAGACCCTTTCACAAGAACCACCAGCCTGTAGCAGCTGGTCTGGGATTTCATGGTGGCATCCATGACATCTCCTTCACTTTGGACCATCACAGAAAAAAGGCAGGCAGACCAACTCAGACAGTCCGCTCCTGTTCCCAGCATGAGCTGCACTGACTTGTTGTCACCACACCACTCCAACACCTTCAGCTCTCAAGCAGGCTGGGTTTGGACAGAAATTTTCTATAACTAAACTGTTTTCCTTCAACTTTGACTCTATTTTGATTAAAATGACAAAGAATAAATCCTGACAGTTGTATCCCATGTTCGTGAGTTTGGAACCAAACACTGATGCTCTTTTTCAAAACAATTTACAAACCGAGGTATGTTAACTATGCTGCTCTGAAAGACTTTTGGACATTTCAGAAAATGCTGAAATCACAGTGAACTGGGCTGGTCCCCTCTGGAGGAGTTGTTTCAGTTGGCTCAGAAGAGCTGAATAAGTGTTTTCTGGGAACTGTCCAGTTTCTGACTCATTTCAGCCTGGAATATCTATTGGAAGCATGATACTTTCCACAATTCCAGTCCAACTCCATGAACCCTCACAGAAGGTAACAGCTGGTCACCTTCTTGCCACAACTTAATCTTTCCAACAACCCAGAACACCAGTTGAGGGGTGAGGGTCTGCTTCTATCAACTCTTTTTCACGTTGCTCCTCCAGGACCCTGTTTGGTCTCCCGGAGAAAACTGCAATAGGATGAGGAGAGGAACCTCCCACACCAACCCTCACACCTCTGAGAGCAGGGGCTGCTTTCTCACCTGACCACCTTTGCCACTTTTGTGGCTATTGCAGTTTTCCTTGGGCCTTTCTCTAGCCAAGTGGGTTGTATGGATCCTACTTACAACTTCTCCAGCAAGGTAGAGACACCATCAGCAAAGATGCTGCAGAGAGCCGTTAGTTCTTCTCCAGAAGTCCAGGAGCATTCCTACTTCTTCCATCATGCCTGGTGTCTTGCACGG
>VZRW01004054.1:449727-475696 GCA_013398125.1 Aegotheles bennettii | reverse complement strand
GTAGATCAGGAAAAAGAAAAAAGTAAAAAAAAAATAAGAAAAGAGCAGATTGAGACCATGCCTGTAGAGATGAGGGTTTGTGCAGCTAACAGCTGTTTCAGAATAGAAGATGTACCAACCCAAATTCTTGCATTTTTGCCGTTCAAGGATGAGCCTTGCTATACCAAGGTGTTTCATGTCACCTGTTTTTTTAACGATTGCTTTTAGCTACTTCAACTACTTCCTCCCTTGAAACCAGTTTGAAATGAATATCTGGGATCCTGAGATGTTCTCTAATGCCCTCTGCCACTTTCTGTGACACCAGAGAGCTCTGCTTGCTTCAGATACTATAAGAGGCCAACTGCCCTGTCCTAACAACTCATGTTCTGCTGATATCCCACCTTCCAGAGAGTTCTATTTGCTCCTGATGTTGTGACTATACAAAGTCTAATCTGCAAACTATAGAAAAAACACTGCAAAATAAACTAAAACCAAATAAAAAAACCTGGATTGTCTGATGACTTCCTCTGTCAACCCTGCTAATTATTTATCTGGCTGCAGGGTGAAATGTGAGCTGAGGAGAGCAGATTTAAATTTATTAAAATCAGGAAGGAGGAGGAAAAATGATCAAAGCAAAGATTGTAGCCAGGATAACGTGCTGGAGATGAAACTAGCAGAAACAAAGCCCTCTTGGCCCAAGCAGCATTTCTACCTAGTTCTCCAAGCCAGACCAAAGCCTGGACTTTGGTCAGTGCCAAGCAGCTGGAGGAGCACTCTGCAAACACACAGTGCAGGTCTGCAAGGGCTGCACAGCCTGAGCCAACAGCTTATGGCCAAGGAGCCACAGAAGGGCTGTGCTGGTGGGTGGGGGAAGGACCTGCCATCCTTAACCTGGAGGAGGTCTGGAGGAAGAACCCTTCTGCAAACCCGAAGTTACTCCCTACTAAAGGCCTTTCTTCTCCTTGAGTTTCGGTGCCTGATCCACCAGACTGCTCTCAGCATCACCCTCTCTGTTCTCCCCCCACATTTATGCCACAATGCCAACTGACATCATGGACAATCTGTCTTGAGAAGGACCCTGAGTTTTACTCAGGAATGTGCTTTGCTTTCTGCCAAGCTGAGGCATTTACCTGCTTTTTAAATTCCTGAACAGACCCCTACATCTGGTCCAAATGTGTATCTTGTTTCCTTCATGCCTCATCCATCTTCTTCTGGACATGTCTCCACCTTACCCACCTCAGTGCCAGCAGAGCTTTGGCTGAGCTGCAGACCATAGCTGAGAGCATCCATGCATTCTGCTTCGGTATCTGACAGATCATAGCGAGGACATTCCTTTGGGTGCTGGGTCCTGGGACCTAATAATGCAGGATCCCGAGATCTAATGCCTGGCTGGAGGCAGGAGAGGGGAGAGCGGGGGGAAAAATAAATCCCTTTCAGAGCCATCCACAAAGAGCAGCTGGAATACAGGGTGTAAGTATGCATTGGGAAACAATGGGATACAAGAGCAAAGAGCACTGTCCTTTCCTTGCAAAACCAGGTCTGTGCATGCTCAGATCTAGACAGGATCATGCAACAGGTATTGTTACTCTGTAGTTATTGGGCTCCTTTGGTCCAGCATTAACTCTCATTCCTGCCTTTAGTATTTTTTTTTCTTTTTTACTCAATTTACCCCTAACAAAGAAGGACAATTTGGACAGAAATGAGATTTCTGCTGGTTATTTTTAAGCAGCATTTATTGCCAATTTATTGTGGTTCGGAGTCTGCAGGTCGCTATCTACTTTGTGCATCAGGTAGAAGGTGTCTGGAGTGAAGGGCAGGAAATGAAAAGCCACCACAGTGAAGGTAGGTTCCCAGAAATCACATGTTTCTCTTCACACCGTGGGTAAGTGTCTCCACCTCCTTCATGAAGCGAAGGCACAGCTCCTCCTGCCATGGCAGAGCCACGCATTGGACAGCCACTGGCAGCCCCACGGCTCCTTCCACAGCCTGCAAGAATCCAGCATGGTGCCAAGTCAGAGCTCATGGGCAGGCAGAAATGAGAACGCTGTCTTCTGACGTTATAGGAGGAGAAGGCAAAGGCAGACATGCAAGGGGACAGTTGTCAGGCTGATGTACACCAGCCCTGCTGTACCACATGCAGGATGGTAACATGGTGCATGCAAACTGTGTTACTCAACAAGCTCCTCCTCTCATCAGGGGACGTAGACAAGTCCTGGGACAATGTGCCAGAGGGGTCACTGTGCCAGTCATAACCTGCTGCTAAGACTTAAGCTCTTTCCCCACTGACCTCTTTCAACCTCTTATCCCAAGGGTCTCCATAGTGCCCTCGGTAATGCTTCAGTTCTTCTTCATCGGCTCGTGTGACCGTGCTGACTGGCACCACCCCAGCAGGGAAGTTTAAGACATTGTATAAGTTGGTATAGGAGGTCGCAGCTGGAAAAGATCACAGAGAGCATGGAAAATGGCATAATTCAGTGTGCTGGGCCAGCAATGACTTTTGGATGGTAATTTGGGTTGCAGGAATGACAGACTGGAGTTGCTGGACCTGGAAAGACTATGGAAATATGCTGCTTTCACAGGGACTTTTGGTGGAAAGGTTAGAGGGCCACATGGCTGCTGAGACTAGAGAGAGACCCATGCCTTCACCTCTCAGCTGGGTGGAGGTTAGATCTGCTCTGGAAGAGACAGATAAAAGTATTTGATCTGATTTAGAGTCTGTATCTATGTCTCCCATACCCCAGGAAAAAATCCCAGCTATCTTTTCAAGATAATCCAGATGTCCAGTTCTGTAACACTATCTTGGGGATTTTGAATCCCAAAGGGACATTGCTAGAGGGATGAATGACCCCATCTCTTTGCTGGAATCTATAAAAAAAATGGCTTTTTTCTGCAAGTCACAAGAAATGAGTCTTTCTTATATTTCCCAAGACTTTAAAAATAGAAGATGGACACATTCAGAAGAGCCTGGCCTTGTACTAAGATCTACCACCCCTCTGACAACTATCCTCACAGCCACTCTCTCTGCGAGAGTAGCTCTTGGGCTTTCTACAAGACAGACCATGCAGGGGAAACTCACCCATGAATGACTGGGACAGATGTGCCACTAATTGCTGCCCCATAATAATCCAAGCACCCGCAGCTCAGATGAGGTGGGGGCATGAGAAGACCCACCCAGAGGAGACCTCTCTTTTGCTTTCTTCCCCAGAGGGAAGACCAAGCACTGTACATGGTTTGGGGAACATCCAGTAGACCAAAATGTCTTGCTCCAGCTCTGGCCACAGACACCACCATGGATGCACCCAGAGTCACCTCAATGGAGATTACCAAATAGCTTCCCAGCGTAGCCATGGTTAAAGGCTGGCCCCAGCACTGGACAAAGAATCACATCCAGCCTCAGCTTCCTCCATTTAGCAATGAATTCAGTGCAGTAAACCTGGAAGGAAAGACAGAAGAGATGACAAACAATGTCTGTTGAACAGCAGTGGCAGATAAATGCCTACAGCATGGGAAAAGGAACAAAAATAATCCTTCCTGGACACAACTGAAAAACCAAATAAAATCTGAGCTGTGCTTTGAAAGAGCCAATGGATTTTGTTCTTCTACCCCTAGGTTTCCTGTCAGAACACCATGTGCAGCCCAGACCTAGACATTAATGCTAGGTGGGCATTTCAGAGTCAATTTCTTCGAGTATTAATCCAACCCTTCCTATGAACAGTTTTGTCTTTGGATTTTATTGAATGGAGATCAATAATAGTTTGAAGAATTATATCTAGTTGACTAAAAAGTCAAATTTCCTAAAAGCTCTGGTTATTTTGGTACAAGAATCTAGAAAACATGAATTCAAAATATTTTCACAAAACCTTCTTCCATTCTACATCAGGATACAGGTAAGAAAACGAAGCAGCAAGAGACAGCTAGGCAAGCCCAAGGGCTTCACCCCTTAATGCAGGAGGCACAGCTTCAGATGTGTACTACAGGTCCAAGAAAGATCTAGATTTGTGGTCTGGTTCACCACAGTTTTGCTGAACATCAGGCAATGAATGAATCCATCCTCAAAGAGCTGTTCCACTTTGTCTTAGTAAAGACAAACACAGATGGATCAAGGTATGGTAACCACCTTCTGGTTACAGGGACACATTTGTCCCATGGTCCAGCCCCTGTTCTGCACCACTCTCTCACTCCAAGTTTTCTCTACAAGGGTCTTCCACATCTCCCACGAAAGGTCCAGCCATGAGGCTATTGTTTAGTCTGACCTCAATTTCTATCTGCAGTCTGAGATCCTTCCTGCTGAAAGTTCAACAAATGAGATGATGGGTTTCCAGGAAACACAGTCAAGAGTAGCTAACCTGATTTTTTTTTTTTCTGAGAAAAGCTGGCCACTAGCCAAAAGTTTTTAATCCACTCTTGTTTGCAATGGATGAAAAAAATGTGAATGTGGCTTCACTGAAGAAAACCAAACATCTCCAAGGCCAACAAACCTTTTTAAGAGTTTTCATTTTGGTTGGGTTTTCTGTTTGTTTGTTGTTTTTTGTTGTTGTTTTTGGAGTTTTTTGTGAGGGCAGAAGAATTTATTTTCACCCAAAAAAATCCCCAACTCCTTTTCCTTCCAAACACTCCCATCAGCCCAGTGACCAGGCTGGACTTTAGAGGTTTTTCCTCTGCCCCTGTTAACTGCCAGACCTGCTGCAGGTGAGCCTGCACGTCCACCAAGTGACTGGCACTGATGGGGGCTGTGTGGTGTGGGTTGGGGGCACATTCATTCTTGGGGAGGGTTGTGAGGGTGTCCCAGGGCACACAGATCTTGCGGTGTGGGAGGACACCAAAACAACTCAGCTTCTTCAGCCTTGCAAACCACCAGCTGAAAGGGGATAAAATTGCTCTCTATAAATAGTTCCAGGATGAGGGAGGCAGTGGAAAATACCAGAGAGGAGAAGTGCTATTTAAGCTCAAGGACAGGAATAATAGGAGGATAAACTGGATGCAAATAAATAGCACAGGAAATATGAAGGTTTCCAGCCATCAGAGCAGGGAGGAAAGGAGCCAGTCAATAAAAACAAATGCAGGCATAAAACTCAACTGGTTTTAAAGAGGAACCTGATCAGTTTGTGGGCAGCACAGGACTCAGCTGTCCAGGAGAATGCTTCCTGTCCTATGTTCCTGCTCTCAAATGAGTTCATACGAAATCCACCTAAGTCAAAAAGTCTACAACCACAATTTTTGGCTCCTAAGGTCTCTGCTCGATAGTTTAAATATGGTCTTAGCTTGTGACAATAGCACCTAATGCCTGAAATGAAGGATTTGCACCAAGAGACAGAAAGAAGAAAAAATGAAGCCTCATCTTTAGTGGCTGTTCTTATGCTATTTCTGCTTAGAAAATCAAAGCAAAGGATAACCTCTTTTCCCCATCCTCCAGTAAGTAGAGACCTCCACGTGAACATCTATTGCCTTGAGCTCTTATCACTTCTTACAAAACCTGACTTTCAAAGAAAAGCCCAGCTGCTTTATTTCCACATGATCCATTTCCAACCCCAAATCCATCACAAAGCTTGAAGCAATTGCTTAGAAACTTTAGGGGCCTCTCACTATATTTAGTAATGAAAAAGTGAAAAAAAAAATAAATATCACATTACCGCCACTGCTCCATGCTGATCCCAGAGGTTTTTGGCAGACCTGGAAAGGTGGCAGAATTAATCAGCTTTGTGATTGTGGCAACAGAAAACAATTAACAAAATGCACAGGCAGCCTATTGTTATGGAAACCACATGATCCTTCTGGGAGCAAGCTATAGGATCACCCAGCTGATTCCACTGGGTTCACACATGCTCATGGGTACATCAAAAGAGCTTATGTTAAAAGCATGCCACCACATCCGGGTGCTTTGGCACCCAAAGGTCACAGCAGTCCTCTAAATTCACTTGCTCCCGGTTTGGTGTGTCTGTGTCCCTCTGGGAGGGGCAGGTACTTCACACCACACTGCTCCCGCATGCAGAGACCTCTGCTTTGACTTGGCATTTGATGCTCTGGGTGCCAGAATGCACCTGACGGTGAAAGCAGCCTCTATCTCTCAGTGCTGATCTCCATGGGGACATCCTGGCCCTGCCACGATGAGGATCCCTGAGCTCTTAAGATAATCCCTGGTGTCATAGCCCTGGATAATGCTGTGCTGAGCCCATGTGGTGCCGAGGAACTACACGTTCATGTGGCTCAGCCTGTGCTGCACAGCCCCGTGACCAGGCTTTGCACACTGAGCTGGCCTCTACCCATGTGAGCCATTGGACACAGACATGTGCATCCCCTTTCTCTACAGCTACCTCAGTGTGTCTTACCCCACTCCACAGAGAGCGCTGAGATCCCGAGCAATTCGTGGATACTTTTGAAGGGAAGAGAAAAAACTTAGGATTAGTCAACAACAACGCAGCTGAACGAGTTGGCTGCCATGTGATTGCATTTTGGGCACACTTCTTGTCCTAGCAGAAATGTCTCTGAAGAACAGGTATGGTTTCCAGTGAAGCATTTTTACTCCCACATTGATTTATACATTTAATCACAACAACCCATGCCAGTAAGGCTCTAGACCATGCTGCTAGCCCTGGAGAACACCTTCTGGATGTGGGGATGCTGTTAAGATCCTTGCTAGTGATACCCATTCTCTTGGAGCCCATTGCTAGATGAGCTGTATGGCTCATGGGTTCCTGAGAATGGATGATATTTTGATCTCCCCATGTGAAAACTCCCAGAAAAGCCTGTCAGACCCACTCAGTAAGTTCAGACTGTTTAGGAACCAAGAGTATTTAAGTGTGTTTCACTATGAAGCCCATCAGGCAATCAACATGAAGCACTCTCAGAGGGAACAATCAACCTGAAGGGGACCTCCAATACCTGAAGGGGCTGCAGGAAAGCTGGAGAGGGACTTTTTACAAGGGCACACAGTGATAGGACAAGGGGGAATGGTTTCAAGCTAAAAGAGGGTAGATTTAGATTGGATATCAAGAGGAAATTCTTTCCTGTGAGGATGGTCAGACACTGGCACAGGTTACTCAGAGAAGTTGCAGCTGCCCCTTCCTAGAAGTGCTCAAGCCAGGTTTAAGGGGGCTTGAAGCAACATGGTCTAGTGGGAGGTGTCCCTGCCCATGACAAGGCGGGGTGTGGGACTGGATAATCTTTAAAGTCCTTCCAACCCAAACCATTTAATGATTCTAGGATTCTACCTCCCTGCATGTGGAAACATCCCCACCTTGTTACAGATTTCCTATAACACAAATGAGATATCCACACACTTACTATGGGTTTCAAAATGATAGCCAAGATCCTCTTCACCAGAGCAGGAAGCCTGTAAGTATTGAACTGGGATTTCAGGTTGGGATCCACGATGTCTCCTTTGCTGGAAGGGCAGAGAGTGAAGGAGAAGTCAGGACAAGCCTTCTGTGCCAGAGCTACAGCAGCAGCAGTGCTGTTTCCAAGGCAGGGTTTGACTTAGAGTGGAGTTGCTGGAAGACAAAATCTGAAACACTGAACACGAGATGCTCATGTGGGGTTTAGATGCTCAGGTGTAAATGCTGAATGCAAAAGTTGTAGAGAAATAAGTACTGTTGTCAGTGTCATCAGGCTCTGGAGAGCTTTGCAGTGGTGGAACTGTGTGTGACCCTGACCATGTTTCACCTTGAAGTGAGCAAGCAGCTGGGTGGGTGTTTAGCCACTAGTCAGGGCAAACCCACTGCACCTCCACAGGAAGTTCTGTAATGTGTGATGGTTCCCTTGTGCCATGGACTAATCACTAATAAAACCATTTACACAGCACTGCTAACACATGGTATTTTATTACCCTACCCCATTATCCATGCGTGTGAACTGCTCTTGTGAACAAGCTGCTGCTCATGCTAAATTCATCCTTCAGGGAATTGCTCCTCTGCTGCCCATTATTCAGTTTGTGCCCACAAGAATATAAACACTCTGGATGCAACCACTTGGCTATACAGTGCCAAGTCTCATGGCCTGCTATGAATAGGGGGTTTCACTCACAAGCAGTCCACCAGGTGAGCAGCACCATCCGAGAAAATCCCTCTGGTGAACAGCTCGTCTACCATGTAGTCAATCTTGGGTGGTGCAAAGGGAACAAGCTGCAAGAAAACCATCCCTGTTTAGGATGAAACAGAGATGAATGATTCACAGAGTGAATCCCCTGTGAACCACCCTGTCTCACGAGTGAGGTGAATGGGAAGTGGTGGGAAGCCGAGGCTCTCCTTGCTACTGTGGGACAGCAAGACACCATTTTCAAAGGAACCTCTGTTAGCAGCATCTGCCCACTGTCCTTTCCTGTCTCCAAGGCATTACATATTGTGATTACACATATTGTGACCTGGCACAGGCTCCACTCCTTAATACACTAGAGAAAAAATTTTAGAGGCTTCAAAATATTGAGTATTTTTAATTAATTTGTGTGACTGGAACATAAATTGTGGACTAAATTTCATATAGAAATTCCCATTGGCGAAACTGCAGAATAATTTAGGCTAGAAGGGGTTCATGTGGGGTCAACAGCTCCAATCCCCTTCCCACTTACCCACCAAGAAATCTGTAAACTGCGTTTAACAGCTGAGGGGTCGTGGAAACTGTTGTGAGTCTGATAGTTATGGGAACATCAAACATGATGGAAAAAAACAGTGCTTTAGAAAAGGGTGACTTGGAGATATCTGAAAGTGATTCTCCTGTCTGCTAGGCCAGGAACATAAGCAAGATTGCTTGGGTTTAGGAAACAAACTGTTGCATGTGCCTTCCTCTTAGGGATCCTTGCAGCAGGGAGGGATGGTTGCTGTTTTATAGGCAGCAAAAGCAGAGATGGGAAGTGACTTGTCCAAACTCTGTAAGGAGCAGGATAAGAGTTCCAGGCAATCACAGGCATGAATACCCACCGTGTGTCCTGCATCCTGGAGGAGCTTTCTGGTCTGCTGGATGGCCCGCTTCATGCTGGGCGAAGGCTGGAAGTAGCCATCTCCTTCATAATACCCGATCCGAAGTGGCTTCGTACTAGTGTAAACCTGTGAGAAGAGGAGCCATCACTTGCACACATGAGGCATACAAGACTGGACCACTCCCAGGGCCCAGGGAGGCAGCAACTGAGGTCTCCTGAGTTGAAAGAATGATGGGAGCAATAGGGCTGGTGGAAAGCAGTGTTATCGAGGACACAGGTCTGAAGCAGGAGTCCTTGGTGTGGTCTTTCTGACACCACCTCCTGCCATGTGGACATGATCCAACTTTGAGATAGCAAGGGTGATAGCACCTGTACAGACCAGTGCTTGGGATGCCTGGCTATGGACAAAGTTTGGGGGCTGTTCCTCTAGGGTAAGTGACTGGTCTGTATTGTCTGGGTGTCAGAGATAACTGAAAGATCCAGAGATCCTAGGACCTGAGCCAGAAAGACAATCAGACAAGCAGAGAGCTAAGGGCAAAGGGCAATGATTTCTTAGGTCAGTGACTGTTAAATTAGGCTCTCTAATTAAAGGTGTGAGGGGTAAATTGCTTTTAGTCAGGAGAAATCAGATCCTTTAGGGATTGGGCCAGGATGGAGCCAACAAACTTCTTCTGGACATTGCCAGGAAGGGGTCAGCATCTGGCAGGTCTCATGAGGGCCTGCCAACACTGCCGTGTGGCTGCTTCCTGTGGCTGCTCCTCCTGGCAGCCCTCTCTTCAGAAGGACATTTGTTTCCCTGGGTCCTTCACTATTTTGAGACACAAAACCAGATAGAGATCTCCCAAGATCTCACTTTGTTGCTGGGCAAGTGGAGGCATGGCATTGTCTCTGATCCTTACCTCCTCATCAAAGGGGATGGGGGGCACGGTGGGGTCCAGCTGGAACATCTCCTCACAGAGCAGAGCCTTCATGCAGAGGGCCAGGCTGTCCACATCTCTCGCCATCGGCCCCAGCATCCCTGTCACTGCAAGCACAAAGGTCCTGTCACCGCAGGCAGATGGCCTGGTGCTGTCTCATAGTTACTGGTAGGGACCCAACATGGGAAAGTTTCAGTCAGGCCATGGAAGAGGAAAGGATGATGACTGTAAATGTGCAAGAAATGAGCAAGGAGATCTAGGAAGGACAATCTGCAAGTCTCAGAGCAGAGGCAACCTACTGAGGCTTACCTTCTGGGCCAGGCTTCTGCAGGCATGAGGAGGAGCTCCTCACAAGAGGAACGAGAACTGCAGCCCTTCTGCCAACAGCAAAACTGCCTGGCAGCAACTGAAGTCAGAAGTCTCCTGGAAGAATCTCTGTTGAAATAACCTTGGGGGTGTGCATCTCACATTTCTCACTGCTGCGCTTTGCATTGCCTCAATGGGTGCTGCCTCAGTTCTGCTCAGGTTCAGCTAAGACCTACCACCATTCAGAACAGAATAAATGGTGCAAAAAAGCTAATAGCACAAGGCTAATAGAGCACTGTTTTTGACTGGCCATGAGACACATGGCTGAGCAAGCACATCTGCTGACATTTCAGCAGTAGGACATGTAAGAAGTAAAGGTTTGACAGTAGTAATGTGCCACCTGGATTGACTTACCTGATTTCATTCCTATGAGAGGAGAAATCACACCCAGTTTGCTAGGAACACAACAGGAGAAGCAGATTAGTAGCAGCTCTCACTGTAAGGTAGGTCACAATGCTGGGTTACAGACTTTGTTTGCATGCAGTGAACATCTAGGAGGGCAAAAGGTCCTGCAAAGACTTGACACTAGGCTTGACACTTCTAGGCTAGGAAGTCATCCATGGGTTGTAAGCTGATAGAGGCTAAAGAGAGTTTATCATCTCCCTGGTGCATCTAATTCTTCATTTGTGAACAAACCACCTCAGATAAACAGAAAACCCTTACAAGTAAAGCAAGGGCTGGAAAAATCTGAATATGAGATGACCCTGTAGTATTTGCTTACAGCTTCCTGGCCAGGGCTATTAAAAATTTGGTAAGTTTTTGATGTGTTAAGAGATGGAGGTCATCGTGTGTTGCCAGCAGAGCTCTTAGCCCCAGCTGACCCAAGGAAACAGGCAGGTTAGGGTGCTAACTTCAACCTGGAGGACACCATGGACACTATTGTGAAGTGGGGGACACGTTGCAGTCTCTGCAGTAGGTGGAAGATGGCAGATGTTGGGATGTACCTGATCCTGTTGCCTGTGGGTTTGAGCCCACACAGCCCACAGAAGCTGGACGGCAGGCGGATGCTGCCGGCTACATCCGAGCCAATGCCCAGGATGGAGCCTCCGCCTGCAATCAGAGCTCCCTCCCCTCCCGAGGAGCCTCCGGGGGTCTTCTGGGGGTTGAAGGGGTTCAAGGTCTGGCCAAAGATGGGATTGCTGCAGTCATAGCTGGGGAAAGGAGGATCAGCAGGTGAGTGAGGTAATTCTGTCCATACAAATCATAAATACAGGACACAGAGTATCCATGCAGGGATGAGTGTGGCATTAATCCCAGCAGGCAGAATCAGCATGAAGTAGATTTGTTGGGACAGCTGAATTTAAGAAGAAAGAGGCATCAAATACAAGAGAAATAATTTCAGATTCAAATGAGGCAATTCACTCAACATGCATGATTAGCTTGGACAAGGGGGGGAGCTTGTGCATGCAGGCCCACCCTCTCTGACAGCAAGAGTCACACGTTACAGTGTTTTCATGAAGGTGAACACAATTACTTTATCATCGTCTGTGGGATGTTGGTTTTCACAAAGGGGATTGCCCCCTGGCTCTTTAGAACCTGGACAATGACGCTGTCTTCTTCCTTCACTTGGCCCAGAAACTTCACCATCCCTCCAGAGGAGAAGTGGCCCTTGGGGATGGGAAGCAAAGATCTTTAGGTACTGGGAAAGATGCTGTTTGGAGCTGTGACAGTAACAGACATAAGTCCTGATAGCTACTGTGAGAAAGTTCCCACCTAACTTTTCCCAAGGCAGAACAGGATCTGACTACCCCAGGGACAACCAGATCAGAGCAGGTTAGATGTTTCTGCAGAAGACAAAATTTTCATCAGAAGAAAGGCAAGATTGCTGGTCCCACAATATCTGGTCCAG
The DNA here is from genome assembly GCA_013398125.1 of Aegotheles bennettii. Lineage (NCBI taxonomy): Eukaryota > Metazoa > Chordata > Aves > Caprimulgiformes > Aegothelidae > Aegotheles > Aegotheles bennettii. The sequence continues at coordinate 463,677 of VZRW01004054.1, read as the reverse complement.
AATATCCTTGCCTGAGGGAACTCTTAGCCAGTCCTGATGAGGATGCGACATCCTGGTGTGTTCCCAGCCCCAGAGGCAGGGGAATTAGAGATGTACCTTGCAGTTAATGTGGTCCTTGATGCTGATGGGAATGCCATAGAGCAGCCCCTTCTCCTTCTGCTTCTTCAGTTTCTGGAGCTGATCCTCACAGCCATGAATGAAGTCTACCACACAGTTCACCTCTCGAGTCACTTCCAAAGCCTCTCCAGAACAGGGAAGAGAAGCAAGACAGGTGAGTGGACAGAAGGAAGGAAACAGTATTTAAATTAAGTTTTCAAGCTGAAAATTCAGTCTCCTCAAAATTCTGGCATTCATTATTCAGATCTTACCTGTAACTTTAGATGTTTCATGCTAGGATAATTTTGCCCTGGATTCCTGTCCTACTTATTTGCCCATAAACCACCCTTCAGACATCACAGTATTGGCAAATTGTGATCCCCCAGCATTGCTGGTTCTCTCAGCAAATGAGCTGGTTATTTAATTTGAAAGCCCCCACTGCAGAAGAGCCCCTGCAGCATCTCTCCCATGCTGAAGGTATCACTCACTTTGCCTATGTAGGAGTAGAGGACGCTTTCTGGGGACAGGGACCCTTCCTTCAGCTTCTCTGCGAGCTCCACCATCGTCAGTGAGAGGACATGTGCAGTCTGGGTGCCTGGGTTCTGCAAAGGGTAGGAAATGGGGTGCAATTGGAAGAAAATAACAGAAAAGGCTGGTGTTGAGGCTGTGGAGACCCATTTCTAACATCTGCCTCACGATGACCTTGAATGGAGATCTTTAAGAGACATTCCCTGTAGAAAAGCAGACTTCCCACATAGCACTGAGTGTGCTGGAGTGAGGAATTTGCTGACGGGGAATTTGCCAAGTCTTGGTTCATAGAAACACAATCAAAACAGTCCTCTCAAGTGGAAAGTTGCATGAACCTTTGAGAGGTTTGACCTGTCTGTTTGCTCTCCTGCAGGCCTTCACCCTGCTTCTAACTCCTAGCAATGTGTTGAAGAGCAACTCAACCAGCTAAAGTTTTACAAAATTTATCATTAACATGGGAAAAAAAGGTGTGTGGGCNCCTCCCCGAAAAGAATAGCAGTAGATATTTATTATGGGTTTAAGACAAATCCTGAATCCAAGAACCTGATCTCCTAAAACCCAGGTTATTCTTTACCTGGGCATGGGCAGGAAGAAATGGCTTTTGGTCACCAATGTTCAGATGTTAGAGGGATGTGAAGGCCCCCTGTACTTTGAGGATGATGGGGCAGACAGGTCCCTGTGGAGGGGCAGAGGTGAGGAGGATGGGAGAGGAAACACTTGGCAGTAGAGACAGATGAGAAGAAAAAGAGCATAAGGAGGTTTGGGGTGGTGACCCGATTCAGAATGTCCCAAACTCTGATCCATCTTTCACCCTCAGGATTCCTTCAGTATGAATGTATTAGTACTTCCTTTATGCTGTCTTTACAGGAGGTTTTTTTGTGACAATGGATGGTGGTGACCCTCAAAAAAAAAATAAGTGATGATCCAAAATGTGCACATGCCCTAACCACCAAAGTGGAATTGATCAGCACTCCCCCATTTCTTTAGCTACCCAAAATACAGTAACCCAAAATACAACCCCTTCCTCCCAAATTACCTCTTGCTTAAACCTGCTAGCTGCCTTCTCCATTCGCTCCAGGGCCAGATCCCGTGTCCTCCTTGCCTCCTCCATCTTCTGCTGGATCTGTCTATGTCCCAGCCATTTCAGCAGCACAACAGCTGCAGCGGAGCTGCAGAGCAGAGCTGAGAGCACACGAGGGTCTGCCCATGATGGATCTAGGATCTGCCACAGTCTCTCTTGGGTCATGATTTCTCTCCTAGTCCTTCCCGTCTGGTCCAGCTATGGACACCTGGGTCTTTCACCTTCTCTGAGGGAGGGCTGATGAATGCAGGCTGTGCAATTGCCTGCTGTGCAAGATCAGCTCTGAAGCAGAGTTGCATTAACAAAGTCCAGGAAAGGACTTTTTTAGACCATGGACTTTGAAAGGGTCTGCCTGCCAGAGCAGCATTGTGGGTTGGGCTGCAGAGTGCTCATTTCATGATGGGTTTGGTGGGGGTGACAGGTCTTCCCAAGGCTGTGTTTCCCCAAGCCAGTGGCTGCACACGGGGAACAGAGCTGATTAACAAAGCTGAATGTCTGCAAAACTGCGCTACCCCTACTATACCCCCATCTAATAATTAATTAGCACTTAAGCCCATTAACTAGAGCTGCTCAGCCATCACCTCTGTCCCCCCAGCAGCAGCACATGCAGCCCTTTGGGCTTGGGAGAACATCACTCTGCTTGCCCTGGGGAACCTGCTGCGGGGAGTGAAATTGCACCTAATGGAGGGGAGGGAGCTCAGGAGAACCAGGAGTGTGAAGGTGCAAGCAGGACACAGCGACTCTGAAAAGGCAGCGTGGAAGGAGCTATCTGAAGATGCCTTCAAGGAGTATGACTACTCTATGTCATTTTCAAGCCAAGCACCTTCAAAAAGCCTTTTGGCAACCCAGATCAAGGGGTAAGTGCTTTTGGGAAATCCCTTATGATAGACCCAGCATCCTATCTGCTCTCCAGTTTCCAAGCCATCTTCCAGCCACCACAAGGCAAAAGGGCTGGACCATGTAAGCCTTACCAGTCCCAGGAGCTGCCCCTTGCCACGGATGCTCCCCACCCAAGGGGCTGACCTGTGATTTAGAAAGGCAGGGCTTAATAAAAAAGTTTCTCTCAAACCTCGAGGGTCTACAAGCCCATGGTGTGCCTCTGAAAGTACCTTGTCAAGACACAAGGCAACATAGCCCTATCTGGAGAGATGCCGGCTCTGCTCCAGGCAGCAGGGTAGCAGAGCTTGTAGGGAGGCTGCATCCAGAGTAATCGTTGCTCTCTGGTGGAGAGGTCTTGTTTGGGAACCGAAAGCCAGTGACTGTGCTGCTGTCACCTACTTCGTCTGTTACAGACACATCCCATGGGATTATTCCTGTGGCAGCAGGGAAGGAGCAAGACCTCGTAGAGAAACTGGTTGCTGACCAGAAAGGTGGGGAGGATCCTCCCTGTTGGGCCAGGACAGAAAACAAAAAGAGCCAAACAACTCAATGTGGATGTCACCGACCTCTCCCCACTGACTGTGGGAACATGGTCTTCATTGCCCCATCCCAGGCTGAAACTTCAGTGTTGCCATTCACACCAATCTCCCTCTGTCCAGACTGGGTTGGCAGCAGCCTGCAGCTGGCCCTTTTTGGCAACCTTAAGTCCCCAGAGACACACAGCAGCTTTGGCCTTGCCCAGCACTGCATCCCTTGGCAACACGCATGGCTCAATAAAGATCTTACCTCAGGGCTTCCAGTGAGGAGAGTTTACTAGTTCAGGTCCACTGGCACCTCCGTCATTTGGAGTTCTGCACCCTGTCCACCTCCGTGCCAGGGAGAGAGTGGTTAAACCAATGCTCCCCAGGAGCAGGAGGGCACCTGGGGCAAGTTCCTCCAAGCTTGCATTTCAAAATGCAAACAGATAAACCTCATCAAGCATTTTCTGTGTGGGCAGGAGGCACCTGCAACTGGTAAAAACCACCACTCCCTCCTGGAGCTCCCTCCCTCTCTTTTTCAAAGCCTGTTGATAAAGAACCAGGGTCCTGGGGGCTGCTTTCTCCTAGGCTGGGATCAACCTCTCTGCCCAGCCCTTGAAAAGACCCAGTGTTTTTGCATGACTCTGGTTTAAACAGCAATACATTTTAATAACGGGCATAAATCTTGCCAGAGCTTCGTTACAGTCTGCACAAGACATTGCTACACTGGAAAAACACTTTTGCATCATGGTATTCCTTTCTGGAGCACCCTTGGGAGCAGCCTGGCACTGCCAATCCCAGTGTCAGCGGCTGCAAAACCTGGCATGGCCACCTCTGCCCAACGGGAGGAGAGGGTGTGCAGGCCAGGCTGGCTGGCCCTCTGACCCCAGCACACATACCATACTGTGAGCTGAAGCACTTCACACCTCCACTCTGGGGAAAGCAGGATGAGTGTCTGAAGGAGCGAGGAGTTAATGATACTCCAGATTTCCCCTCGGTGGCAGCTGCCAGCAGGCTTGCGCTGTGGGAATCCATCCAGCTCCCTCCCTGCTTGCCAGAGACTGCTGGCAGGCTCCACTTCAATCTCGGGTTGCTGGTTTGTGGCAGGGAAAACACCAGACTTCATCCTCAGGGAGCCTAGAGTGGAGGGGAAAACCCCTTCTCCTACTTGGAAATAGGAGTCTGGACATCTTGGACAAAACCAGTCCCTGTGCTTAAGTTTCCCCATTTGTAAGAGGCAGATCATGTTCTTGCACTTCCCTGGGGGTCTTGGGTGGATTTTAATAACACTCCTCAAGCTCACATACCAACACAGACCCAAAACAACACTCAGAATTCCTGATAACAAAAAATACTGTATTTAGGATAACGACTGGAAGTGCTTCACCACTGTGGAGCTCGCCTTGCACACCCAAGCCAGCAGCCAGCCCAGCCATCACCCATCACCGCATCCTCATGGTGGGGGACACCAGTCCTGTGGGTGAGTCAGACCAAAGGGTGACCTGTGTTGATTTTAGCTGGGATCCTGCTCCAGGTGAGCACGTGGGACTCAGAAGATCATGTTTTTCTTCAGGACGAGTGTCTCCACCTCCTTCATGAACCGGAGGCACAGTTCCTCCTGCCATGGCAAGGCCACGCACTGCACGGCCACAGGCAGCCCCTCGCTGCCACGGAAAGCCTGTGGCACAGAAAGGGGGAGAGGAGCGGGGGGTGTCCAAGGGAAAGAACAGGGATACTTGTGCCCCTGAGGAACCTGGCGTGACTCACCTTCACCAAAGTCCGGTCCCACAAGTCCCGAAAGTACCCTTGGTAGCCCTTCAGCTCCTCCTCGTCCTCCTCTGTCACCATTGTGACGGGGACCACGCCGACAGGGAAATCCAAGATGTTGTAGAGCATGGTGTAGCTGACTGCCACTGGGGGAGAGGAGGAGCTCACAGCACTAGCCCACCACAGACAAAGACTTCACGCATGAAAGCTTCCAGTTAACAGGGCATTTGAATTGGGAATTCAAGGGCTGTGGGATGGGAACCTGCCCCTTGGCTCCTGCAGGCACTGGGGGGGCTGTCCTGGGTGTACCCCACGGGCTGGAGCTGCAGCTGCCCCAAGAGCTGAGCCCTTCCCATCACTGACCAGTGCCTTGGGGACACGAGGGAGGAGGAGGAACGCTCGCCATTGATACTGGTGGAGTGCCACAGCAGGGGCACGCTGGGGGCAAAGGTCCCCATTGGCAATCCTACCTGAGAGCTTCCCAGGGTAGCCGATGCGAAGAGCTGGGCCCAGCATGGGGCAAAGCATGACGTCCAGGTTCAGCTTTTTCCACTGAGCAATGAACTGGTGGCAAAACTCCTGAGGAGGAAATGCACTGGTGGTCAGTGGGGTAGATGTGCTGGCCCATGGCTGCTGGCTGAGGCTCCCCTTGGGTGCCCCAGATGGGCTCTCAGCCCTTCCTCAGGAGCAGCCATTAGGCTACATCAGGACTGATCCTGCTAAAATCCAGCACCCCTTTGCTGCTTGGCCAACAGCCCTCCCAGTGCACAAAGCACCCTCTCCCCTGCTAAAACTGGAGGTGGGGAAGGACCGAGTGTGGGGGCACATGGCAACATGGCACACGGGCATGAGTTTTGAGGAAACCAGAATGGAAATAAAGGCAAGTCTGCTGCAGCTGATGGCCTATGCTTTCAAGTGTAGGAGTGAAAAATTCAGGTCTGATTCTACATGTCAGCCTGATCTTTAAATGTGCTGAGAACTTGCATATCCAAGCAAGATCTGTTGAGGGGTGACGTATGTTCCCATCTTACTTCACCAGTGACCTGATCATCTCCTACCCTTGGCAAGTACTGAATATGCCACTTCCTAAAGAGAAGATAAACAAAAACTAATCCCAAATTGCAATACTTTACCTCAATTTCATGATGAAGACTCCAGACATCATCCACTGTGCTGAAAAAGGAAACAAAGCTAATGAAAGGCAGCAAGAGGTGCAAAGAGCAGCTTTAGGAGCAGGGAAGAGCATCACAAAGCAGAAGGGGACAGGTTAGCTCTGCTCCTGAAGCTGCAGCCCAGGGAAGAGAGGACTTTGACAATGTCCTGGCTTTCCTCTAAAGGGCTGGGGATCTTATTCTGCCCATGATGGAGGGCTGAAGACTAAAGGCAGATTGGTGCAGTGCTGCTTTAGCCTTGACCAGTGTCCAGCCCTGTTACTGCCACTGTGCTGAGGAGATGGAAGCCCAGGCACATCATTCCTCAGAGGCCAGGCTGTATGAGATGGACTGATCCTTTGATGTGGGGACAGACATCCTCCCTTGGAGGCACAGCACAAAATACACCCTCTCTGCTACAGGATATGAGTCCTTTCTCACTACTAACTGCCCAGCACAGGGCCCCCACCTCATGGCACAACAGATGCATTAACCAGTACCAAAGCTGATGCTGTATTTCATTCCCACAAGCTTCATCCAGTTCCTAAGCAAGAGGCTGGGAGGCCCTGCCCTCATTCCCATCCTAAGTACTAGAACAGTCTGCCAAACCCTCCAGGATTATGGTGTTGACATTAAACTGCTTCCAGTTTGCTCCCACCCTTGTTTTCTCAGGCACATGCAGTTGGGGCAGTATCCCCAATGCAGCAAGCACTGCTGCTCTCCAAAAGAAAAACCCAGCTCTTCACACATTTGCAGGGGCTCAGATTTACTCACTTTGATCTCATACTTCTTATGATACCTGAAAATCGAGGCACCTGAGAAGGAGAAAGTAAAGAAAATGAAAGAATTTACATTAATCCCAGCCCTGTCCTCTGAGATAGCTCCATCACAAACACAAACTGCTGACTCAGTGCTCAGGCAGGACTCATGGATTTTCCTCGAAGTGGGGCAAGGAGGAACAGAAATACCACCACTCCACTTTGGAGACACATCTAAGCACAGCCAGGAAGTAATGCCTAGAGACTTGTCTCCCATTGCAGTAAGACTTTATCATAGAGAAGTTATTTACCACCTATTGCTTCACTCAGCCTAAGCTAGAAAGAAATGGACCTTACAAAGGGTTTGGCAATCCAGGAGAGGACAGTCTTTAGCCAGTCTGGTGACTTCGCCAACCAGAAGAACAGCCCAATGCTGCCTCTCTCCAGCTCCCCTTTGCTGAAAGAGAAAAGGGTGTTTATCTGAGCAGTGCTAGGAACCAATCACAGTAGATCAGCTTTCACAAGTCCAACCCCTCTGAACAGCACATCTACGTGACAAAGAGAGGTTTGCCCCTTTCCTCTGATTCCCACAGTATTTATAGGATATCAGCACCCAGTTTCCTTTCATCTGTCAAGGCTGGTAACAATCCCAAAGAGAGCCAAGGTTCAGCTGAATAGCTTGATAGCAAGCTCCCCAGTAAATCCCCGTGCATACTCGCCATTATCTACACCCAGAAGATCAGCTGCCTATACCCAGATGCTTGCCAGACCCTGGGGAGGGTTTTCATAGAAAGGCATTGATCACACCGACTGTTCCAGGCTATACTTACAATTTCTTGACAAAGGAGGTACCCCCATCTGCAAATATTCCCTTGACGCAGAAGTTAAAGAGCGTGTTGTCCACATTTGTGAGTTCAAAGGGCACCAGCTGGAAGGACAGCAGAAGAGGAGTCAGTGGGACAAGCACAAGCAAAATGACTGGGAGAAGCCCTTAAGGGCTTGCAATGGGCCAAACGGGGCAGAGTTTTTCCTGACAAGTCCTCAGAAAAGCCTCCAGTATCTGAGGCCACCAGTTCCTCCCCATCCTGTCCATCCTTCCCTGAAAATGCCATTTTTCCTTTGAGGAACAACTGATGGGTCAAAAGATACAGGATGGCCTTGGCTCCCTGGTGTCCAAACAGCCACAAAGATCCCTCTAAAAGTGGCGGTGGGTGACAGAGAGCATGAGCCTGTGCTCTTTACCTCACTCCTGATCCCTGTGCAAGGGTCAGGGGGACACATGCAGCCATGACCATGCCTCACATGCAGGAGAGAGATTGCTGAAGTGGCAGAGGGGAGGATGGAGATAACCTCTGCTCAGCAGCCCAGAAAACCTGAGACCCTAGAATGGGCTCAGAAGATATGCTGAGCTGACAGTAATCAAACACCACCAGGACTGTAAGTTCCCTGCAGGCACTGCCTCAGAACCCAGGCTGTACACCACGTAGCACAATGTGGACTTTAGCCAGGGTGTGAGTAAATGCACCCACACTGCAGGCATGCCATACAGCAGTGTGTCTACTCCCCATCACATGTTATGGGTTGGGGTGGACTCTCTTTTGTGTTCAACAGCACCTAAAGAGCACAGAGATCCTGCTGAGAGGAGAAATCAAGCTGCAATACAAAGATCTGCTTCTGGAAAAGAGAAATTATCTACTTCCATCAAAGCTGTGGGAAGCTGAGTGGATTCCAGGCCCCCTTCCCTTGCCAAGTTTGCTCGATGTTCACCCACGGGTCCCAAAGACATGGTAGGAAGGAAGAATAGATGCAGCATGACTATGGGGTTCATGCAGCACCCTACCGTGTGGCCAGCGTCCTCCAACAGCTGCTTCATCTCCCGAACGGCGCGTCTCATGGTAGGGCCGGGCATGGTGAAGAAATCCGTTTCATAGTAGCCGATGCGGAGGGGCCGTGTGCTGGAATACACCTGCAGAGCAAGGGAGAGCACCAGCTGGAAGGATGTCAGTGGCATCAGGAGCCAACAGCACACCCATGCTGCAGGGTGAGTCTGGAGAGCAGCACGTGTACCACCCACAACACATGGCAGGTTAGAGCAAGTCCCAGAGGGCTCCCATGAGCGTTTTCATCCTGAGCAATCACAGCTCTTCTCAGACACATTCACCCCCTTTGAGGTCCTTTACCTCTTCATTGAAGGGAAGGGGGGGGACTGTGCTGTCCAGGCTGAACATGTCCTCGCACAGGAGCGCCCGCATGCACAGTGCCAGGCTCTCCACATCTTTTGCCATCGGCCCCACTGCTGCAACCACTGGAAGAGATCAGAAGAGAGCATTCATGGCTAGGGGTCTTTCAGGGGCACATCCTGCAAAAGCAGGACCTCTTGGTGTCATTTTGACTTAGTCTAGTGTTGGCAACAGTTCCTCTTTGAGGACTGGGCTGGGGATGCCTACAGGTGTCTCCCCACAGCCAGGCCCATTATTACAGACCCAGAGCTGTTATCCATCAATACATAGAATCATTATGGTTGGAAGGGACCTCCAGGGTCATCAAGTCCAACCTTTATCCCATCATATTCCTAACCATTAGACCATGGTCTCAAGTGCCTCATCAACCCGTTTTTTGAACACCCCCAGGGACAGTGACTCCACCACCTCCCTGGGCTGCCTATTCATGCCCCGACATCTCCATTTTTCATGATTTACAAAACTGAACAAAAAAGCTTTGTTGATCACAACACGAGGACAACACAAGACACCCCCTTTGACAGCTGATCCCACCTCCCACAAAGCAGTGGCAGACAAGGCAGGAACCTGGGGGTTGCAGGATGTGCTGAGGTTTAGGTGTTGCACAAACTGCTCCTCTTGGCTCATGCACATTCCAGTTTCTCAGGAATCATGGTATGGGAGTGGCTCTCAGAAAGAGCCCCTGAAAGGGAACCTGCTTCTCTCTCTGAACACGCTGGAGAAAGTCCTTCACAACTAGCTGAGGGTCATTCTCACCCCTGCCCTGCTGCCCTCCCTGGGGGACAACCATCAATTCCTACCTGCCTTCTGACCAACGACACCAGAAATTATTCCTTTTTTACTGCAAAGAAAAGAGACACAAAATACAGCAGCTGAGTAGTTTCCATTGAAGGGAGAGGCTTTAAGGAGTAGCAAGTGGTAATGAAAACACTGGCCTTCTTTTGCAGTTGCAGAGGCTAGCAGAAGGAAGGGCGAAGGGGAAGCCCAAGAAAGTCCCAACCTAGGACACCACGATTTGTTCCCTGTCAGACAGGAACCAACCACCCCCTTAGCATGCAGATGGAGAGGTTTCCCAGTTCTGCAGGGGGGGCAGAACCATTCAGGGGGAACCAATGCTTCCCTCCATACAGGTCCCAGAAAATGTCTGGGCAGGAGAGAGGAATGAGCCCTTCCCAGTTCCTCCCAAACTTCCCCTTGCCCAACTGTTGGTATGGTGGCAGGTGGGTCTCACCCAGAGACATCACTGCATTACTCGCAGTACCTGAGTCTGTTCCCGGTGGGTTTGAGTGCACAGATCCCACAGAAGGCAGCAGGGAAACGCAGGCTCCCTCCTACATCTGTCCCAAAGCCCAAGATGGACCCACCTCCTCCTACAAGGGCTCCTTCTCCACCAGAGGAGCCTCCAGGGCTTCTGGTGAAGAGCAGAGGGTTGTATGTCTGACCAAAGAGTAAGTTCTTGCAGTCATAGCTGAAGAGAGAGAGAGAAAAAGATGGCAATGAGAGGAATGTAGGTATCTGCTGATGTAGACTCCAGCCCCTACAAGAAGGCCTTCAGGAGGCAATTAGGTAATTCACTAGTTGTTACACTGACATCAGTTAGGCTGAAGGAGCTTGCCAAAGCTCCCACGAAAACCACCAGCCTGTTCGTGGTGGTCCCAGGACCTGGATTCGTTGCCAGCTAATTTGTGTTGCCAAGCCTTCCCCAGGCAGACCTCCCTGGCAGCACAAACACATCCAGCCTCCTGGACAGCCTCCCTGTTCAGGTGGTCCCGAGTGCCACAGGAGATCCAAAGCAACCCACCTGGAGCAGGTCCAGGCCCCCCTCGCCCTGGGGGGCATTGCCGAGCCTCTGCTTGGGCACAGGCCAAATGCAACAGTATATGAACACCACCCTCCCCTAGGAACTGGTCCAGTATCTGACAATCCCTGGGGCAACCTCTTTGTGTGACTTTTTTTAAACAAGGTCAGTCATTGCTGTGTTGCCTTAAGGAAGGCATTTCATACAGCTTGGACAAGAATCACCTGCAGAGGAGCTTCGCCAGAGTTGATTTGGCAGGACACAGGGACAGTAGCAGGGTCCAGCAGAGCACACCTGACCTCACCCCATACCCATGATGTCAAGAGTGATCTCACCAGATACAACAGCAGGAGGTTTGGGGGCAGGATAATTTAAGCTTAACTAGCTAATGAGCTCCCTCTTCCATCAATATGTGTTTGCACTGTATAGTTAACAGGACCATCTGCAAGAGGTTAATTTAAAAATAAAATATAAATTTAAAACCACCCAGCACAGGAAAGAAGGGCAGCAATTTCTCTTCTCCACTTTTGCTTCTTTATTTCATTTGGAACTAGAGTTAATTTTCATCCTTAGTGTAAATGTGTTCACTTTTTTAAGTAAAACTTAAAGACACTAAAGATGGGGACCAAGCATTGTTATTTAAAAAGTGGGAAACTAGAATTAGACTTGATAGAAACCCTCACTTCAGATGAGGGAGGGAGGACTGCAACCACGCCAAGGTAATGGAGGGCCCACCTACCTGATGAGGGACTGGGGAACATTGGTTTTGACAAACGGAATTGCCCCCTGTCTCCTGAGCACCTGCACCACCACGCTGTCTTCTTCTGCAGGTTTATTGAGGTTTTTTATGAACCCTAATGTGGAATCATGACCCTGGGAATACAGAACAATGAGGTTTCCAAATGGAATATTGCAATTCCCCCGTCCCTGTATTTTTATCTATAAGCATGTGCATGCACCTCCAACAACCCACCCATCACACACAGGTTACACAGTGTATCAGTAGTAAAGGTGACCAGCTTTCCCTGTTGGCGCAGCAAGAAGGGCATCACCTGCCCATCACTCCATCACCTGCCAGGGCAGGCCATCCCACAGCAGCTATAACAAACTCCAGTCAGACATTGAGGTCAAACCTCCCCCCGCCACCAAACTTCAAACCACAGGGATCCCAGGATACATGCGGTATCGTGCTGGTGGTACCTGGCAGTCAATGGAGTCTTTGATGCTGACAGGCACCCCGTAGAGCAAACCCGGCTTCCCCGACAGCTTCATTTTCTGGAGCTGGGTCTCGCTTTCCTGCAGATACTCCGTGATGCAGTTGGTTTCTATGGCCATTTGGACAGCCTTGGGGAAAGCAGGTGAGAGACAGCCGACAGGTGAGACACAGCCCACAGCATTGCACAACAGCTTTCTGCTTTGCAAAGGACACTTACTTGCCCCTTTCCCTCTTCCCATCTGGGCAGTCGCTGTCAGGGCAGCCCTTTCTGCTCCTTTCTAAGACATTTTCATGCCAAACTCCAAAATGTTGTCTGGACACAGTGGGGGCATAGCACCAGCTGGTGCATGAATGACAGAGGCACTCAGCCCAGCAGAATGCCAAAGGCTCTTCTGCAAGCTTCTGGGGTGGCATAAGATGATAACCCCTAAGTTGGGACCCAGGAGATGATCAGGGCATTATGGCAAAAGCAGAGAATGAAAGCGGACACTGAGTCTTTGAGGTTTACCAACCCATTTGGAGATGAAGGAGACACAACAGCAGCACTCTGCAACTTCCCTATAGCTATACCTGTCCCTGGGAAGGTATGGCCTCTCCAGATGGTGAGCCTGCTGCTCCCATTTGCTCCAAATCAAGCCAAGGGCCATGGCAGACAGATGCCCAGCTCTCCCCTTGCTCACAGAAAAGTGAGAAAGGGGCCATCACTAACCAGCAAGCAGTGACAGCTCAGCAGCATTTGAACCTCATGCTGGGCTTCTCAAAAGAGCCTGCTCCACCATGGGTGAGATGCCACCCCACCACCCTTGTTCCTCACCTTGCCCACGTAGGCGTAGAAGACATGCTCCAGAGGAAGGGAGCCATCCCGGAGTTTCTTGGAGAGCTCAGGCAAAGGCAGAGAGAGGATGGAGGTCGTGTTCACAGAAGGATGCTACAGGGAAGGTTGAACAGGCAATGACACAGCTCTAACTCAGCTGGTGGTCTCCCCCTCTCCCCTTAGTGCCTGCTGTAACCCTTCCAAAAAATATCTGCCGTTTAGTGGCCAAAAGCAGTGTCTGCCTCAAAACCACAATCCTGCTCCTGCCTGAGACCCGTGAGCATGGTGTGAAACCTGCAGGCAGGCTTCCCAAGGCCCTCTCTTCCTGGCCAGACCGGTCTCACCATGCACCTGCTGTCTCAGCCGTGTTCAGACAGGTCTTGGCCAGGCCTGGGGGAGCTGCTCGGTGCAGCGCTCTCTGCTGAATTCCAGCGTGAATTCACGGCACGGTTACACACACCGCTCCAGCAAGAAACACAGAGCCGGTGCCAGCTGTTCTGGTGTCACCGAGCTATCCTACAGGGAAGCGCACAAACCAGGGAGCCCCTCGGTCTTTTTTTGGGTCAGCGGAGTTTCCTCACCACCTACTCAATACCATGGAAAAGGCATCGAACATCATGGCACGTGCTGGACTCTGGACCTGAGCGGCTCCAGGCGGGGCAGCGCGATGGGACCGCGAGGTTTCAGGGGTTCCCGGCCCGGCGGGCACCGTCCCCGGGCTGCGCGGCTGCACTTCGGCCTCTGCCGGTAACACCCCGCGGCTCGCCCGTCCCTGCCGCCTCCCGGCCGCCGGGCTGAGCCGCGGGCCATGGCGGAGGAGGCGGGGAAGCGCTCAGACGCGCTGCAGGGACTGCCCCATCCTCCCCGCCGGTCACCGGCGCCTGCGCCGCTGCTCGTTATCCCCCGCCGCACCGGCGGCCCCGGGAAGCGTATCCTGCCCATCGGGGATCGCCGGGCGGAGAGCGCGCACACCGAGGCTTAAAAATGAAAACAAATAAAACCGAACGCCCGCAGCTCCGTGCCAGGAGCCGGGATGCCGCCCAGCAGCTGCCCCTCGCAGGGGGGACCGGCAGGGAGGGCTGCACGGCCGCGGCGCCCGGGGGC
>VZRW01004054.1:429280-449705 GCA_013398125.1 Aegotheles bennettii | reverse complement strand
AGGGCGAGGAGCCTTGGCCGGGCTGAGCCGGCTTTGCCCATCCGCAGCCTCCCCCCGCGGCGGGCGGAGGGGAGATGCGCGGCTTCTCGCACCCACCTGCTCCCGAAAGCGCTGGGCAGCCGCCTCCATCTGCACCAAGCTCCGCTCCTGCCTCCGCTGAGCCTCCTTCACCTTCCTCCAGAGCCCCCTCCGCCGCCGCCATCGCAGCAGCAGCAGGAGGCTGGCGGCCGAGCAGCAGAGCAGGGCGGGCAGGGGCACTCGCATGGCGGGGGTGGCCGGCCGGGCGCCCCGCTGCCCCCTCCCCGCTCCCGGCGCCTNCACCCGCTCGCCGCTGGGGAGGTGGGGAAGAGGAAGGCAAAACCTGGAGAGGACTCGCGGGGCGGGAGAGGGTTGGGCTGGCTGCAGAAGGATTTAACCACTTTGCTGCTTTGCGAGCAGCAGCTGTGGGTAGGGAGGAGGGGATTTGGGAGCAGGAAAAGCTGGATGAAAAGCGGCCCCTCCCTGTGCTGGGTGGTCCCTCGCTGATAAGGTTTATTTATTTTGTCGTTCCCCAAGTGAAGGCTTTGATCTCCTTGTAACTTTTCAGCCTCGCTAGGGATAGTCTTGGCTGGGAGCATCAAAGAAGCAGGGGGGAGTCCCAAAGATACCCATCTTCTCTGTGCTTCCTGAAGTCGAGCAGCTGTGTGGGAAAAAATAACAATAAATGTCCCAGCCTGTGCCCAGCGAACTCCATCCCTGGCAGTGCATGGGTGTGCCTGTGCTTTACCGAGTGCTGTGGCTTCTAACATGGAAATCTGGAATCATTGCTCACGCAGGGGCCTTGCACTCAGTTTTGAGTGAAACTCCAAAATAGTTCCTTTGTCACCAGCCTCACATGGGGTCTGTCCTTAAAAAAACCTTCATGAGCAAATACTCCAAGCTATCCAGTTTAGATTCTGCCTTTAGGATTGTGGAAAACCTGTTGGGAAGGATTCAGAATGTCCTCTCCCTTCCCCTGCCTCCCAGCAGGATGAGCTGAAGCCACCTCTGGTAGATGCTGAGCTAGAAAATGCAGTGGGGGGTTATGTGCCCCCAGATCTGATTTCCCTGGTGTTACTGCTCAGGCCACTGGCTTTACTTCAACCTTCAGGCCATCAGGGCTCCTTTAGCAGCACCCAAACAGCTTGTGCCAGAGCCTGGTTCCCATGGAGCCGTACGGACACAGTGTCCTGGGAGTCTGCTCGAGGGTGTTGAAACCTCAGAAATACTCAGCCCTCACTGAGGTTCTTGCTCTGTATCTGAGGATGAGCAGCTTCCCGGTTATCTGGGTCAAGGAAATTGCATGCAAGGACAGCCCTTCTTTTGGCACTGTTGTTTTGGTTTTCTTCTTTTTCCCTTTCCCGCAGCTCTCTCAGTCTGAGGGGCTCAGAGGATGCGAGCTCCCAAGGGCACTGCAGTCCCATGCATGCAGACTACTCGGGGCACAAGAAACTGTGAGGGGAGCAGGGTTGGTGGGGGTGCCCGTGCAATGAGCCCCCCCTGCCTTGGGCTGCTCGATACTGGGTGTGAATCCCTTGACTACGGACTGGCCTCTTCCATCCACCTCTCTACCTATCTGTGTATCTGCACATTTGCCTTCAGGAGAGTGGGTGTCTATATTTCACAGGCCCAAATATATATGTATATATATATAGTTTAGTTTGGGATACCCTGTAGTAAGTTAGTGTGAATCTTGTCATTCTCTAACCTGTAATTAAGTTCTACTGAATCACTTGTTAATCTTTAAATCGGTTAATGATTAAGTGCTGCTAAAATTTAACTTTTCCATGAATAAACTTTAAACTGCTGTTAAATCATAACAGTGTCAAAACATTTTGTCTGCGACAGCCAGGAGGATGAGATCAGCTCAAGGTTGGTGAGAGCAGATGCTGCGATCCCTATCTTCTCCTTCCTTCTTTCTCATGCTGCAGGCTTCATGCTCTCCTCAGCTGCACTGATCTCACCCCATGGCAGCACAATGCCAAAATAAAGTCCTTTCCCTGCAGGCTGTAAAACCAGATGCACATGAAGCCTTTTAACATGAGAGCAAGAAAGGTGATGAACTTTGGAGAAAAAGAAGTTAAAAACTAGTTCTAGTGGAAGAGAAAATTGCTTCTTCAACCCTCTTACCCCTGGTAGAAACCCTGCTTGAAATATCTCATGCAGGAACAATTTTGAGCTTCTGCAGTTCAGCTTGTCAAAGGGAAGAAAACAAAATATGAACTTTATGCCTGGAACACCTGTGCCTCCAGGAGCTGCTGCCGGAGATCCCCTGGATCAGCTGGATCCGTGAAGGCTCCCTTCCCCATTGCTCACACCCCTATGTGTCCACAGAGCTGTGGTTGGGTGGGTATCACCACACCCCAGTGATGCTGTAACCCTGTGGTTACCAAAGGAGGGGCAGAAAGGCAGCATCTTCTTCCAACCATGACACATCGCACGTGGCCAGCTGGACTGGCTCGAGCTGAAGGACCAGCTAGCCACTGTTCATCTGACACCAGGGCAGACGCCAAGAGTGTGACAAACACACAGCAGTGTTTTCCTTTACATGGTCTTCTGGCATCTGGAAAGCTGTGGCTTCTCAAGCCAGAGGTTACGTTTTAGTGACTAATAGCTGCGTGCTTGTACAGATGTTTGTGGTGTGAGGCAATGTGATTATGGCACTCAGAGTGTCCTGCAGCAGGGAGATCCACAGTTTATCCACATGCTGCAGGGAAGCAACATCTGTTTGCCACCCTTGGACAATTTTATTTGCTGCCCCTTATTTCAGATGAGGCAATAGCAATTATTGTCTCTTCACCTGGGAATTCATACACTTCTGTTCTTCCTTTTCACCCCACTGCTTTTAGACTGTTTCCCAGAGTTTAACAACCTGCTCCTGCCACCAGCTGCCATTCAGCACCCTTCCAGGATCTGGCTCTCTGGAAGAAGATCCAAGCTTCATTTACAGTAGCAAGTGGTTCTTCTTGTTTCATTTCTCCTCTCCTTGCAGGTTCCTGGCTCTGGAGTGGGATTCATCAATGTGACCTACAAGAAGGTGAGGCAGCTCCTCTCAGAGCTGGAGTTTAACCCCTGCTCTGTCTCCCTCCTGGTGTGCAACTCCACAGCAGCCCTCCTGAGCTTCCTGGGATGTGAAGGAGCTGAAGAAGAGAAAGTTTGTCCAAGCTAAGCATGTAGAGACTCTGAAGGAGGTTGTCCCACAGTTCAGGCAAGAGGTAGTGTCACATGGGAGTGATTCCTTTTGCCTCTGCAAGAAAATTGTGTGTTTCAGCCAAGCTGTTCACTTGGTGACACCTTTGTTGTTCCTTTTGTAGTCACTTCTGCCTGTAGAAGATGCTTGTCCTCCTCACTGATTGTACTCCAGAGCTCTGGCAGTGGGAGGGCTGGTTGCTCCCTAATCTGCTTCAAGCTGGAGTATCTGAGTTACCATAAGAAGATTGAACATGTAGTTTGTGCCAGCTTTGTGGACTCTGCTCTGAAGCAGATTAGGGAGTGCTCACACATTTTCTTCACCAGCAGAATGGAGGAGGAGCTGACCTGGAAGAGGACCATGACTTGTACGCGCAACTTGCACTTGCACAAGCGATCTTGCTCTTCGTGTACCTGGCAGCTGCTGCATGGTAGCTTGGTGGAGAGTAAGGAAAAGCAGTGGGGTCCCCAGGATGGGAAGGACCTTTTGGGAGATGCCTAAGATTGCTGAAGGCACCTTAAGGAAATACTGCACCTTGCAAACCTTGCAAACACCAGGAGCAGGCTCTGAAAACCTCTTCTCTACTCAAATGGGAGTGTGGGGACTCATTTCTAGTAGTACCTGTGTTACAGCAACCTCAGTCCAAACAGCTTTGTAATTCATGTGAACATTAAAAAATAAGGAGGAAAAAAAAAAGAGAGAGAAAGAAAATTTAAGTGACTAAAATTACTCCTGTAGTTGTTTTACACAGCTGAATGAAAATAATTGTATTGGCAATTGTGAGTGATTACAGTATTATCTGCTATCAAAAAAGTTATTTTTTTGAACGCTAAAGGAATTAATGATACATAAAACTGTGCTTAGATTGAGTGCATTCATCAGCAGAAATGCCTCTTGCTGGCACTGCTACACTGTAATTACTCCAGCCGCCGGAGAAAGAGAGCAGGAGATAGGGGGCTATTGTGGATACTGCCAAAGATTTACATACATTTACACGCTGAGCAGCTCTGGTGCTCAGGGAGGGGAGAGCAGAGCCAGGGCAGCAAAGCTGGTGGGGAGGGGGACAAGTCTGACTCCTTCTTTTTCTTTATTGTGCATTACAGAGCAAAGGATAAGGGGTCATTTCTGTGTTTAAAACTTTACAGGGTGAAGCCAGCATGGAGAAGATGGTTAAATGCTCCTCAGAATAGCAAGGGATGAGCCCAGGCTTTATAGGATGCTGCCTCATGGTGTGTTGAATTGATAAAAATCATTCCTGGGGTCACAGGCAGTGATTGCCCAGCCCCGGGAGACCGATGGTGGTGGTGGGAACAGCAGAGGTGGTGTCCTCAGGGGACATGTGCTGTGCCCTCGCTTCAGGTGGGCCCATCATCCTGCTGCATTGGTGATACTGGGACACTGCATACGTCGCAGTGGGGACAGAGTGAGGAAAGCTAGAAGAAATGCTCCCCAGCTTGCTCCACACCCTGGGGCCCTTCAGAATGGAGACATGATATTGGGTGGGGTGTGTGGGATATGGATGTTTATGGACTGAGGCAGCCTAGGAAAAGCTGTTGCAGGGGTTGTGAGCAATCTGTGCAGAGCAGTAGGATGCTTCCCACCATGCAAAGAATGCAGAGGGCGTTTTAAAAGAAAGGTGGTGGGTTTCAGCCCCTTTATGGATCCCACGGTCCCTCTCCAGCGATGGACCCGTGCTCCACTCAAGCAGGGAATCTTAAAACCTTTACGATCTCTACCTTCTTGTACACAGCTTCCTTCTGAGAAATCTTGTGCTAGATTAATACAGAAAGAGGAGCACAGTCCTTTTCCAGCCCACAAGGGAACCCGAGGCCAGGCACGGTGTACATCTCCCGCTGCCCGGAGAAGACATCGCTGCTGGGTGCGTTTGGCCTTTCTGGTGTGAGCCACCAGAGAGCAGGATTGAGCTGCTGGCCTGGCAGAAAGCCTATGCTTGAAAGTTTTGTGCCCTAAAAGCCTGCACTGTACACTCTGAACTTGCAAGGGGTGCTGAGCGAAGCAGAAAGCCCTCTTCTGGCTTCTTGGGTGATGGGACAGCCCGAGCTTCTGCGGGGAGCCGT
This sequence comes from Aegotheles bennettii, assembly GCA_013398125.1. NCBI lineage: Eukaryota > Metazoa > Chordata > Aves > Caprimulgiformes > Aegothelidae > Aegotheles > Aegotheles bennettii. Next base: position 444,419 of record VZRW01004054.1, on the reverse strand, counting down.
GCTTTGGTTTCAGGTGGTTTGAAGTGCTCTTATAAAATGATGGGGGTTTTGTTGTTGGTCCGGCTAGGGCGGGTTGGTCTTGCTTAGAAGGACATCCCCGCAGGGCTGGAACTGCCAGCGCTCGGAGACCCGCAGCTCTGCTGCTGCCGGGAGATGCTGCAGTGTCCAGGACTGTGCCTTGGACCTGACAGGGTGCTCCTGCTTTGGAGGCAGCAGGGGCATCCCCACCCTCTCTGACTGCATGTTGCAGAGAGGGGGAAACAATTATTATTGTTTGTGTTTGAAGCCCCACAGGCCAAATTTTGAGGCTAACAGGGGCATCCCCAAGTTTAATCCTGACAGTCTTCCCCCAAAGAAATAGTATTCCATAGTTTGGGGTCACATAATCAGTGGGGTCCTGAGTCGTAGTAAGGTCCTGAGCCCTTGTGCATCTCTGAGTGTGACTGGGCTGAATCCAGACCTCCTTGGCCACTGGTACTGTGCTTTTCCTTGCCTGGAAAAAAACACACAAACCCTGATTTTAATTAATTAATTAATTAATTAATTAATTTATTTATGAGACCCTTGCTTTCTGGTCAGGCCAGGAGAGGGAGACAGACAGCCAGTTACTGCATAGCCCAGATTTCCCAGATTTCCAGCTCTCCCTGTTTGCCCTGGGATGGGAGCAAACACACTTAAATATACACATTGATTTTCCCAGAGGGAAGGTTTGATCTGCGCAGGTCCCTGGGTGATCTGCAATTTTCATTTACACAAGCAGGATGGGCATCAGCCAGGAGGGGAAACTGAGGCACAGAGCAGGCCCTTGCCTTGGTGGAGCTGGTTGGTGGCATCCTTCTTCTTGAGGGCCTCCTGAGCCCTATTGCAGGTTGCAGCTGCTCTGTGGTGGGGCCACCAGCTATGGGGGGGCCATTTCACCACCACTGCAGATGTCACCCCTGTAGGGACACACAACTGGAGCAATAAGGATGCACCTCCTGCCCCATCCTTGCTGAATGTATGTGCAGTGTCTTGCATGACCAGCAGCTGGTCCCTGGTTCAGACCCCCTGATGGAGAAGTGGTGGGGACCCCCACCTGTGGGCATGCTGCTGTTTGCATGCTCACCCCAGCACTGTGGAGGTACGAGGGGCATCAGCATGTACAGGCAGTGCTGGGGGGACCCTTGCTGGCTCCTATGTGTCATTTTCTTGGAGAGATAAGAAAGCTGCAAAGCACCGTGGCCCGTGTTCACAGCAAACAAGTCGATGGATCGACCGGTCCCTCCTGCTGCCCGTGTTTTTCCCTCCCCCTCTCATCTCTCCCAGGCCGGCGCTACCGAAGGACTGGTGAGATCACCCCTGCATTGAAAAAAAATAAATAAATAACCAAATAAAAATGCTGACGTGGAGAAGTCAATCAGCTTTGTGTGGCCTTGTAATATCTCATTTTATCCGTGCCACGCTTTATTAAATTCTCATAAACCTGTCAATGAGGACAGATACCATTTCAGTTTACCCCATTAGTTCTACACAATGACATCGGGGGAGAGGAAGACGGGGAGGTGGGGGAGGCACTCGGCACAGAGAAAAGAGGAATGAATTTAAAGAAAGAGAAAAAAAAGGGAAAACCAGAGCCAAACTCCGCTTTGTGACAATAATGTAATAACATCGGCGCCCAGGGAAAGTAATTGAATTAAGTGGCTTTTGTTAATGGTTTTAAGATTTAGAAATGTAAATAATAGTTAGGACTCTTTAATGGAACTCTGGTTTTAGGTAACTGCAGCCCTGAGAATAAGAAATGCTTTGCTGTTTAATATGATGTCAGATAGTTTTGTTACTCCTCCGGTTTCATGCCTGCAAAGCATATTTTGCAGTTTTAAAGCCGGGTGTGTTTATCATCTTTCCTTTCTAACTTCAGACGGAGCTTAATTCGGGAGTATTTGCATGAACCCTTCTTAGCCAGTCCCTATCACTTATTTGCACCGCCAGGAATAAAGTATTATTTCTTCCGAGCTGCTTTGGAGAAGTTTCTGACTGCAGGGTTGCTCTGCTCAGAAGCCTCCCGTCTATTTACATGTTCATTAAAGGCAGGCGGCAGCGGGTGCTCTCTGCGGCAGGGCCAGACTCAGCTCCCTGGAGTAACTGCTGGGAGTAGTGAGGTTACACCGGGCTTAGGCCGGTAGGGATGGAGAATCCAGCCGACAGGTAGGATGAGCCAGGCGATTTAGAAATGACTTTCATGGGAACTCGTTCTGCTTAAAATATTATTGGATTTTCATTTAGGAACCTATGGAAGTGCAAGAATAAAGTCTGAGCTGCCTAACCCACATAGGTCTAAACAAACAGTCCTCCCCCTGCTCTGGGATCTGACCGCTCATGGATTGGAAAAGGTCCTTCGTTAAGGCATGGGCTGAGTCTCAGGGAAAGCCACTGCACCAGGCAGAGTAGGGGGCTTTGCGTTTATTCAGGCTGAAAATCTCTCCCTTTGCAGGATGAAGGCTCTCCCTGGACTGTGCCGCAGGGATGCTGCCTTCCCCGCTTGTCCCCTTAACTCTGCCCGCTGCGGTGTGAGCAGTAGCTGCACCGGGACCTGCAGCTCCACTCCTGCCATACAGGGAGGCAAAAGCTCTCTGATGGCTTTTGCTCTGGTCCCACAGCAAGTGAGCAGCTCTGCATACACCACGTCACTCTCACACGACCTCGGGGGAGCTGCCTCCTGGTTGGCTTCACCCATAACCTGCAGTGATTTTCACTATTGATGGCTTTAGCTCTGCTTCTGTGGCTGGAGAGCCTGCCTCATGGCTGCAAGCTGTGCTTCCCATCCAGAGAGATCTCAGGACCTACACAGCCTCAAAAACCTTCCTCTATCATCCCCACAAGCCTTCTCCCATCAGCTTGGCTGGAAAGAGAGCCTAAAAGCCCCAAGCCCAACGTGACCCAGCTCACCTGGGCAAAGGAGAGAGTTGTCAGACTGTAAATGCAAAAATAAAGGGTTTAAGTTACACATTTCCCCCAGGGGTTTTCTTAAGTAGGTTACTGGCTAAAAAAAAAAAAAAAAGGTAGAAATAGTTCAGTTCCTCCTGGAGAATTTGAGGTTTCTCACTGCTGTCCATTTGCAGTGTTGCTGTACTGTAAGCAAAGCAGGGGTAGAGCAGCGGGGTTTTTTTCTTCCCTTATGGAAAAATAAGAATGAGAATAGTATTGCAATTAAAACAACAAATCCTTCACTATTCTCCCTGCATTAGAAAAAAAAACCCAACCAGCCTATTAATGATCTAATTCTTAAAAACAGCCCCCGACTTAGCAGTTTCCCCCTTGGCAGGTCCCTTTTTTCTGGCCATGCCGCTGTGGCACTGGGCAGGTGCTGCAATCTCGTGGGGGGGGCTGGATCCCAGCACAGCCCCTTTCCTGGGGAGGCTGTGATGCAAACGGGATCTGTGGCTTTCCCTCCTCTGCAAACAAGAGGGGGCCAAATACTTGGAAATCTGGGGATTCAGTGCTCTCTGTGCTTTGCCATTTCCCAGCAGAGGTGGGCTGCAGGCTCAGCACCTGCCTCTCCTCCTGGGATCCCAGCAGGATGCTGCTGTCTCCTCAAGCAGAACTACAGGACTTTTCTCCCTAAGCCATAATCCTGATGTCCTGCATCCTCCCAGGGAATGAGTGACCTGAGCTGGGGGAGAAGAGCTGGGAACCTGGGAGAGGGCTTCTAACCCCCTTTGCCTCCAGTGATGTGAGGGCCACTCTGGCTCCCTTCCTGGGGGGATGGGACAGCCATGACTGTAGTTTGTGTCTCTGCTTTGCAAACTGGAGTGCTCAGCAATGCAGCGGGATAGCAGCTGGAAAGAGATCTACACAGCCCTATAGACAGGGAAGGACTATTTAATGCTTGGAGAGCCATTAAATAATTTGCCATGGTAAGACCCAGGCGATGCTATTTTCTGCAGATAAAAAGCAGGTTATTTTTCACTAGCTGCAAAAAGGCTGGTGGTGGTGGCAAAACTTGCCACCGGGTCTGTAGCTCGACACAACACGAGCAGATATGAACAATACCCTAAAAATAATTGAGATCCACTGAGGGCTGTGTTGAACTGCTTTTTTAAAGTGCATCAGGTGAAGCAACAGAGGGATGGGATGACCTGGATTCAGGAAACGATGCCAATGGATGGGGAGGCACATACACATTGAATGGGAGATGTGAGTACGTCGGAGCCACTCCCAATCTGCTGAAGCTTTGTGTGGACAGGAGCCTGGCCCTGGCTGCAGCTTTTTGTCCAATCAAGACTGAATTGCAGTTTTTTTGGTGGGACTGTCCTGGGACTCTCTTCACTGACAAGCTCCTTGCTCAGCCAGAAGCCTGTTATAAGCAAAAGAGGGAAGAACAGCCCTGTGAGGCAAAGAAATCGGACTCCAGATGATTTACATGGAGCATGAGGGGCACCAGAAGGGCAGCTAGCCCAGAAAATGAGATTATAAACCATCATCCCCTGTTACACGCTGGGATGTGGCTACAGGGTGGCCTTCTGGCATCATTCAGGGAGGCAGCCGTGGTCTAGTGGTGAAAGCAGAAGGCTTTTGTCTCCTCAGATTGGAAAATCCCCATCCTGAGGAGTATCTGAGAATACATTTGGTTTCTGCCTTCCCTCCTGCAGCCGTTCCCGGACCTGTGTGCAGTGCCTAACACCTTTAAAGACCACAGGAACATCCTAACTGTTCACTGCCACATCTTGCTGTCCCCATACCACAGTCTGGAGATATTTGTGAAGTCAATGTGGGAGTGCAGTCTGGTGGACTGAGATGGTGGGAGAGAAGAAAACCTTCCTCCAGTTGGCCAGGCCCTGTGGAGTATACTGGCTGAGGTGGACCCACTCCTGCAGTTGAGCTAGAAGCTCTGGGTCTGGTGGTACCTGCAGAGCATCACTCTGAAGTAGGATAAGCATTGCCTCTTTTGGGCAAAGGGGATACAGGAGCACTAATGTGGAAGCACCAAGCTGCTTAAACTGATTTAGGGTTCAAGCAAGGCCAGCGCTGCACCTGAGCCAAGAACATGCAAAATAGCCCATCTGCTCACCAAAGTGTGAAACCTGCTGCTGGAGGCTTGAGTGTTTAATGTTCTTCACCTCCGCGATGCGAACCGATAGGCGGGAAAAAGAAGCACTAAAAGGAGTTCTCAGAAGAGTCAGAGCCTGGTGGTTAATCTGCGCTGGCATGGAGGTGGTTAATAAGATAATCTCCGGGTCCTCTAACACAAAGAGAAAGTGAGTTTTCTGATCCATAAAGGATCAGTCTGCAGGAAGCCCCATCAGACTCCTCAGCGTGAAATTACACCACAGCAGGGGGGTACAGTCCTGCTACTGTACAACATTAAAGAGATGAATTAGGACTTGACATTCATGTGCTTAATATGCCTATTCCTGGCATTATCCCACAAGGACCAGTCACCACCAAGGACTTACGGTCACCGGGTCTAGGAAGGTATTTAGGGTTGCTCATTTGCTTGCTTCCAGAGCCAGGCTATCTGGCTTCCCCATCTAATCTCTGGGCAGTAGGAGCAGGGGGGAGCACAGCCTGGATCTTCTACCTTGCAGCAATCTGGTCCAGGGAATAAACACTGGGTGCACCCTTGTTTGAGTAAATCACAGCGATCCTCTGGGCTGGGGAGTGTCAAATGAGGGAAAAAACACGATGCACAAAACATCATGACCTTGTCCTCAGGAGGCTGAGAAAGAGGGAAAGAGCCAAGTGTGTCCCTTGGATAGTTGCTGCTAACAAAAAACAAATACTGGAAAGGAAAGCCTCGACAGATCTGTGTTAGAAACCATTCAAACTGTGTTAGCCTCCCCAGTGTTAAACTTGTTGGAGGTGTGCCTTGGACAAACATCGGCACCCTGAGCTACTTTACTGAATGGGCTTTGCCAGGAAGCCAGAGCCTTTCCAAGCCTCAGGTCTGGGCTCTGTGAAAATTCCTGTCTGTTTGAACTCTGAGCCAGGGCAGAGTGCTTTTGGTTTGCTTTTTATCCATGAAATATTTTGTTGAGAACAAAATTTTTGGGGGGAGGGGGAGAGTCTACTTCAAATTCTGGAAGAAATAAAAAGGAAAATGTTGGCTATGAGGCTGAATAGTTCTGGTTTTGAGCTGATCGTTTTCCAAGAGAAAAATCCAAATTTTTTTTAGAAAGTAGCTGTCCTGCAGGAAATTCCTGATTTCACGGGTGTGCCGCACTTCTGGCAAGAGCACTTGTGATCAAACTGATTGAAAAGCCATTTAATTGGAACTGCTTTAAGAATGAACTAAAACTTGGCAAGGTTAATGGAGGGGAGCATGGATGGGCCCGGGAGAAATAAATGAGAAGCAGAGTCCTCCCAGAAGCTGATTTTGCAATGGTCTGGCGTGGAGAAAGCCCGAGAGCCTCCCTGGCACGAGGACATCCTTGCAGCTCTGATCACATTGTGCGGCACGTGGGTGCTCTGCAGCCCACAAATCCTGCTCCTCCGACTCTCCTTTTCAACTATTTCCCCTGGGGAAAGGGGAGCGGGAATGTGGTGGGATCCTCGGACTCATGCGGACATAGAAGTGGTGCTCAGCCTGAATGTACTGAGCATGGACACGCAGGATCAGTCCCGAGCCTGGCAATACAAAAGCCTCTCTTGTGTTGGATGCAGTGGGTGCCCAAATTTGTGTCCATTTCTACAGCACTTTGAACACGGACACATTCTTGCTCGCCCTGCTTGAGAAGGGGTAGAGCAGAGATGTCACTAGGCAAATGCATGGAAAAAGGTGAACTGGGACTCTAAAACACAAAGCTGTGGTATCGATATGGGGACTGTGCCACTGTGCCCCCTTTCTTGTTTCTCCTGTTCTCTGTTAAACTCATGGTAGCCCATGGGCATGGAGATGAGGATTTCTATGAGCTATTCTTTTCCTTAGGCATAGCCTTTGTGGGAATATTTTTCTACCTACATGTAAATCAGAGCTAACATTGTTGTAGATGAAATCAAATAACAATTTATACCCAGATGTCTTTACTCCTTTCCACATGATGGAAATTTTGTTGCTGGGGTCATACATCCTGACATCAAGCCAGGTATGGAGGTGTTTCTTGGGCATATAGAGCAGTGTCTGGTGAATGCAGTTGACATCAGATAAACCACAAAAGGAGTTAATGGTTGAGGTGGCTGAATACCCCATCTCTATCACAGGATGTGCTCCCTCCAGTTGTTTTCTCTGACTAGATGCACCATGTAGGCGAGTGATGCGTGATGATCACCCCATCTCCCAAATCTTCAACAAACTAGTCCTCAACTCCAAATGAAGTTTCAGGATGAAACCAAGAAAGGAGACATGGATGCTGAAAACTGCCCAACGTTTTGGTTGTCCTATTGTCCAGACAAGGCAGACACAAATTATTCCCAAACCCATTCTGTTGATTTAAAATAAATCCCAAGAAAAACACTCCTAAGTAAACCAGTGTGTGGAGGCTGATGGAGCACTTCCCACCTGAATGATAAATCCCCATTCTCCAAGAGAGTGACAATTTTTTTCAGTGTGCTTGGCTTTTGTCTCCTATGAAATTAGAATTCTCCCGCTGAGGGTTGGGTTTCGTGTCTGGGTCACAGTTTCTACAGAAAGGAATTTTCATTATGGTCTTGGAAACACTTAAGCCTCCCTGTGCAACTGATCTAGCTGAGCTTTTCATAACCAGCAGGACCATGGATGCCATCAGCAATCAGGGGTGAAATCTCAAGCAACCCGAGAAGGAGGTATGAGCCTTAGGATGAGACAGGATCTCATAGCGAGATTAACATGGACTGTGAGGGTAATTAACCACAGTAACTGTTTGCTGAGGGTGAGGTGGGGTGCACCTTCTTGTTGGCAGACTTTAGACCGGTGGATGGATTCCCTCTTTCAAGAGGGAAGTTAATTCACCAAAGTCCTTCGGCTTGTGATTTGCAGGGTGACAGACTAGATTATGAAGCTGGAACAGAGGTTTGAGGACCAGTCTAGCAATAGCTGAGTCCTCAGGCCACACAAAGTGTGAGAAGTAAATAACTATTCCCAACATATCAAATGACGTGGGAGAGAGAGTGCATCCCACAGAGATGTGAGACCTAGGTACTTCTCACAGGACAGATATCAGCAAAATAAAGGAATATATTTTGAAGCCTGGGGCTTGCCCTGTTTTCTGAGGACATGGTGAAGGGTCTAGTTCCTACTCTACAGAAGCTCTTCATATAGTTAAAGCAGGCGTATGTCCAAAACTCCCTTTGCTTTTCTCTTTCCAGGTTACAAAACATCAATAGTCTTCATTTTTCTTAATGGATGCTGTTTTCCAGGTATTCTCATTATTTTTCTCTGGACTCTCTCCAGCTAATACGCATCTTTCTTGGAGTGGTGCTCAAAACCAGATGTGTTTTTCCATCTCAGGTCTAACTAGAGATGAGTAGAGGAAAGGTGCATCCCCACATCCTATGGGCTCTAACAGAGTCATCCATGGTTGTAAAAGTACCTCGTGGGTATCATATGGCTTAAATCAAGCAGTTATACCAAAAATATGTGACAGCAGTTGTGTAGGCTGAAAATGGCACACTCTTTTTGTGCTTTCCCCCCTCTTGTTGAATGTGATGAAAACGTGGAATGTGTCTCCTCCCCACCACCCCCCGCCAGCTTTCTTTGCGTAGGCGAGATGCCAAAACCACAGAATGAGTTAAAAGAAAGCAAAACAACTGTTGTAAGGTGGACCTCTTCATCAGTGTGCTATATTCAAAGGTTTTCTGCATTGAATAAAACAAGTTTTGACACATAATTGCAACAGAAAAAAGTTGTAAAGACCCTACCATAGCTCATACCCTGATAATAGGTGATGATCCATTGCAATCCAGCTGAGCTCTTGAGGTTTGGGGCAAATCTGATGAGCTGTGAATCTAGAGCATCAACGAGCATGCAGGGATATTCAACCTCCCTTGACAAACAGGAAAACCAGAACCAAGAATGTAAAGTCTTTTCTCCAAACCACACTTAATGGGGCAGCAGCAACAACAGCAGTGAGACAGGCATCTCTGGCTTGCTCGAGGTCAATGCTGCCCTGTTTCTTAACTGAAAGTTAATCCTCTAGCGTGGGTGGTGGGAACTCTTTTTTTAGGTCTCTCTATTCTTTTATAGCTGATCAGATTTTTACCTCCCGCTACACAGTCTCACAGTGCTCTTCTTGCAACAGCTTTTTTCCAGAACAAAACTGCTTTTTAAACATTTGGCAACTAAGGAACATGCTTGAGTGGGCTGAGACATCTCTGGGCTCTTCAGACCCACCTCCTATCTGGAGGGTCCTCAGGCAGGCCATGGCTGTTTTTATCCACGTTTTTAAATCCCCCAAGGATGGAGATCTCCCACCCCTGGTGTCCTGCCTCAAGGCTGTGCCACCATCAGGAATTCCTAGTGTTCAGTCCAAATCCCCCAAGCTGCAAGTGGTGGCTTTCGTCTCTTGTCATAGCATTGTCTTATACGAGAAAAGTTTGGCTCCATCATCTTTGTGCTCTCCTTGGAGCAGCTGTCAGCTGCAGCTGCTAGACAGGGCTAGGAGGAAAGTCCTGATGGAGCCAGTGTGAACGCAACTGTGAACAAGAGCCAGCATGAAAGATGGTCACCCTGGGAGAGTTAGTAAGGGGATGCTTTTGCAGTGCTGGGGACAACTTGCCTCTCTCCATTATCTGCACCCTCTTTAAAGGCCCAAACTTTCTGTATCTTGTTGTAAGGCAGTTCCTCTTGAATCACAGTATTTAGTGCAATAATTTGGGTTGGAAAGGATCTTTGGAGGACACCTGGGCCATATCTCACCTTGGTCGTGCTAGGTAGCACCAGAAGCTGGGGTTGGTAGGAGCTCATCCTTCTTCACCAGCTGTACAGTAAGCAGAAAGCAGGTCCGTGGTTTCTAGAGGACTGAAGCCGGACAGGATGGAGAGACTGGCATTGTCCTCAGAGTCCCACCTTTTCCTTAGCCCTGAAGATGTAGCATGTGGTGCTGTTTTAATAACACAGCACTGGAGGCTTGCAGTTGTGTGACATATATGAATGCTTTGCATGAGCTCTGATGGAGGCTCCTTCCATGCAGGACTTGGTAACCTATGTTGGGAAGATCTTCAGAACAGGCCATGGGACTTACATGTCTCTGAAGGCTTCTGCTTCTGTTGGGAATTACTGGGAGCTCCCAAATGATATTCACTCATTTCATTTCTACAGCAGACTTCATGAGTGCTGCTGGGCAAGTCCCTCAGTGTCTCACAGTTTCTGCTTCCTACCAGGAAAACGTCCTCTCCTTCTCCCACCTCCACCTTCTCCATTTAGGTGATGCATTTCTCCGAGGAAAAGTTTATTTTTACACAGGATGGCTGTGTACAGCGCTTTGCACCGCTGGGCTCTCATCTTCCCGAGGAAAAAAAAAAGCCTCCAGCAGGATAAAAAATAAATACCAAAAATAGCACAGTGCTGAGCAGGTTTGTGAGGCTGCTCTGCGCAGAGCCAGCGAGGCAGCCCTTAGGAATGCAACCAGCAAAGGACGCGGGGCAAGGGCAGAGACAGCCCCTTCCACCAGCCCCCACCTGCTCCTCTTTCCCCCACTGTGTGAACCTACTGTAGATCTCTTGAATTTCCCTTTGATGTTTATCTCCCCCCAGTAATTCTATTTGGGGGATTTGCTAAAGCGACAGTTAGAAGAATACAGCCTGGAATAGGGCGGCCGAAGGGCGAAAGAATGTTAGAAACAGGATTAAGATCATATTCTACAAGCGGTTGTCAGCCTCTGAATAGGGCTAAAGTTTCTTATCGGGCCGGGGTGCCAGCATGCCTTTGGATTCTTCTCCCCTCTTTCCCTCCCCTCCGCACGGGGCTTTCAGCGTGGCGGGGAAAGCACAATCCTGGCCCTGAATGGGGAGCTGGACTCTTGCAAGTTTCACCCCACGGCGCAGAGGCTGGGAGAGAGGGTCAGGGGGGTGCTGTGGGTGTCGTGGGCAGGCAGCCTGGTTGCTTGGGAAAAATAATAATAAAAAAAAGCAATAGTGGTTAATGCTGAGGTGGCTGGAAGATTTAAAGGTGCAAACCTCTATATTAGGGGGAGACACTGTTCTCTTTTGAAAGTCCCAAGCTCAGTTTCTTGATTATTTTTTTTCTTGGGATTTCATGGCTTTCACGGGGCATTCTTGTTGTTGTTATTGTTGTTTTTTTCTTTTTCTCTTTTTTTTTTTTTTTAGGTGAGATTGGCTTTTTGGTGGGAAATTAATTGGAAATGTTTGGGGCTTGCTTCTTAATGTCCCAGATGACAGGAAACAGAAGTTGCAGGTAAGCTGAAGAATTTGCAAATAAGGAAGGAGGAAAAAAAAGTGTATGTTGAAAACCAACAGAGGCAAAAGTACTTCTGAAAGAGAAGAAGTTTTGGAAAGTTTTGAAGCTACTTTCATGTAAAACAAAAATACAAACACAGTAAGCCTGCCTGGGCAATGGAATCAAGTAGTATTAAATTCCCCTGGGAAATAGTTGTGTGCTCAGTTCAGAAAGCTAAGGGCATACAGGCTTTTGATGTTTCCACCTGTTAGATGCTTTTGTATTTTCTTACAAGTTAGGACCTTACAATAGAGAAGATTTTGAAGGAGCCAGTGTCCTCATCTTTCCAACCTGTGACACAACAGATGGATCCATGTGAGTGCTCTCTGACATATATGTTCCAGTAGAAAGGAAGTGTTTCTGGTAAGATATTCAGATTAATTTAGGGAAATCCGGGTTTCGTTTGACTAATCTATTTAGACTGTGAGGGTATAGAATGTTTTTCACATGTTCTGCACACAGCAAACAGAAACCTTGCCATCATTTCTGGTTTGTGTTGGAAAAGGAAGTCTTGCAGGTAGTACCATTTCTAGGCCGATCAAAATAGCTGGGGAAAGGAACAAACCAGTTTTCTGGATCATGACCACATGTAGCTCTTCTGTAATGAGACACTGCATTTTTCTGTAGCCTTTGTCTGTTTTAAAGCACCAGGAAAACTTTGTCAAGAGACCTGATGACTAATGAGTACTCAGCAGAATCAATAGAAATCCAGCAAGAGGAACAGTTGTCCCAGAGTTTGCAATATTTGGAGAGCAAGGTGTGAAAGCCAAAGGGGTAAAACCCCAGCTCCTGCAGCCCTGTGAATATGAAGGCATCTCAGCTTTTGAGTGAGTTCTTCCTTGTGGTTTACAGAAATTTGACAGACAAATACTGAAGTCATGGAGTAGTTTATCTACATGATAAAAATCTCATTAATTATTTTAAGGACTTGAGAATAACTTTCTTGATGCTCCTGGTTTGCTGCACTGTGAAACTAGAGTGAAACAGGGAGTGAATGACATTATTGTGTCCAAAAGCAACGATGTTCAGGAAAGTTAAATAGCCCCCACAAAATGATGTAAAATAAATTAGATTTTTTAAATTCCTCCGTTTTTCATAGTCCTTAACAAATAATGCTTTCAAGTAAAATTACCAGGCTACATTCTGTAGTTATTGATTTCAACTGAAGGTTTGCCTAAATAAAATGTGCCTGCTTTTTTTTTTTTTGACTCTTTAAATCCATCATTCCTTGTTTTTATTCCTGGTCTTTGCCACGTCACTCCCTGATACGATCAGCCCGTGTTCTGTGAGTGCAATCTACTTGCATGCCGTAAGAGCTCCTGCCCCAAGCAGCTGACAAACTGTTGTATTTCAACATTTAAAACTAACTCATGCTTCCAATAATCCTCAGTCATTTAAAGTACGGGAATATGAACTCGTTCAAGGTGAGTGCAATGAGACGGGGTTATGGGAGCAGAAGGGAACATCACAGGGACTGTTTGAGCAGAAGATGCTCTGTGGTCAACATCCACATGTATCACTTACATGTTCCTTCTCCCATTCTGCTCCCAGATCAGTGTTTTTTTATGTGACTTAAGGGTTTATATGAATGAAAACAAGATGAATAGATCCTGCCAGTAAAAGGTGGTGTCATTAGCTTGCTCTCACAGCTGGGGAGCACAGGACAACTTCAAAGCCATATCAAGAAATTGTGATAATTCCATTGAAGTAAGCCACAATATGGGAACCACCTTAATGCTCCTTCCCCAGCAAACTGCTCCCCAGGGATATGCCCAACAGCAGCAAGCCTGCTCCTTCCCTCCTGTTTGCATTTGTCTGTGACTGTGCCAGCTTCTCCTGAATACCCTCTGCTGAGTGTAACTGGGAGATGGCAGCGGCAGCTCTCTGAGGGACACAGCTTTAGGAAGCCAACTGAATGCAAAGCAGGACTAGATCTGGCTCCTCAATACTCATCATTCCAATGTTGCAGCAATGCCTCCACCTTGTGCAAAGGCAGCTTCCTGTCCTGTCCCCCCCTGTGACTCAAGCAGATTAGGCGATATCAAGTATTCTAAATTCAAGTATTCTAAAACACCTAATAATGTATACAATCTGCTAATTACCTTTCTTTTTTTAACCAAGCTTGGAGCATTGTAAAACAAGCAATGGTACCTTTGAAAGAGGAGAAATCTTGTCAAGAATCACCCAAATACATGAAAGAGAAGGTCAGTGAAAAATTTGCTTCCACCTCATAAATTTATGGTGCAACTGCCTGCCATTGGCTCCTGGTTGGTTTGGCACTGCCAGTATGGTGCAAAGTGCTCTTCATTGCACCATTCAAAGTCACCTCTAGGCTCCTCCAAGTAGAAACCCAAACATTGAATTTGTTTCCCTATGATGCTGGCCTGTACCATGACCATCTAGACTAAGGCTGGTGAGCTTGGCGGTGGCTACCGGTGGCAGCAGACAGCTTGCTAGCACTGGGTGACAGTCAGGATGACAGCTGGGAACCTGCGAGGGGGCAGGCAACTCTAAACACATGCTTAAACATGGCGCTATTTGCCCAATAATCAGTAACATCGAGAGGGCGACATTAAACAAAATAATAAATTGTGTGCTGAGCTTCAAATTGGATCCCTTTTTTTATTTGATTTTGCTAGGATTTATTCCATTTGACAAACCATGCTGTTTAGAATACAATAGTGGCATAATCACAGCCTGGGGCCCTCATTCTTCAAGATAATGGGATACTTATTCATCTAAGGCAGGTACAAGTCTGTCCTTGGCTTTCATTTTACAAGATTACTTGTATTTCTGTCTCCTTTACAATAGGTGATATCTGTCAGAAAGCAATTTTCGCCCAATTTGGGGTTCTTAATGTTTTGTCTTTAAACTCCTTTGTTGTTGATTTTTCCTCTCCCTCCCACCCGACTGACACGCAGTTGGTAGGCAACCTGAGGCTTTTTTTCCTGCCCCTTTTAAACAAACAAACAAATAAATAAATAAATAGCATCCCTGGCCCTGTTTACATAGCTTGACGATTTATTAGTTAAGCGTGACAGCACAGGAATTTTTCAATGTACAAGACGTCCTGGCTGGTGTGTGTGTTCCACTTCATCCTCAAGAAAGAGAGAGCTGCGCCCGCTTTTGTTCCGCCTGACAGTCTGAAAGTTCAGCAGATAGGAGCCCCTCGTCCCCCTACAGACCTGCCAAAAAGCAGGGTTTTAAAGGCCAACTGAAAGGGCTGGGCTGAGGTCCCGATTCAGACTCCGAGGGCTTAACTTCAACATTTTTGTCAAGTGAAGGTGAACGAAAAGCAAAGGGGTTTTTTGTTTTGTTTTGAGTTTTTGTTTTGGTTTGGTTTGGGTTGGTTGGTTGGTTTTGTTTGTTTGTTTGTTTGTTTGTTTTGGCAGGAGCTCAGTGATTTTTTCAGGTATTGTTGGGAAATGAGAAGAATAAAAAAATGGTCCACTAGCAAGGTTCTGATTAGTGCTAAAAAGAAACATTTGGTTTTTCAGTTAAAAAACAAGTGAAATGGGGAAAAATATGTGATAATCCTGTTGGACCTAAAAAGTATTTAGATAAAATTCTAGCTGTTTGGGATTTCAGCCTTTCCAGATTTCCTACGTGAAAAGCTCTTCTCATTTCCCTGCTTTCCCATTTCCTCTTGCTCACCCTTGCAGCTCCCTGTGATGCTCTTGGGTTAATTTGTCAAATTAAGATTATGAAAATGCAACAGCTCCATCTCGGTTGATGCTTTTTTCCTCTCCCTTCCCTTCCCTTCCCTTCCCTTCCCTTCCCTTCCCTTCCCTT
>VZRW01004054.1:404381-429104 GCA_013398125.1 Aegotheles bennettii | reverse complement strand
TATTCTGGGAGGTGGAGGGACCTAAAAGTGCAGGTGGAAGTAAAGCAAACAAACAAAATTGGGGAAACAGGGCTGAAATCAAAAGCACATCTCTCATCTCTCTTTGTTCAAGCCAGTTAAAGGAGCTCCATGCAAAGAGAAATTTGAGGCAACTCAGACACCTTTCTTTTCTCTGTGGATGTCTCCAAAGGCAAAACTAATTCACTTCTTCTGCTCCACCAGGTCTCCCCTCCATTGTTCCCCACTAATGTAATTTTTTTTTTGTCTTACTTCAGAAACATTCCTGCCTGAGTAATCATCTCCAGCACGGAGAGCGAGGAGAGGAAATTAAGACGTTATTGAGGGTTTGAGAGATATCTCATGTTTCAGAGTGGATCAGAAGGCCTTTAAGGTGCCTGTTACAGGGAGGTGAGGCAAACATGTCTGGATGGCTTAGCTGGGGGGGAGAGGGATGGGGGTGAAGTGGGGTTGGTCTTCAGGAAGCTGTGATGCTTCTCTCTTCTCTTGACACAGCAATAAATACATCCTTAATTCCATATGTGCGTCTGTCTACAGCAGATAATCTCTCAGGGGAAAAGTTTCATCTTTGGTGGTCTCCACAAGGCAATCACAAGAAGTTTTTACTAGATAGTTCCCAGTTTTACTTGGGGAAGGGAGGAGGCTGGAATACAGGAGGTGTCAGATGAGACTTATTTTTGGTGACGTGAAGCAAATCGGAAGCTGATGTGTAACTTTTGAGGGGTTTTTTTGCCTCAACAACCAAAAGCTGAAGGGAGCTGAGATGCTTCCATAGGAGAGTGATTTATCTTGTTATAGGAAAGTTCATTTTATAACTAAAGAACAACAAGGCTGTACACATGAAAATCCATCAGCAAAGGTTTTCCAGGGTAACACAGTGGGTTTCAGTTTTTCTCATGTGTTTCTTGGGGCAGCTGTGGAGACCTGCATGGAGATTTTAAGCTGGCTTCAGAACTGCTTTGTTTTTCTCTGCTCCTTTTCATGGAGTCCTTAGAGAGTTGGTCTCCAGTCCCTGACTGCCACCCTGGCCATGGCCACCAAACCACTGAGATGGACCACTTAACTCCCAGAGCCTTTGTCATGCTTGTGACCTATTAATTGACTCCATAAGAAAGAAATAATTGGGAAATTAGCATAAATATCACACTTAGGATTAAACTGTTCTTTCAATAAGGGCTGGTATAAAGTTTGCTGTTCGAAAAGAGGGATTCCTAAGTTAGTCGGGGAATAGTAGGTGCCTCACCTGAGCTATCTGATGGCTGTATGACCCCATGGGCCACCCCATGGGCATCTTTTCATATGGGATAACTCCAGTCAGATCCCATCCCCATGTCCAATAACAAGTAACTTTTACCCTTCCAATGACTTTTGGAAAGGAGTTTCCCCCAGCTAATGATGCACTTTGTCAAATGGGACCTCCTTAGTTTGCTTTGCAGGTGACAGAGTGACCTTGGGTTGGTTCACTCAGAGTCCCAGTTCTCACCAGTGCAAGAGCAACAACGCCATGGTTTGGGGCTTTGCAGACTGTGATGAGCTGTGTTGGGAGCCAGAGAGTTGCAGCGTGATGTCGAGTGGAAAACAGAGCTGTGTAGACAGTGTCTCCAACACGGAGCATTTTATGTCAATTTATATCATTTAATGCTGGTTATTACAGACCTACACGGATTTCTCAGTCATGTCCTAGAGCGGACCAGTCATTCTGTGATGTCTTTTTCCACTATGATTCCTATAAAAAACATAAGGAGGAAGTTTGATCTCCAAGGAGATGAAAAATCCTACCAACGTCATCTTTTACTGGACCTTTTGTGTTGTTTTTTGAAACAATCTCTTAGCCCTGTTTATCAGTTCGCCCATGTGTTTTCTTGTGGATACGGTGGGATCCAACACTGATATTTCACTTTAGTAATGCAGAGAGAATGTGCTTGAAAGAAAGCCAAGCTGAAGGAAAGCCATACCTTGCTGGTGGACTGGATATGCTTTTTGCCTCATGTGTGGGTGAATTAACATTGTTTTAGGTCCCTGCATTCCCTGCTCAGCACCTGGGGAAGGTGATTTGCAAAACCCTGCAGAGTGGATGTTGCTGACAGCTCAAAGGTTTGCGAGCACGTTCTCTGGTCTGGCGGCTTCCAGGAAAAGCTAAGTTGAGAAATGGACTTGGCTTGTCTCAGTGCTGCTGTGGTCCTGGCAGGAAAACAACTCATGGCACAAGTTGGTGAAAAAAAACATGATTAGGGCTGCAAGGGTGCAACACAGACACCCTGCTTCTAGTCCTGCAACTTGGAGCTGAGGCTGGGACTAATCGCAGGTCTTGGCTGAATTGCCCAGATGAGTGAATCAGGGCTTGAGAAAAACTATTTCCTCAGCGTCTGTGGATTTCTGTGGAAGTCAGACAGCTCAACACCTTTCAGGCTCTGGGTCTAATCCGCTAAGTCTAGTGTAGGTAAGGTGCAGTCCTACCAGTTCTGTGCTTGGTCACTGTCCTGCCACTACAGGAACAAAAGTATTTTCCTCCATCAGCTTCAACAGGCAAAGAATTGGCTACAGTCTGACCGTGGGGAGGCTGGGCTTCACCCCACCATGGAGTCACGCTCCCCTGGGGATGCTGGACCAGAGGGATGGAGCTGAAGAATTTCCCGGGGCTGAGCAAAAAAGCCAACCTTCATCAAAAAAAGGAGTTACAAATCCTGAAGACACCAAGTAAAATGTATGCAAAAGCCTCAAGTGATATACAGGCAAAAGTCGCAGGTATTTAAGTTACTTAGGCATTATTAATATTTGCTTTGTCAAAGGCAAGATAGGTTTCTCTGACATGTGCCTTGCAGCAGGTTAAAATAAAAGACCAGCATGGTCCCTTCTGGACTTGCAGCTCCTGAAAACAGAGCTGGCCCCAGTGAGTAATAGGATCTTCACTGCCATTCCGCGGCTTGAATAACATTATGGTGACTTTGCATAGATTTTTTGCCCTTAATGCAAATAGGGAAATGATTTTCTAATCAGGTAAGATAAGGCTGAAACATGATAGATAGAGTCGGGCTTGTTAATGAAATACAAAGTAGCCTGTAGCTTCATAAACTATTCTTAAAAATAATGCAACGGTTAAAAAAAAAGAGTTTCTTTGGGTAACAGCGGTGTGAGAGAGCCTTGATGCAAATCTTTGTAATGAGTGCATTTCGATGAGCATTTGAAAAATATATATGTATTTATTTGCATTGATCTGTTTATATGGCTTTACATATCAACTTAGTCAGGAAAAATTGAATAAAATGTCTCAGGTCTGGGAAATGAGAAGAGATTATGAAAAGCAGATTTAATATAGCACCGTTTTTTGATGTTTGTGGCACATTTCATCATATTGCCAGAGACACCCAATTACACAGCTTGCAGAGTAATCAGCAAATGGGGGATCCGAAGGAGAATATTAACTGTGGTCTTTTTTTTCCCCTTCCTCCTCCTCCTTCTTTAGCAAATATTATGTTATGCTTTATGGAAATGGATCAAAATGCCACATGTGCAGTTAATACTGAGCTCTGGAGCTCTTTCAAATCTTATTTTTTCCCTCACATTGTATTTTTCTGGAACAAACCTCCCGATAACTTTTGGACATGGCTTTTAAGGCCAAAACATCACCTTGAACTTCCTGCAAGTTTGGGTTCCAGTTTTAGCAGGTGGCTGACTTTTCCCTCATCGACCTTGTGTGTGGGGAAAAATCAGGGCTTATTCTTAATTGCAGATAACCACATGAGAGGACATGATCATAGCTCATCCGTTCATTTCCCTCTTGGTGGAGGCAGGAATTGACCGAGCTATTTGGTGGCCTTGAAGGTCATGGGCTCTTATTACCCACAGGGTTTTTAATACTCAGAGCAAAGCTGTCACTGCAGTGAAAAAAGAAATCTAGTGGCTAATATTCCCCTTACTGTGGAGACAAATGGCAATGGTTACAGTCTAGGACAATTGTAGCTGGCTGATGTTTTGGGTGCGTGTGATCAAATGGTCCTTGAAGGCACTGGTGGAACCAGGTCCAAAAAATCAGAACTAAAAATATCGCAGGCAGGGGTGTTCCTAGGCTCTGCCCATATTCCCACCGTTCCCGGCTCTCTGCCTGGCTTAAGAGAAAACCACTTTCCTTGAGAATGTCAGAAAAGTGATAAATCTTTATTACAAATGCACTTGCTTTTCCTTCCTGATGACTTTTTCCCTAATACGTTTTTTCCTCTACAATATTTCTACAGTTGGGAAAGGAAAGTAGAAGTCATATTAGTGGGGGATGACATTCTGACATGACACCGGGACAAAACAGGTCAGGCTGCTCGTATTGACACCCCGGCCGATCGGCTCAGGTAGTTGTTAATGAAGGATTTGCAAAATAAATTTTCCTTGATTTTTTTTTCTTTTTATTAGTGGAGTATGAAAACAGGCAATAATTTTACAGAAAGCAGGACTGGCACAATTGGTACATAGCATCATGCTGCAGCTTTTTGGAAATGAATATAAACTCTTTTTTTTTTCTTCTTTTACCTATCAGAATAAATAAATATGATACACATTGGAGTTCCTCAATAGTGAATTCTAAAGCACAAGGTCTTACACTACAGCTCAATTTTACAGCGATCTGTACAGTACATTACTTTGATTTCCTTTTTGTTCCTTAAAAGTCTTTGTTCCTTTGCAAGATAGGTTTGACACACAAACACGGTTACACTTTGGAGCTAACTGTACGTCTTGGGTTAGAAGCTGGGAAAAAAAATAGATCTACTGCCTACTGGCATGAGAAAATAAACCAAAAAGTTGTTTTCCATTGCACAGACACATTTAAACTTCTCTGGTATGAGATGGCTCTGCTCAGTTGCTAGAGCAGTTAGAAAAGGCTTTGGCCATTCTTAGGGCACCAGGTGCACTATTTAACTTGCTATGGGTTTAATCTGTGCCTTTCTTAGACAGCTTATGCAGAAGGCTTTTAGCTTGGAGCCCAGATTATTAAAAAAATAATTGTATGCTTTTGTTAGTATATGACAAATCCTATATTCTTTACAAATAAATTTTGGGTCTAAATTTTGTCCTTAGCTGTGGCATTGGTCGACTGAAATCGGTGCAATTATTCTACTATGGCATCACAGCAGTGATGAGGGTCTTGCTTTACGTAGTTTCTAGGTCGTACTTTAGAAGTTCCAGTAGGTTCTTCTGAAACCAGCAAGACTGCATGATCTGGGCCATATCCTGAACTTTGTATGGGGTCCTGAGGCCATGTTCAGCATTGGTGTTAATGAGACTTCATTAATGAGAAGCACCCATGCACAGAAGAGGTGTCATCAGCATCTCAGCTTTTGCATCTCTTCCTCAGGCAGCCTGAGCAAGCAAGGGACAACAGGGCTGCTGCTGTCTGTGCAGCTGGGAAGGGAACAGCGAAAGTCTGCAAAGTCCATGGAAAACAGAGGACTTTAATCATTACTGGGCGGTTTTGTCACATGGTGGGAAAGTTGCATACACACATCAGGGCAGAGGATTTTCGTTTGTTTGATCTTGCTTTGCTGGAAGTTTGTTTGTGTTTGGGGTTTTTTGTTGTTGTTGTTTGTTTATTGCAGCAACTTTTTCTTATCCCTCTGCTATGGGTCTGTACTGAGAGCAGACCTACTCAGAGAAATAGATTTTTTCACTCAATAGGAAACACGGGAGATGTATTGTGTTGCTCTAGAACAGATCATAAAAAATCAGCAAGGGGCACATGGAGGGGTAAAGAGGGGGGGGAAAGAAAAATCAACACAGCTTGTAAAAACCAGCAGGAAAGTTCTGTAATTGACTTTTTTCAAGCTTAATTGAGTTATGTTTCATAGCCACTGTAATTAAACTAATAGAATATGTTGGATTTGAATTTGCATTTCCTTTCTACAGAGGTTTATGTAATCCTCTACGTATGAACTCTTTAGAAGTGTCCTACAGTTGCTCAAAATTGTTGTGTCCATGGCACACAGGGACAGAAATAGCTCTGATTCCCTCCTCTGTGACCACCCACTTTAGTGTTTCTTCAGCAAAGATGAGCAGCTTTTGGCTGGCAGTGGCAGCAACAGAAACCTAGAGCTGGGTAAAATTCTTCACATGGTGAAATACCTGAACAAGAAATAAGATGTGGGGGGATCTGCCTGTTGAGGGTTATTTTCATGTTTGGGAGCATTTTTGTGTCTCCTATACAGCAAATGATCTTTTTGGTGGGGGACATGCTGGCGAAACTTCTCTCTCTCTTTATTCCCCTGTTCACCATCAAGGATATTTCCACTTGTTTGCCAAAAAATAAAAAAGAAATAAAAAAGGGAAAAAAGGAATTCCCTTTCTGCCTCCCATCATCACCACTGGATCTTTTCTCACTGGTAATGAGTATTTAGTATTTCTCCTGCACTGTTTAAATACCTCCTTTATTTTACTAGTACCTATCAGACTTCTCTTGCAGAGTATAAGATATTTAACTGCAAATTCTTACCCCAAATATTGTCCTCTGTTTTCTTCCGGGCCCTGGTAAAACCTTTATAAAGTCATTATGTAGGGTTTGGAGATGTAGCTGGGTTCACCAAAGAAAGGCAATGCAAGCAAAGCAATAGGAAGGTGAAAAGATTGGCAGAAGAAATCTCCAGGTACGTAACCTGGCTCAATAAAGGAATTAGGAAATTTTTTTTCCAGTCTCTCCACCACTGTTTTTAAAGGACCAGGCATATCCTTTTCCCATGCCATGCTGTGCATTTATTTGGCATTCCTTGCATGCATTAAAAATCAACTTGATCGTCTGCATTACAAAACACAAAGTGTTGCTTCTCTTTTTACATTTATCTCCCTGCGACTGAAACTGGACCAGGGATGCCCTGCCCTGGCACCACATTGGCACAACACCCAGAGAACATACATAGCTTTTTTTCCCCCCATAATAGTTTGTCTATCTGACAGGGCAGGATCTCTGAGTTACACTCCAGGCACTTTACACCTGTGACGGAAAAAACTGTGTTATATCCAACTGCAACGTTTTTTCAAATGCATCAGATCTCTTCCTGGACAGTGAGGGGATGGGAACTTCATTCCATTTTGTTTCTGAGACTCTGTCAGCAACTTCATTTTCCTAAATAGCTGGGCCTGGTGGAAAGAAAATGAACAAGCAGATCTCACATTGCAAATCAGGGGAGATTTGCAGGAGTTCTTCCCACCTGAAAAAATGTTCAGGTTTGTAAAGTTCAAAGAGGAATGATGCAGAATCCCTCCCTTCGATCTTCCCACTGCATACACAGGCTTGAATTGGATGGGGAGTTCTTCCCTGTGTTTTTTTTTCTTTCAATTTTTGTCAGAAAAAGCCAAAAGACCGGAGGCATTAAAGAATTTGCAGGAAAAACTCAGTTTTGACAGATAATTCATATTAAACTTTTGCGAACCAGGAGCCCAAGTTCTTGCTTTTTTGCATTTCCAAATCAATTTTGGCTTTTCGTGTCAGCTTACTCCCATCGCAGATATTTAATTTTGACCATAAGAAGGTAAAACCCCAACTTGGCATGAAATACTTCAGGGGCTCATATTTAAGGCAATACATTTTTTCTTTTGTTTATTTTTAAATGTCAGATATTTTCATCCTGATTCCGAATGGGAGACATAATCTCCACGTAAGAAATATTCACATGACCTGGTCCACGACCAGCAGCACCTCAGGCAGCTGCTGCACCACACGGAGGCAGACGAGGATGACACTGAATAGACATCCCTAGGGACTGATGGAGATCTGGGTATCTCCTCTCCCAGTTTGCTTTCTGATCTGTGCTGGCCTCATCCTGATGTCTGTAGTTTTAAGAGTGTGCCAGATGCTCCTCCGTCTGGGAAGTTCCCAGTAGTTACTCCAAGCCTGCTGTGAGGATGTCAGCGATACCACAGGGGATGGAAGGGGTCAGGCACCAGGGTCGGTTGAGAAGCATGAAGATGGTGAATGTTAAAATGAATTTTTGCACTGAGGCAGGGGTAGGAGTTTCCCTCCATGACTCATTGGAGAAGGTCTCAACTCCCTCTAGATGATCATGGCAAATCTAGTGCTGGATCAAGCGAGCTTATCTGCTGCCCTCGCTGTCCCTGCCTTGAAGAAGCAAGGCATAAAGCATGTGTTTTGACCTTCCCATGTGGATGGTGTGGTATCCATCATGACCCACGGTCAGGCTGTACCTGCCCTGATTTAAGCCAACATTGCCCTTTCCAGCCCCATAGTACATGGGCGGAGTAGAGATGCTCACTTTACCTGGGATGGCACAAGAGCAACTATGACCCTCTGTTCTCTGCCTGAAGCACCCACTGACATGAGCTGCAGTTTATTTGGCATCTTTTATTACTCAAAGAAGAGCTGAAGCCCGGATCTGGTCTCACTGCCTATTGCCACCCTTGTTCATTTCATCAGTTCAGTCTAGACTGGCTCCAGGGAACAACATCAGAAGGGGCGTTAATTAAATTTGCAGTTGCTGTGCTCTGGAAGAGCAACTCCATAGCCCACAAATGCACTGAGGTTAGCAGGAGGCAGAAAAAATAAAGGTGAATACAGCTTTTTAAGGAAACAGGAGGAAAATAAAAGCTTTCTTCTGATTTGGGTGACAGCCTACAAAAAAATGAAAGCTGGGACTTTCAAAGGATCTTTTTGGAGACAGTAAATGTACTTTGATGGTTTTAATTTAATCAGACTCTTTTGAAAGCAGCAGCCAAACTCTACTTCCTACGAATATATTTGGTTTTGGCAAAGCAGACAATTCGCCAGTCACAGGGGCTGATTTGACAAAGTCAGGAAAACAAAAGCAGGAGAGAAAACCCCAAACCTGAAGTGTTTGGCACAGTAGAAATATCTCAGGAAGATGCTCCATTTTCCTTGGAAGCTGCTGCAGTCAATGAGCTGCCCTCTCCAGGGGTCTGCTCTTCATACAACTTTATGAGGGATAAAACACCATTTCCCATCAAACTTGGCTATCCTAACATCTCTATTTGCAGGAGTTAGATGCTTTTTCAAGAGGCATTAGTGGAGTTGAAAACACTTTTCCCCTTCATGTTTTAAGAAGTAATTGGACCCCTGGCTTCTGCCCTGGTATGAAGCAAGGTGGGAGTGAGAGGGGCTGTAGCTTATGGGTCTACACTCCATCCTTAAGTCAAACGTGGACCAGCTGATCATCTGCAGTGAATTAGCACAGCTCTGTCTCATGTGTTAGTGGCAGACCTGGCTGACTCCCATGGGATTCAAAACGAGCACCTGCCAGAGATTCAGCCTGGATTTTGTGGTCCTAGGCAATAGCAGAGATTAGATCTGGACATCCTCCCTCCCTAATGCTCAGGATAACAGCAGTTCAAGTCAATGGCAGGGGGGTTGGAACTAGATGATTTTTAAGTTTCCTTCCAACTCAACACATTCTATGATTCTATAATTTATTGGGTTTGGGAAAAACAAACAAACAAACAAACATGATTTGAGTTGGCAGAAACATTGCTTCCCAGCAAGGAAAACCACTCCAGCTGAAGGATGGTTCCTTCCAATGAAACAAGGCTGAAACTGTTCAGTGATTATTTTGAAGCTGGTGAATTTTGGTTACTTGCAAACCCTGTCTTTTCAGCAACTTTATCTACTTCCCCTCAGTTCCAGGGAATATAAATAGAAAATAAAGACCCTGCTTATCACCTGCTTTGCCTCCAGCATTGCAGCATTTTTCACCTGTTACCAGTTTCTGAAGCTGCAAGGCTTGAGGGTATAATTTGGTGATCGGAGCATTTTTGTAAACACAGCTTGCATTAATCAAGTTTTTGTCAAAGAACCATATAATTCATGGTGTATGAACACACCAGGAGTTCATACAAAGTTTTTATTATTCTCTATTGTCAAAGTTGAATCAAAATGCTCTCCAAAACAGAAAACCCCATAATTTGTAAATAGAGGAGTTTACACTTCGCTGAAGATCAATGAGGAAACAATCTAGATCAAAAATAATCCTGTGAATTTGGCTTTCATTTTAATCCCCAGCCAGCAGCATTTGGCCAATATTTTGTCCTCTGACTTTGAACAAGTGCTATTAAAGAAGTAAATGAAAAATGTTTGCCTTATAGGAAGTGCTTAAACAGGAAACACACATCATTTCCCGGCTGTTATAAAATTGGCTTTAGCAGGGAAGGGAGATGTGGAGTGGCGGAGTGCACAATCATTTCTCTTTGTCAAAAACACCTTTAGGACACTGACCCAAGAAGAGCAACTAGCTATGAGCTGAGGTGGGGGGGGACAGCTGGTCTGTAACTGTGATACTAGCTACTAAAATTGAGAAGGAAAGGGGAATAAAAGCAAAAGAGGTAACAGTTCTGTAACACTGACAGTAACACACAGGTGATGGGTGCTGTCAACATTATAAACTATATACAAGACGAAGCAGGACTCTTTCTTTTCCCAAAGAATGCAACAACAACAAAAAAGGTGTATATAGCACAGTTGGCACCTTATTGTGGGGATGAGGAGAGGGGGCTTCTCCTGAACGTTACAGGCTTAACTCACGGCAGTCCAGAGGAGAGTTCATCTGTCTAAGCGTACCTCCTCTCCCCCTTTCTCCTTAAACATTTAGCAGAGACCAGGCTGATAGCAATGTCTGATGCAATCGTGGTGCAAATAAGATAATAATGCAATAAATGCAAAGTTTTCCCTGAAAGGGGGCACCTTACTCCAGGGAGAGATGAGGGTGGGTGGGTGTTCAAGGAGTGACATGTCTAGTGCCAAGCTCTGGTGCATCTTCTCACAGGCAGTGGTAGCTCATCTGGCAGTCAGTTGGGTAGGGTGTCAAGCCCAAGGGATGCCGCGTGCTGCTTTGCCCGGAGCCTTAGGTTCTCAATACTCGTCGTTTTACTGTTCAGGCTTGGAAGGGAGCTGGAGGCCTGCAGGATGGGTGAGGACCAGACCTGCTGAGCATGGGAGAGCGACTGGTAGTAGGACTGACAGTGCAGAGAGCTCAGTGGTGCCATGTTGACATTCATGCCCAAGTAGGGCATGGCAGACGGTGTCCCCATTTCGAAGGAGGAGTAGTGGACCAAGTTGTTGGTGGCTGCCATGTGCTGGCGGAATTGCTCCTGCAGACGGAAGAGGCTCAGGGGCGAGGAGGAGTAGGAGTGAGTCTGAGCCAGGCCACTGCTGGATGAAGGAGTCACAGTCGCGCTGACAGGGGACTCTGTAGCAGGAGACAGAGGGGACAGGGGTTATTTCTACAGGCTGGATGCAGGTGCTGATCTGCATCCCAGTAGGGTTCAGACTGTAGCATGGGCTTCTCTCTTGCAACTGGGTGGCAAAAGAGAGGGGTTGTGTTAGCTCAGGAGGGCTAAACACATGTCTGTTCCATACTTAGCACCTTAATTCCTGGAAATGGGGCTGACCTCTTTGCTATGGTTTTCCTGCTGCCACTGGGCACTGTTCTGCCTGAGCTTTAACCTGAGTGGAAGGTCTTTGCTCCTTCTGTGCTCCTGCAGCCTACCTGCAAGCACCCATGCCACAGGGAATAAGGGACTATACCCAACCACCAGTATCCCTCTTGGTACACCAGTTCCTGACGCAAACCCCCACCAAGATGCTGCCCCTCACCTGCTTTTGGACTTGCTCTCTTGCAGTTCAAAGCCTTGCTGTCCACACCAGGGCTCTTGTCCACTTTAACCTCATCCAAGGTGCTCTTAAACTCCTCCTCTCTGTCGGTCTGGTCCTCGGGTGCGGACTCGCTGGCTGACTGCTCCGACAGGGTTAGGTTGAGGTCCATGCCTACCTCGCTTGGGAGGCTCTGGACCTTCTCAGTGTCTGGGGTGGTGGCTTGGGTCTCCAACACGGGAGGCTCTGTCTTTCCCTCGCTGTGGCTCCCTTCACAGTCCTTCTGCTTCTGCAGCTGCTCCTTCTGCAGGCTACGCTGCTTCTTCCGGAATTTGGCCCTCCGGTTCTTGAACCAAACCTTCAATGCCACAAACAGCAAGGGGGAAAGCTGGTAAAAATCCTGCTTAGTGCCAAATTCAGCATCATTCAGCCTGAGAGCTTCAGTGGAACCCCAAGTAATGAGGTACTGCAAGCCTGCTGTGCCCAAATGTCATTCCACTTTGTTGAATCTTAGAGCTCTACCTGTTTTCAGTGCTCCTACAAATAGCACAACAAATATATTTTTTAAAATGTCCAGCCTTTATGTTGATTCTTTATCCCACTGCCCTGGTGTTGTTCTTTGTTTGTTTGTTTGTTTTTCAGTTATTTTTTCTAAATCAGTCAGGCAGTTGTGTCCAACCAGAATGTCTTATGGCTGAACCTGATGACATTACATCAGCTTACAGTACAGTACTCTGTTAGTTTCTAAAACAATTCGGTTATAAATGTACCAAAACTATGGTGGGAACACTCAGAATGTCATTATAGGAATAGGCTGTTATCTGGAAACCAAGTTTAGGGAAGGAGGAGAGAATTCATTTTTTTAACCTAAATCTGAAGTATATTTGCAAGTCTTGTTAGTGTAATTTAGTTAGTTAGATGAGGAAACAAAAATCATGTCTTGATATTTATATAAAAGAACTATTTTTTCCCTACTACTTATTCACTTCACACTGCAGAACTTGCTATTTAGTCTTTTAAAGTCCAGCAATGCTTCTGCTCCCCACCAGCAGGTTATGAAGCAAGTTGCACTAATTGCAATTAAAAAAATACCAAAACCAAACCTTGGCCTGAGATGTTACAAATATTGACACTAGTGGAAAAGAGCAGCTGGAATTACTTGGGTTTCTGCTCTTCTGAGAAAGCCGGAAAAGCCTTGCAAATAAATAAATAAGTAGACTTCTGTGGATGCTTCTAAAATTTTCCCCAAAGAAATGTGAAAGAACAAATGAAAACCAGTGTACACTTCAGACAATCCTAAATTTAAAAAATGTGCGTGTTGATTAAAAATTTCTTTAGCAGATGTGTAACTTTGGATGATTTTATCCCCCTCTTCCTCCCCCGCCCCTGCCTTTGACAGCTTTACTACCCTGAAATCTTTGGTTACACTGGAAGAATCTTGAGAGGTCAAGGGAGCTGTCAACTCTCTGGGATCCCCACCTTATTCTTTTAAACATTCCCAATAACAAACCCACAAAATATCAGTACCTGGACTCTGGCTTCAGGTAGGTTGGTGCACATAGCCAGCCGCTCTCTCATCACCACATCTGGGTAGTGAGTCTTCTGGAAGGTCTTCTCCAGCGCCTCCAGCTGTTGGGCGGTGAAGGCCGTGCGACTTCGCCTTTGCTTGCGGTGCTGGGACCCATAACGTGCCTCCAAAATGATGTCTTGAAATGTACAGCCGTTGGAAGACAAGAAAAGTGGCCAATTTAATTATTGGAATTTGTATGCTGACAGTCGAACAAAGCACATGCTAACACCAGAGGAACCTACGCAATGGTTTTTCTTCATGGCTCTAGATCTAATAAAACACATACATGCTTTTTGCTGGGTAATTGAGGTGTCCTAGGAGATAAAACCAGAAAGCCTGTTCTGGAGAGGGAACCTTTTTCTGTGACAACTGTGTAAACTGTTGAGACTCCAATGTAAAATTTGGTTAAAATAAACCAGTCTTTCCCAACATCAGTGGGGCAGGACATGCAGGTGCCCAGACCCCACTGTGGCATAAGCTTCTTTCATTAAGAAACACAATTGAAAACAAGGTGGGGAGATTCACTTTCGTAGTCAGGAAAGGGGCCCAACAATATATATCATGTTCTCCTTGCAGCCAAGGGCAGAGCTTCAGTAGGTTCCAATGCTGCCGTGATGCATTGTGCTGATCAGTGGAAAGAATCCATGGAGCTCAAAGGCAGCTGCCTCTAGCTTGTTTTGTTGGCTACGGCTGCACTAGAAGACCTGCATCTACCCAGAAACCAGGCTGAAGAGGCTCTTCTTTAGTGTCTCGTATGTAGCTCACTGTAGTCTTCAAGGCATGATATTGGAGAGCTGTTCTGGGATCCAGTTCAGGAAAGCACTTAAGCTCATTTGCTTGTGTATGTTTCGCTTGAAAGCACATGCTGCACTGAGCACAGCCCCTCTCCACCATCTGGGCTGGAAACACCAGCCAGGAGCAAGCCCAGCCCCACTGATTGCAAGCCCAGAGCTCATGTGCTGAGCTCTGCTCAGTAGAGGGGCTACTCAGAAGGTCTGACTTTGCAAACTGTGCTTGCAAAATTGAGGGCAGAGAAGGAATTGAGACTGGGAAAAATCTGAGACTCACAGTAAAGGGCTTGTTATTTTACCAGAAACGTTATTGCAAAACAGTTAGTGGGAGTAGAAAGATCTTAAATCAATGAAAGTGAGTTACTTTAAAATGAAAAAAAACAAAACCCACCCTTTATTTTGCAAGCTGGGACATGCTGTCCTACAGCGCTGGAATGAAATAGTCTGGCGAGAGGTTTGCTCTCAAAGAGGAAATGCAGAAAGAGCCGTGCCTGGTATCATTTTTAATTCAGTTAAGAATGTGACTTCAGTAGAAGGGAAGAATGAACACACTAGAAAACAACCTAACAGGGAGAAAAGTCGGAATTATCAGTGTGCGGAGCCAGATGAAGGCTCTTGCTGCTGTTTATTCGTGCTTTAGTCACGAGCATCGTGGCGTGAATGTAAACAATAAAACAAAACCTTCTGTCAGGCCAGCCCCAGAACCACACAGCCAGGTTCCAAGTATGTCGGCTAATGAGCATAGCGAATCAGCTTTGCACTACTCAAGCATTCCTCTTCCAAACTTCCAGCTGTTTCATTCTAGGTCAGCGTTTGCAGCGCCTTTCCGGGCGATTGCCAAAGCTGTGTGGTTTTGGCAACCTGGAAAAGATGTGATCAGGGTAAAGGCCTTTGGGCAATTACAATATACTGTTGGTTGCATACGAGAGACCTTTGTGTTCGAGGCATTGGAGCTCCTCATGGAGTTAAAACACTGGTAGCAGCTGCCAGTTTGGAGGCAGAGGGCCTGTCCTTGAAGCATTCAGACACAGCTCACGGGTGAGGATAAGGGATGTTCTGGGACAGGAAATTGAAGCTACCCCAAAACATTTTACAAAGCCAACATCTGTGTTTCAAGTACAAGGACTCAGGAGAAAGTACACTGGTTAAAAACCCTACCTGTAGGCTGGAATATTCCCGAATTTCTAGAGTAGAGGTTAGACCTACCAGCTCCCTGGAGGTGGCAGCTCATGCATTAAGTTTGGCCACTCCAACAAAAGCCAACCAACAATTATTTTAATGCTTTAACTATGTTTTAAGGCTTTGTGCAAGAAGGAGAATATAAATTGCAGGTAAGGCTTTGCAGTTACAATCAGAAACCTCTGTTTTCTGACTTAAGGTCATTCGCTTTTGTGCTGCTTTATTCTGACTGTCCCTGGAAGGCAAATGAGATCTATAACCCTGCACTGAAAGATATTCAGGAGTAACAGAATGTGAAGCAACTGCAAAGGAACCAGCTTGTAGGTATGTAATGCCTACCCCGCCAAAGATAAGCAGACAAGGGGACTGTGGGATTTAATTTGGAAAGTCTTCCAGGTGGGCTATTACTTTTAAAGATAAGAGGTCAGAAAACCAATAGAATCTCCCAGTCAAGAATATGAGAATAGCTTTTTTTTATTCTGTTTTTTTTTTTTTTATCTCCCTCTGCTTTTACCCTAGTTAAGGGCAAAGGCATTAAGTCCTCAATGCTCTACTGTAAAAGATACAGGTAATCACAAAAGTCTTTCAAGAGATTCTTGCATCTAGGAAAGGGGCACCTTGAGACCCAAGTCACATTGCAGAGTTCAGGACCATCTGCTGCCCCCTGACCACCTACAGACTGAAAAGGTGAGCGAAGGAGGGGATGGACGACCAGGACAGGGAAAGTGCCCACCTGTCTTCACTCTGCAGCCCAGCAGTAGAGCCAGCACTAGAGTCCAGGTCTCCTTGATACCACTTTTGTTCCCTTTTGATGAGAACAATGACTTCCAGCTCTGCCCTATGGCCCCCAGGAGATCTCACAGGCCACAGTGAGTGGTCTGAGGAACCATGTTAAGGCATGAAGATTTGAGTCAGCTGTGGTACACTGATCCAAAGAGTCAGAGACCTTTACCACCATGCCTTCATGGACTACCCACCTTATTCTAGATTAAGCCCATGTCTCTTAAATTTAGCTCACTAAAGTTGTCTGGGTAGCTCATTTTTTCCACCCACTCTAGTCTGGAAGGAGACACTTCATATTTTTTGTTCCTTTAATATTAATCTTAAAGCAGATGTGTAATGTTCAGGTAGTCAGAGAAGATCGTTCTATTCTGGAGAGGTCTCTAAAATCACATCTACAGTAACTTTCTGCTTTAGCTTCAGTACACTGGTTGGCAGGTCTGCTCTACCACACTGCATCCAAGCCCTCACCAACATGGTGATGCTGCTGCTGTTGACCATTTGTGTTGTAGTAGCCTTTAATGAGATCTCAGCCGGATCTGGGTGTTCTGTGGTACACTGAAATGCAGAGCAGATATATTTCCCCTACCATACCAAATATTTCAGGTCTCCATCAATTATTTTTGAACAATTCCTCTTACCAAACCATAAATACTATCTGGACTTTGCACTTTCTTCTAGTGATGGCATCAATGTAGTGCTGTCACACTCATGGCTGAACACAGAAAAACAGAGAAGATGCTCTGGAGCAGCAGCTCCTGTCCCACCATCAACAGCGCCGTGTAAATAACACTTGCTGGGTAAAGACACATGTGACTTTCTTTTAGCCTAGAAAGGTCTTTTACGGAAGGCAAAATACAAAAGCAACAGAGAGGGAACCAGCAGAACCTGCAAGAAAGAATCATCCAAACCAAGAGTTAGGATCCCCAGGAAGAAATAGGTCAAGGTGAGACCCATAGAAGATCCAAACAAAGATTATTTTCCAAAGAAAAATAATGTTTGGTAGGACAAAAAGTGGAAAACACTTGCAAGAGGGAGCAATGTGGAAGAACAAGGCCTGGGAGGGCAGGAGATGGCTGTTAGGGGTTGCAAGTCCTGGGCCTCTCGGTGGGAGAATCCAACTCACTGTTTGATCGTATTCATTGTGCTATTACTTACTAACAAAGTAGATTTGTCTGCTGTTTTTTTCACCTGTTAAAACACATTTCAGTGTCATTTTAATTCTCTTTTTCAATCCCGTGTAGCGGGGCTGTGTCCCCTCTCACCCCTGGGCTCTCCCAGCCGTCAGAGGACAGTCTGCAGCAAGGTGCAGTGGGGTCCACTGGCAGCCAATGCTGGAGGGCATGTGTCACCTGCAGAGCTTGGCCACGTGGCCAGTGTTTGGGACCACACCATGGCAGCTGGCTATGTCACACTCCAGCTCCCTAAGAAGAGTTTCACTCGGTGCAAGCAACAAGGGTTGTTTTTTTTTATCAAGGGAAATGGCAAAAGCCATGAGTTGTTCTTACCAGCCAGTCTCTCTGCCAGGGTGAGGGCATGCACCGAGGGCCGGTAGTCAGGGGCGTGCTGGGCTTGCTGAGCTGCCTGCTGGTGGAGGTTGTACATGGCACTGAGAGAATTCATGGCGTGGAGGGAGTAACCGTTCACTCCATAGTGCTGCATGGCGACATAAACCTGAAAAACAGCAGTCAGAGGAGAGAGGTGCTTAGGATTGCACTATTCCAGTGTCCTGGTGTCTCAGCAGAGCTTTGGAAAAGCTGAGCTCAAACTCAAGCTGCCATGTGCAAGGTTCACTACCAACCTCCTGACTCCAACAGGTTCTGGGACAGGAATCAAAATACCTCTTGTAGACCTAAAGCACCAGTGACACCAGGCTTCCAAGCTTGGAGATCAGCATCTGACTATATCCCACTCATGATACACAGAACAAAAGATGGGAAAGGATTTTTTTTACAAACCATAATAAAATATATTGTATTATTGTTTCTTCTAATGAACCAACCCATCTCTGTCCCAGAGCTAGCTGGGATTTTGCCCCTGTCATTGCCTACAGTGAGCTATTCCATAATCCCATTGCCATAATGTCAAATAATCTTTCTTATCTGAACCCACTCATTCATAATTAATTTCCATTGATTTTTCTTAAGGTTCTTCTTAACAAAACACGAATGATACAGAAAGAAGGAAAAAAAAAAAACAAATGTGGTGCAAAAGAAAATAAATCTGTAACATAATAGGGCAAAAAATGTTATTGCTAAAGAGGGAATTAAGGTTTCCAATAAATACTGACATATAGTTCAATAGCAGGGAGATTATTTCAAAAAAATAATGGCTTTTTTCTAGTGTAGGCTTTGCATGAAACTTCAAGCTGTTTTCCTTACAGACCTTCTGTAAAACTGGGCTAATATTGATCTCAAAACCAGAGTGATGCTTCATTCATCCATGTTACAAATGACTGAGAGCCTCCAGGATGCCATTTATGTAGTTTGTAAGACATTGGAAAGGAAGTTGTGAAACATTTGCCATAAAAAAAAAAAAAATTAAAACCACCATTTACATAAGCAAGTCATCATCTGGAAAGTCAGAGAAGTTAGGCCATCCAGAGAAAGAGGTCCAGCTAGTCTAACTTAAGAGAAGCAGGTAGGTTATCTAGGAAACATCTTAGGAAACAGCTTTTCTCACTGGAGGGAGGCAGTTCAACTCCCACAATTTTAGGAGAAACATAATATATTGAACAGCAAAAATTTGGATGAAAAATTGTCTGTTGTTCTGTACTGGGGAAAAACCTTCAGTTTTGCCTCTAGAGGATTTATACCATGGAGGACAAACTCTCGGTGAAGAGGGAGGAATGGAAGAGAGTTAGTCCCACTATCCCCCCTGCTCTGAATTCCCATTCTCTCCCAAACCACCATGATGTAGGAAGCACAAACATGGAGTGACCTTGTTTAACATCCAGAGATCAAACTGTAGTTCCTGGAAAAAGGACCTGTTCTTTAGTTTTAGGCTGAAAAGAAAGCTCAATGGCTATTCAGCACATACATCCCATCTCGATCTGCAAAATGCCAGCCATATTCCCATGGCTGAAGGAAAATATTGCCAGTCATGTCCTTTCCTACCATATCCTATATAAGAATGTAAGAAAAAACCCTTACCTCCTACTTCAAAGTAGAGGCAGACAATTTTTATATGAATAGCTGATTTATTGAAAAATACACTTAAGGGTGCCTGAAACATATTTTGTAGCTAGTTATGGAAAGCAGGGGAAAATCAGATCTGCTTTGTTTTGTGATACTCGACAATTAATTTTGAATTAATTTCCAAAAGGTTTCATTTCAAAATTTACCCAAGCCTAATTTTTAGAAAAGCGAAGACACCCCCAAAACAAAACAATAACCTTCATCTATACCTTATTGAGGTTTTATTCACTCTAGCAGCAGAGAAAGCCAGTGTTATTCTAAACTGAACCATTGTGACAATGGGCATTTTTGGTTCAGATGCTGACCTAAACACAAAACTGCCATAGCTCTGCTCTAATCAAGCATAGGGAGGACCTAAGCAATGCCAACACTGCTTGCTGGTTTTCTGATGAAGGTGAAGGACTTCACGTGCCAACAGTTTTTTGGCATTAGTAATTTCACCATGGTGGGTACACAGCAAAATTACCAGGGTGTTGCTCTCCTGGACTGCACAGCTTTGTTGCTTGTGGCACATGTTAAGGGACAGGAGCGTGTCCCAGTGACATGTGCTACTGATGTGGCACAGGGGACATCTCCCAGCACCTGGAGAAGACCTGCAGGTCCCCGACACGAACACTTTCCTGGATGGTTCTGGTGGCCTCTGCAGCACAGCCTCACCCTATCCTCAGCGTGGTTCATTTCCAAAGAGCATCATCCCACCCCAGCCCATGGCAGAGCAGCCCTCAGCACTCACCAAGGCAGCTCCATCTGCAGCAAGATCACCACAGCCAGCCAGAGGGTCATTTGCTGCTTTGCTTTTATAATCCAAGAGCAGGACTGGCTTTTCTGGCCAATGCAGGCAGGAAAACAGAGGTTTGCAACTATATTTCACCTCCTCCCTTCCCACCCCCGAACTTGTAAACTGGCCGGTTCCACCGGTTTTGGCCAGCAGGGTGGAGGTCTCAGAGCTTAGTAAATTCCCGTGTGTTTTGTGAAAACCATTTGAGGACACAGAACTTAACTGGCCTGGGCTGCTCCATCCTGGAGAATCCACACCAGGGCTCAGCCTTGCTGAGAGATAAGTGGGAGGCCAAGTGCCTGTGACTTCCCAACTCACAGAAACGCCTGTTTCTTTTCTAATCCCCTGGCACGCCGTGGGTTGTGTACCAAGCTGGTGCATTAAGGGAAAAGTGAAAAGGAAGGAGATGGGAATTTTCCTGTCCTACACAGTCTTCCGAGGACATTGCTCATGATGTGCCCAAAGCCCAGTGTTTCCACTGAAACACTCGCTCCAGGAAGATTTCACTTTATTTGATTTTTAAAAGATGCTTTTGTGTGCATGTGTGTCTGAACAAACCCTTGTGTGTGGCCTGGAAAAAAATCGCATGAATTAAAACAAAAAAAAAATATAAAAAGCAGGGGACTTAATAATGATGGACTCATAACAGGGGTCAATATCCATCACAGCTTTAGCAATAACTGCCTGGCGTGCTGCGGTGCAGATGGCAGGCAGAGCTCCTTACCCACTTGTGCAGCAAACACATCATCCCAGATTCAGTATAAAAAATGAGGGAAAAAGAGACATCTTGCATTTACTGAGCGAGACTGCTCAGCCTAATAAGCAAAGTTAACTGAGACTGCAAACAGCTCCTGTTTAACTGTCAGGTCTGAGCACACCCCAACCCCAATAAATTAAATATTTAAAAGACATCATGCGGCAATTTTTTTTAATGGAGAAAGCCATTCATCAAGCCACTGCTGTGTTTCACAAGCTGTCGAATAGTGCTTACACTGGTTAAAATAATCTTTATATTTCATTAAGCAACCAAATAAGCTGATCCCTCCCCACTGGCTGTATAGATGGTTTTAATTTTCAAAATCTGCAAATGCATCTTTTATGTCCCTGGGTGGCTGAAGGGCCTCAGGAACAGCCGCAGCCGGGAGGAGGATGAGAGCAAAATTTGAACTCCTGCTTTGTGGAAAGGTACAGGCTTGAGCAGTCAGCGATACAGCTGGGAAGGTAAGGTAGGGTCCATCCTGAAAGAAAAGGGATGCCTCACCGTGATTTTGTGCATCAGAAATTGTTGAAGAGTTGAGAGTGGTGAAGAAAGAAGATGGCAGCTAAGAAATAGGTGAGAGGAAAATCCCGTGGTGGGTGGTTTCCTTCTGCGTGGCTCCTTAGGGCCACAACGGTGACTCTCCCATGCCCGGCATCAAAAGCCGTGCTCTCTCCCAGCTACCCACAGCACCAGACTGGGATGTCTCCATACCTTGCCCCAACCCATACCCTGTCAGGATTCCTGCTCCTGCCTTTGCAAGCCTGACATTGCTACCTCGGTCCCAAACACTCTCCTATGGCTTTTACCTCTCAAGTTTTCACCATGGAAGTCTCGGGGATGCTGTGCCTGTATTTCTTCCCCAGCCTGTAGATCCCTCAAGCTGCAGGGGCACCCAATTCACCTGCTGCAGC
Organism: Aegotheles bennettii; assembly: GCA_013398125.1. Taxonomy (NCBI): domain Eukaryota; kingdom Metazoa; phylum Chordata; class Aves; order Caprimulgiformes; family Aegothelidae; genus Aegotheles; species Aegotheles bennettii. The sequence goes on along the minus strand of VZRW01004054.1, from coordinate 407,530 downwards.
CTGCCAGGATCTAGCCTCGCAGAGGACCAATGTTTCCCCTTAGCTTGAACTGCTGCTGGCTGTGGGAAACCCAGGTTTCTCCACCCTCTGCATTACCTAAAGGCCAGGCAATACAGTTCTCTGCATATCCCAGACTAATCCAGAGAGCAGACCACTCTTTATTCATCTGCTGCCGTTCAATCTGATGCAAAACAATTTGCACCTCTACCAGCCGGGGGCAGGAACCCAGTTATCCCAGAGCAAAGCTGCATTACTCCTGGCACAACATGGCTCCCATCTGCCTCTTCCTAACAGCAGCCTCAAAAACCTCAAGTTCCCACAAAGTCATAGCACAAGGGTGGTGCAATTTATTGTACATCGCTTAACAGTGTAGCACATAGGGGAAATTTGCCCCTGAGCTTTAATATTATTGGCTTTGGGTTCTCAACTTGCAGAAAAGGCTTTAAGTTTCCCTGGTAATTTAGCTGGTAATTAATTTTGCATCTGGGCAGATAATTCTGTCCCAAGACAAGATGCAAAGAGGAAAGAACCATGAACTCCCCTGCCAGGTGAAAACTCCTATTCCTAGTGGTATATGTGTGGAATTGAAACAGGTTTGAGAACAAAACATCTATTAAAAATGAGATACTGAAGTCTTCTGGAGAGTACTTTGTAACAAAACATTTGTATTTTCTCTTCTATCAAGAATAAAAGCCCCAACCCCCCCAAAAAACATACAAAACCCACCCTGGAGCTGTATTAACTGCAGCCAAGAATTTGAGATTGGGGATATTTTCTGCTTGCTCCTCTCCTTATTTCACTTCCTCACCCACCCAACATCTATCTGTACCTGGCCTCACCTGCCAGTCACACACAAGGTCTTTAACAAAAATACAGAACTGACAAAATTCATTAAGGAAGAAGTGTATCGATCCCTGCAGCCTGCAAACGCAGGTGTCACTTGTGCTGGCCACAGAGCTCATGTCAACGCTGGACAGCTTGTCCCCATGCTGAGCTGTCCTGGATAAGGACATCCATAGCAGGTCCCAGTACCAACACTGCTCTGGAGGAAAGGGATTTCAAATGAAGACAGTGGTTTTGCTCAAGTGCATTATTCGGGAGTAAACACACATCCTCTTCCCCCCCAAATCTAAACTGTGTTGAGATGGAGGAATTTTCTTTAATGGCTAATTCTGTCCAGTTTTCCCAGGTAGAAGTAAAAAACCTGCTAGGACAAGACTCTTGCCTTTCTCAATCAAACACCCTTGGGTGGGGTGAGGTCGAGGCTGGATGTAGGACTCAAAGCTTTGCAAGAGCTTTGAACTATCTTTTCTTTCCCCTTCAGCTGGTCCCTCCCAATACTGAGTCATTCCAAAGTCAAAAAAGCACTGAGAATAAATTCACTGACCTACAGATATTCAGATGTGAAGAATGGGGTAACAGAACCTAAGATAAAATTTTTCTTAAAGGAGACAAGAGGAGGTTACCAGAGTCTGCTTTTGACTGGTGGCCACCATGGAGTGTTATATTATCATCTCATTAAATCTTTCCAGAAACTGGGGAAGGTTGGTGACGGTGGGATCTGTGGGATCTGAAACTAAAAATTTGCATCTGGATTTTGACAACTCATTGATAGAAGTGAGTTTTAGCATCTTGGTGAAGAGGGATTCTCCAGAGATGCATTTGAAGTTTGGAAGAGCGTGGCACCACCTCGGGTCTGCGCCTTGATACAGGATACCTTTTAAGCATGGGAAAACATCAGTTAAAAAAAAAATGGAAAAGTTGGATGCTCTCATGTGGTGTTTGGGGTCCTGCAGGTGACAAAAAAAAAAGGGGTAAAAAAGAAAGTTGTGGTCCTTCAGCCCAGGTGCCTGCTCGGGCCGTACAAATTGCTGCTCGTGTTTATGCAAAGCACAGGAACCGGTTGTTCATTACTAACAGGGAATAACAGCAAGTGGTTTGTGCTAACCACGTTCCTCTTATTATCACTGACAGTATAAGCCTCATCGGAAATAAAATCACAATAAGAAATTCTCCCCTTCTCCTGGAGCTGCTCTGCTTTATGATTTTATGCTTTGAGTCCTTATTCAGAAACACTTTAAATCAGCAAGATAAATAATGAATCTCTGTTTCTGCTTATCTGACAGTCTAGGAAAATAGGCTCACTCGATACACAGCCATCAGTTTTGTATGTATTTGGTACTAAATGAATTACATACCTGGGGGCTTCTGAATAAATGATCCTTGCAAGAGGTTTTCTTCAATATTTCTTTTTATATCCCTAAATCCTTAAGATATATAAAGGTCCAAAATCATGGAAGATAATAACCAGCATGTCATAAATCAGTTTTGTTCCTCACATGAGATTGCTGAATGTCTAAGGAAACAATCTCACCTTTGTAGTGGATGAAATATAAATACTTTGAAATAGTGGAGCACATCGTATTTTCTCATTCAAACATTGAAGTCTGAGAGCAACATGCACCATAAAAACAGGCTTCCAAAGGACTTCTCTTATAATTGAAATAAGGGAATTAAGAACAGCTCTCTCTCTCAAAAAAAAAAAGTATAAAGATTTCCCATTTTTTAATCTTGCAACGTTTTTATACCTGTGTAAATCCCTGTATCTAAATGCAATTAATTTCTTAGTGCAGAGTCAGATTTTCGTTAGACTTGTTCTGGTTGAGCAAGTCACAACCCACCGAAAGCAAAACCTGACTGATTGCACCAATTCTCGCAGCTCACATTCAGCTACTACTACTGACCTCTGTATAAATGAAAAAAGATCTTTTTCTTTAAATCAGATTTGCTAGCAGCTGAAATGTGGAAATACTTCCAGTTAGGGACAGCACCGTAGTTTTTGGGTTGACCTTGTCAAATAATCACCTGTCGGGGCTGTCTTGCTGAAGAGCACAGCAACGATATTTGTAATGCTGGATTATTTATAGCAGAGGGATATAGCAGTAGGATATGAGAGGGTTTGTGAGTTTTGTAAAACAAACCTCAGAGCATCCTGCTGAGGTGGGGAAGTTATACTGTAAGGCTCTACAAACTCAGACACCAGGTTGCAAGCGACTGAGATAACAGGCCCTGACTGACAGATGTAGCTCTCATCAGCTGCTGTGATTTTTATTTAAGGCTTTTGTGAAATCATCATTTCCTCCTCCCCC
>VZRW01004054.1:315118-397882 GCA_013398125.1 Aegotheles bennettii | reverse complement strand
TTTCCTAGTGCTTTAGAGTCTTGCTTCCCTTGCCGTCCCTTCCGCGTTCAACTTCCAGCGGCACCAGGAAACAGAAAAAACATCCCCCGAGCCGCCCCCCATCGGGGCCATCACCCGCTCCCCCTCCCTCCCGGCCCCACTCGGGGTGGTTTCTGCCCTCGGCGAGCTCTCACCGGGCTGCGCGGCTTATTAAAACATCATTATGTAAATGGGGGGAAAGTTGCGCTCTCGGAGCCCGGCAGACGGAGGGATGCGCATCCCCCACCATCCTCTGAGCCGGGTTGCACCCCTCTCTTCCCCACCAGCTGCCTAAACCCACACCGGAGCGGGCCCACGGCCCCAGCCCACGCCGCGTTTCGTGTGAGCGAAGTCGCGGGCTGGTAGTTGGGGTTTTGCCTATTTTTAATTATTTTTTTTAAGTGTAATATATTCAAAATAAAACAAAAAAAAAAGAGAATGAAGGGTGGATAGAAGCGCTCTGGGGTCCGGGCTGGGCTCCCCCTAGTCCGCGCACCCCTGCCAGCGGCTCCTGCGCTGGGCGCGGAGTCCCCGACGGAGATTCCCCCTCCGAACAAGCCCCGAACTCCCCTCGTTTCACCCCGCATCCCCACCCGGAGCTGTGCGGCGCGTCCCGGGGGTGCGGGGGGGTCCTTACCTGGGGCGGCGGCGCAGCCTCCCCGCCCGCCGCGGGAGCGCTGACACGCGTGGGAGCGGCGCTGGCCCCGGCCCGCCCTACTCCATCCGCCCGCGCTGCCTGCGCGCTGCCTGCGCGCCCGGCGCAGCTGCCATCTATCTACCGGGAGGCAGCATTGAAGAAGGATTTTTAAAAGGAGCTTCATAGCGACCCGGGAGCTACCCAGCAAGATTTTCAATGGTCCTCCACCCTGTCAATCAAAACGGGGCTGCTGATACACCCCCCCGCCCCCAACACTTCTTACCAGTCATTTACTCCAAGCCGAGGTGTAAACGCCTAATTAAATCCCTAGGAGCGGATGGGATGCTGGTGGAGGGAGGAGGGCTAGACCCAGGGCCGGGGGGGTGATGGGGTCCCTAAGGCATAGGGGAGGGAAGCCATGCCTCCCCCCGCTTAGCACCAGGCTGGAGCAGACCCTGAAGTTTCCCTCTCCCCCGATGGCCCCTGTGTGGAGGGATAATCTCCAAGCGTTAATTATAGAGCCGCCGCGGCCCCCCACCCTCGCTTTCCCAGTTTAGCCTGCTGCACCCCTCCGCTGCTCTTTAAAACGAGGACGGGGACAGGACACAGAGACATAAAATTAGGAATAATGGAAGGAGCCCAGAGGAGCGGCGGGTGCGCAGCCCGCCCCGTCGGGAAAGCTCCGCTCCGGCAACCGGGAGCGGCTCTGCCAGCGCGGGGGGGACGAGACGAGACGAGACGGGACGGGACACGGGGCAGGGAAGGCAGAGAGCGGGAAAGCAGGCAAGGAGGGAGGCTATGGGGCTTCAGCGCAGAGGGGACGATCAGTTAACACATCTCCCCGCTTTTTATTTTTCTTATATTCTCCCCCGAAATATTTTTTTTCCGCGATGCAAAAAGAGGGAAAGCAGCTTTCCCTTTCCTTCTCTTTCTTTCTCTCTCTGCGGGGTTTCCGCAGGTACCTTCCCGTCCAGCGGTTGGGCTGGTTATCTGGCAGAGCTCACTAACTGGAGAGGTGGTTGTGTTTGCTTTTCAGCTTTGCCATGCCTTCGCAGCAGAAAGAGCAGTTTAAAGCCTTTAGAGAGATTGCTAATAGATGCCAGCTCCTTGCCTTTAGATTTTCTCCCAGCCCAGGAGGATTTAGGATGGGATTGGGAGACGAGACGCCATTTCAGGCTCCAAAACACCCTGTTTTAAAATGACTGCGGGTAAGAGGATTAAAACAATAATACCCTTCTCTTCTTGAAGGTTTTTTTTCCCCTCTCTCCCTCCTATAGAAAAGATTTCTTCTCCCAGAGCAAAACCGTTTAGACAGGAATTAAGGGAACAAGAAAGAATAAGAGGGGGGGAGAGGACCTTTTAATTTGAGCTTGATATTTTGTACAAATTCTGACCGAAAAAAGTGAGGGGGTCGGTCTGGCTCAGGATACCAGACTACTCCAAGTATTTATTTTTATTGCACGTATTTTATGAGTTTCTGGGGTACCAAGTAATTGTCTCGGGAAAGAGAGAGTGGAGGTGAATCTATTTAAATCTATTCCAGCCCTCGATCCGCCAAAGTCCCTCTTCTCCCTAGGAAGGAGGGGAGCCCCTCGCACTGCCTTTCCCCGCACCCTCTAATTAATAACCACCCGACTGGGCGAAACTCGGCACTTTGATTGCCGTTATCGCTTTCCGGGGGCGTTCTTCAGGGTGCCGTGCTCGGGCTGGCCTGAGCATCACCCCGCAAAGCCCACGGGAAATCGCCATACTCGCTTTTTTGGGGTCACTCCGCCAAGAGACCCCCTCCCCACCCCAAGTTTGCAACCTGCACTTTCCCTACTCCGCTAATCACAACGAGTTGGAGCCGGGGGCGGCGGGGAGCAGCCAGGCGATGCTTCCCAAAATTCAGCGACCCCCCTGGAAACCACCCCTCGCCCCTCAAAGCCTGGCTGGCAGCAGCCCCGCGGACCTGTAGCTCGCAGGAACTGGGGCACAAACCGCAGCCCCGGGGTGCAGAAACCCGCTCAATTGGCCAGCAAACTTTGTGGGGCTCCTTAGTTTACGGCAGAGGGGAAGGGGCTCCCCGTGTGCCGGGGGGCTGTGCCCGTCGGGGGCAGGGGGAGAGGGGGGGAAGCGTCTCCTCGCTTGTTTCTGAATTGTCTCTTGCAGCCCAGGCACAAAATCCCGACCCCTCCGACCGCGATTTCACCATTGTCTCGCCTTTCTGCTCGCTGAGCTATTAAGCACGGGAGATTTTGTGATTGCTTCGACGAAAAATCTTTAGTTTTAATTCCTCCCTTTCCCCCCGAAGAATTAATAAGAGTTTCCCTCTGTCTTCAGAAAATCTTTCCGAGCTCTCCAGCTACGGGATTTCTGCTGTTTAACCAGCTCCTATAAATAAATAACTGCGCTTAATTCAGCGCGTCTTTGCAGAGTAAATAGCTCTTTTGGCGTAGCTCGGAAAAGTAACCCCAGTTTGTGGGCAGAACTGATTTATCGCCTTTACCCCCCGCCCCGAGGTATCGATGTGGGCAAAGCACCAGGGAACGGGAACGAGTTGTGTCGCGATTATAGGGGTTCCTTCTCCAAAACGCAGGGAGCCGAGGGAGGCATGCAGGCTGAGCAGGAGGGAAGGCAGCCCCGGCAAGGGGAGGTTTGCAGCCGGGTGTGTGTGTGTGTGTTATCCCCGCGGGTCCATCCCCCCCTCCGGCCCCCCTCCCTCCCCAGCGGCTCCACAAACTTGCGGCCGGCAGTGGGTCCGACACCAGACCTCGGCTAGGCTGGGCGAGAAATGGCTATTTCCATCCCGGCAATAAAATAATAATAATAATAACAATAATAATAATAATAGCAAAATTAAAAAAAAAAACAAAACAAAACACAAAAACACAACAAAAAACCCAGCCAAACAAAAAACGACACGGGGGAGAAGGGGGGCAGAAATCGAGCAATTTTTTGTGTGGAAGTTTTGCACTGCAGAACAAAATAAAATATTAAAACACATAAATCTACCACCCTGACTTGATCCTGCACTACAACACAGGGTGGGGAGAATTTGTTACTTCACCAAGTGGAAAGGACATTTTAAGTTTCCGTGATATTAACGATAGTATTTTGGCTAACTGGCTGGGTCTATACATGCACCAAAAATCCCCTTCAAAGACCATTTTTATATGTCTTTCCTAAGTGAATAGGGAATTTCAGGTCTCCACGTAGACTCTAAGCACCCTCACCTGCATGACGGGAAGGACAGCCGCTACTTTTAATTTGAAAACTCCTTTTGGAGGAAAAAACTATCAGTGGGACGATCAGGGCATAATGCTGGAAGAAAATTGGGCTTTCCTAATTTTATTTAGAAATACATATAATTTCCCTGTCTTGGGTATTTTAACGCCCCATCCCCACATACAGATATTTGTGTGTTTGCATGTGCACAGAAACCGTGGCTCTTTCCTTCAGAACAACTAAAATCAAAGCCAAGCTGGTTATGTTTTAAACAGCTAATGCGTTAACTGTCTCCTTCTCACCCTCTTTGTTTTTTCTTGTGAATTTTATCACAGGACAGTAAACTGTGCTAGAGATGCGGGCATTTAATTTTCGGTTGAATAGGAAGAAATAAAGCTCCGTCCTTGGAAGATGGACAAGGAAGAAAACTGCAAACACTGACAGACCTCCTTACCCCTGGATCTACGGCCGATACAGTGCAAGACGATTTCTACCTGCCTCAAATTATGATGGCAACAAGGTCTTAAAATATCTGCTTAACTAAATCAAGGCCACTTTACTTGATTTTGTTTTGGGGTATTCTTTTTTAATATATTTTAAAAATTTTTATTTTATTTTTTGTATGGGGCATCTTTTGGGGGTTTGAAATGTTCCAGACATTGTCCAGCACTTTGTCCCCGACGCCAACCGCATTCGTGTGAGACCGAAAGGGGATTAACTTGTGAACTTTTAAAAATCAGAACTTAAATGAGAGGCAAATCTAGGCCACAGCTCATTGTGGGAACCGTTTCTTAAGCAATTAAAGCGAGAAGAAATTCCTCGCAGCCTTTTTCCTTAAAGCAGCTTTCTGAAGGATTTAAGGAGGACTAGTGTCCGGTCCATCAAGAAAGATTTAAACTGCACAGTGATATAGAAAATCTCCACTTGCTCTTATTTAAAGGGGCACTATCACCATTTCCATAAGACCCTTGACATTGTTTCTTTAATCTTGTTTATAAACTTAAACAGATTTAAAAAGTTTTTTTTCTCTCCCCTGCCTCCTTTTTTTCCATGAATTCATTGAAAATATATTTGATGCAGTATTTGAAAAGAGACCAAAACAGGCTCACTTTTAAGGATTTTCTGTTACTAAAAAGTCTCAAGCCACAGCTTGCTACATTTCTCCTTTTGCTCTTGGAGGTTTGAAGGAAAGCAAGATTAGTGGGAAGAGGAATTTATATTTTTTTTTCCCCCGGGATCAACTAAGCAATAAAAGTTCCTTTCTCCCCAAATTAGGAGGACACAAAGCACACCACCACCACCCCCCCTCAATAGACTCAAACCTTCATCCAGCGTTTGCAGTTTAGCACATTTTCCCTTGTCTGAAAGCAGAATTATATCCTAAGCAGTCTCCTCCAATGTCAGGTTTCTTTCTTTATTCCCTCCCTTCTCTTTCTTTGCCCCACTATACTTGTGCTCTCTACTGGCTGTTGTGGCTAGTTCCTACCCGTATTTAGGGTTCAGCCAGTCTTTTCTTACAGTCTTTCCAGTTTCAGCTAATTGTCAAGGTTTTCCGCACAGCATTAAAAAAATACCTGCCAACCTTACTCCAGCAAAACCAGTTGTTCCCCCTTAAGTCTTAAAAAGAAGAAAAAAAAAAAAAAGAAAGTGAACACCTTGGAGTCACCAAAGCTTTTGGTGCTTATAGCTAATTAATAGCCCTAATGATATTTTTCCAAGTCCATGAATACATTATGTTTGCAATCCAAAAAAACGTTAGCCCCATTCAAGGGTACTTCAACATCTGCTCATTTAAGGGCAATTAATCATTTTGATATATGGTTTAAAATTGACTGCTTCCAAGGGACTTTTTTTTTTGACAAGAATAACAAAGCAATTTGCCAGGAGCCATCTTCTGGACATGTTATTAGCAGAGCCTTCATCTTAAAGAGGGTTTAAAAAAAAATCCTCAGATTTAGGTACCTGCTTTAAAGGGAACCCAACACCTTCTCTCTCCTGCTTGTTTTCTTACACCTCCTCCAATTCTTCATCTAGCCTTTCATTCCTCTGACAAGAGTTAGAAATCTCTTCCATCTTAGACCTAAAGTTTATACTTTGATTGCAGAGGCATGTGGGTTTATAATTTTGTCCCTCGAGAAGGTGAGCTGAATATCACCAAACAAGGAGCAAGTCCAGCTCCTCCTCCCATTTCCACTCTTCCTTAATTGTGATAATAACTATTTGTATGTGTTTGAGTAAAAAATGCTTCATATTCGTTCATTGGTCTCATCTTTCTCTCAAAAGCAGCCAATATTTTATTTTATTTATTTTTTTTTGTATTAACTGCAGTTTGTAACTGCAATAAGCCATTCCTTAGTTTAGTCTATTTTTAAAAAATACCTGTAAGGAATCAAATCTACCAAGAGTATTAGGTGAAAACAGCCAAAGAGATCAATTTTTTCAGCCTCTGGTTTCTGGTAAAAGTGTTAGCTGAGAGAATGTAAAGGGGAAGTCTCTCCCGTGCAGGGAATTTAAAGTATAGTTATGATGGGCAGATCTACTTATTTATTTATTCAGTGAATCCCAGCTGAGTTCAGAGACTCCTGCCAAACTGGGGGCCTTTGCTAGCCCAGGAGCTGCAGATGAAGTGAGAAACAGGAGGGCATCCAGGGCAAAAAGAGATAAGCGGGAAAGGTGATGAGGAAAGGCAAATAAATGGAGCAGTGATGTGCCCAGCACCGCCTCCAGCACCAGGAGCAGAGCTGGGCAGAGAGGCCTCACTCCACCGGGTCCCTGCTCTCCTGGGAGCCATGGCCTTTGAGTCTGGCTTCCCATGGGGGCACCCCGTGCCTGGACTGCTCTGTTGCAAAGGTACAGGTGGTTTTTGTCCTTTCTTTTCACAGGCTGCCTAGAAAGAATCAGCAAAACAGAAATTTTGCAATAGTATATGAGAAATATTCCTGTTTGATTTTAAATGTTACTATTTTTTTTTTATTATTTTCCAATTTGATACACCACAGATTCCCAGTGTGTTAACATCTGGGTTGGATTCAGAGCCCCTTTATCCATGGCTTTCCTCTGGTTTGGAAGCATCCATTGCCTGAGCTACTCTTTCTCCTCATCCAATTTTTATCCATCAGTCTAAAGCCAAATGTCATAGTTTGCTTAAAAAATGTTATCTACATGAGTGGAGTTGGTTTTAAAAATGTCCCCCTTACAGAAGATTTGGGTTTTGTCAAGAATTTGAAGCCACCCTCAAAATAACCTAATAGTCTGAAAAAAAAAAAGCCAATCAGAGAAGAAATGTGGGTGATTCTGGTTGGACTCTGCTGCAGCGGTGTGTTACAGTTGTAGTTTGGGTACAAGATATCTCCTTCCCCCTGTGAGGATGGAGTGCTGTGGGCAGATAACATCTCACAGGTCTCATTGGGTAGACAGTGAGAACAGGAGGTTGAACCATCTACCACCACATGGCCAAAAAGATCTCTGGTAGCTCTTTGGTTTTGAGATCTGACAAAAATGTTCTTCCTCTTCCATGTGGCTTGAGTAATGACAATTTAATGTCATTCCAGACCCTTCATATTTTGGCTGAGAATATTTTTTACAGAAAAATATGATGAAACACCTGCGAATGTCCCACTGTCCAGTCAGGTCCACATTTCAGGAGGGCTTGAGCACAGGCTGAAGCTTCTGCCCATCTGCTGCTGCTGGAGGAGGAACTGGGGAAGCCTGATCTTCCCAGTCCCTTTGTGAAGGGTGGGCAACATGGGGTTGATTTTTATTTTTTTATTTTTTTTTGTGGCTGTCTTTCCCATGGATTAATTTAGGAAGAAACAATCTCTCAGGACTTTACAATGGTCATATCAAAACCAAGCATGAACCTACCTACCCACCCACCTACCTTTACAGGCTTCTTCTATGGCCTGGGTCTGCCTGTGATTTTAATATTCTCCATGCTCATTGGATGCACGGTGGGATGCTGCCTCTCCTCTGACAGGCATTTCCTCACCAGAAAAACCTTTCCTCACTTCTTTGAGAGCTGAGGAGTTCTTCACATGGCTTCTGTGCTCCAGGTTGTCATTTACACCCTGATGGGTCTTGTGGAAAGAAGCATGGGTGTGGAGGGAGGCTGTGATAGGGATGTTAGAGATCCAAGAACCAGTTCTCCAGCTCCTGGGGTCCTGGGAATGTTATCCAAGCAGAACAGAAACTCCATAAAATTGCTTGAATTCAGGTCCTGCCTATGGGCTTGGCATGGAGAGACTCTGCTTTTTCTAGCTGGAGCCCCATCTCACCCAAGCAGCAGAGGAAACTCAGTCTCTGCATTGCTTGCCTTTGCAGTGCCCCGGGATTCAGGCAGCTGACATCAGCTGTGAGGATTTTTCATTTGATTTTTAAGAGCACAAGGTAAGTCCTTAAGAGGACTTGCTTTCTCTGGGAATGACACGACTCCCCTACCTGTGTGGATATAAGTCATGTAAAAAGTTTGAGGCAACAAATGATTTTCCTCAACCCTTAAGCCGTTGCAATAGCCCTCCATTTCCTTAGCTGTGGTCTAACCCAGCGCTGTGGGATGCTCTGAATACATCACTGTCTGCTGTGGTTTATCCTCCAGAGCACTGATTCTGCTTATCCTTGGGGGAGACATTGCTCTTGCAGCTTGGTTGCATCTAAATGTGGACCCAGGTTCAATGTGTATTGCGAGTTTTATTCTCCCAATCTCCCGTCACTGAAACCAAAGGAGGGCTTTGCTACTGGGACTAAAGGTTTGGCCCTTACCTAACACATCACTCCCAGAGCTGGATCTTCCTAAGCATCTGTTCAGAAAGAAGTCCAAAATATTGTTCTTGCGGACATCAGTGGAAGCTCTGCCTGTCCTGGCAGAGAGGCTGGATGCAGTTCAGCTCTATTTCGCTGGTGTAAACCCAAAGTAATTTATTCAAAAGCAATGATATTTATCTAGATTTACATCATTTAGCACTAAGTTCGGTCCTTCGGTAACGGATGCTCAAATGCATGGCTACATTTATTTTGTACCTACCTCTGAGCAAAATGATAGATATGTTTCCTGGGGGATAAAATCCATCTCCCAGGCACAAAGCCAGGCTAGCTGTGTTTTTCACAGGAGAAATTTCAAGGGCATGAGAGGGCTGGGGAAAACCATCTCTCCCTCCCAGATCAGGAGTGTGGCCACGTGGCCACCTCCACCAGCACTCATACAATAGTGGCTCCAGCCCTTGTGTGGTGTTTTGAGCATCTGGAGGAAGTGTCTCAAGCCCATTTCCCTGCACTGGTCCCCACTGTGGGGATGCATTGGCTGCAGGCATCAGCCAAGCCAACCCACCACGATGCCATCTCCTGTGCCACCCCACTGCTGTGGTGGGTTTCTCCGAGGGGACAACAGAGGAAGGGAAAGGAAAATGAGCCCCGCTTAGTTTTGGGTAACACATAACATGAAATATGTTGGGTAAACACCTTATTAGGAATGATTTGTCATCCCTCTGCCTCTCTCAGCTGCATGTAACTCTATCTCCAGACTATTATAGTATCAAATATATTTTACAAGAGTTTTACCTACAGGTGACTTGCTCTTTATTACTGGATGTAGGCAAAATCAATACTTTAGTAACTAAAAGATCATTTATTTTGCTTTTTGAAGCATTTTTCAACAGTGGGAGAGCAGCTAAACCCTGCGAAGCTATGATTAAGAACCACAGACTCTACCTTCCTTTCCTCCTCCCCCTCCTAAGTCATTTATTGACTTAAATAGGTAATTTCCAAACCCAGAACATCACCTGAACAGCAATTCTTGTGCATGGTTTTCTTTCTTTTTTTTTTTTTTTTTTTTTTTTTTTTTTTCCTTGCAGACAGATAATTCTTTAAACTTGGGTAATTTCAAGAGGGAATCAACTTAATATAAATGTACCTGTCACTGGTTGAAATAGAAGCAGATTCTGGCCTTTCAATAAGGCCACTTCTGCAGTTCCACACTGGGGAGAAATCAAAAATTGCTGGGAACTGATAATGCATTCCTCCAGCTCTGCAGCCCTGATGGAGTTCAGTCAGGCCAAATACCCCGGCTGCTTTTATGTGTTTATTTTGCCTTCTGATTTGTTTTGAAGGTCATATGATGCAAAGATGTTGGAGAGAAAATGCTTGTTGTTTAGGGAGGTTTGTCCCTAAGTCACAGCACTCTGCTGCCAGCGAGTGCCCCTCAAGGGAAGGAAAACTCAGCCTTCAGATGTGCAAGAAACAGATGACATCTGTATCCCACATCAGCCTGGGGTTTTATTCACCCTCCCGTGAGCCAAGGGGAAGGGCATTCCCCCATGCAGTGGTGAGGAGGAGCAGCCAGGCGCCAGCAAGAACCAGGAGGAAAAAACTTCCTCCAGAGGAGCAGCTCTTCAAGCATCATTTGCCCACCTTGGAATGCACTTCCCACCCATCCCACCGCCTCTAGCCACTCTGCAAACTGCTGATACAAAGACACACCATAATGTGGTCGCTTTGGGGTCAGCCAGCCCACCCAGTGTCCCATCCCCATCTTATGCTCCCTTCCAGCAGCGGGAGAGGGACACCAGCTTTAAGGAGCTTCCAAGTCCATAGGCTATTACACAGAATCACGCAGAATCACGCAGAATAACACAGAATCTAAGGGGTTGGAAGGGACCTCGAAAGATCATCTAGTCCACCCCCCCTGCCAGAGCAGGGTCACCTAGAGTCCATCACACAGGAACGCATCCAGGCGGGTTTTGAATGTCTCCAGGGAAGGAGACTCCACAACCTCTCTGGGCAGCCTGTTCCAGTGCTCTGTCACTCGCACAGTGAAAAAGTTTTTCCTGATATTTACATGGAACCTCCTATGCTCCAGTTTAAAACCATTGCCCCTTGTCCTATCATTAGTCATTACTGACAAAAGCTTGGCTCCATCATCCTGACACTCANGGATGCCATTGGCCTTCTGGGCCACACGGGCACATTGCTGGCTCATGGTCATTTTCGTGTCCACCAGGACTCCCAGGTCCCTTTCTCCTACACTGCTCTCCAGCAGGTCAGCCCCCAGCCTGTACTGGTGCATGGTTGGTGCATGCATTACCTGCATCCGCCAGTTTAAGAGTGGCTGAGAATTTGTACCTCAGTTTCACCCCAAAACAAGGAAGGAATAGCCTTGGGCATCTTGCCATCTTACACATCTGAAGGAACTGAAAGAGGGTAGGAAGGCTTGCTATGAGAACTAATGGGTGATTTTTATGTTTGTCACCCAAATATACCACCCTTGTGGGAGGGAGAAGTGGACTAAAATATCATCACCGAAAAAAACCAAAACAAAAACAGAGGTGGGTCCAGTTTTTGGGTTGGTCCACTCTGAATTTGAATATTTGGATTTTTTTTAATGGTTGCAAAACACATATTTACAAGTCAAGAGAAAGAAAATTAAATTGTAGTTCCCAAAGGAGCATCATTATATGTGGTCCCACACCAGTTTGGTGTTTCTGGGAGCCTACACCTCCCAAAAAATCATTGTGCTGACATCTATATTTTTTTTGGTGCATGAAGGGAACCTGCCTGACCTGTGGCCCAACACTGGAAATGCAGCCTGGCTGAAAAGCAGGAGCTGCAGGAAAAGAGGTAAACTGGGCTGTAAAGCCCTAAATGCATCAGCAACATGTAGAACCTCATGTTTGCTTTTCTTATGACAAAGCAAAGGAAAACCCAAAACAGAACAGAAAAGTATTGAAATGTTACTTTCCCTCTCAGAAAAATGAAATACTTTGACTTTTCCAAGTGTACTTCTGTCCTCCACAACTGCTATTCTGCAGGAAACATGAAATCTCCAGTTTCCTTAACTCAATTTCGGACTGAAAAAGTGTCAAAAGAGCTGGATTTCCCTCAGATGGGATGTCAGGAATTTCAATTGCCTCAGCATCAATATCCAGTCAGATGGAGCCTGGCTAGTGACAACTCATGGTGCATCTGCCCTGGCTTGGAGAAGTCTTGCCTTATTCAGAAACGATCTCTCTTGTACTGTTCTTTGTTTTTGTTTTTGTTTGTTTGTTTGGGGTTTTTTGTTTTTGTTTTTTTGTTTTTTTCTCAAATATTGATTGTATCCATTACTCGTAATGATTTAAACAATGATAATTTGGCTAATGTGCTATCATGGGTATTTTTCCTGCATAGGCAGAGCATCCCTTTGGTTTTAAGAAAACTTCTCAACCAGCTGATGGGTATCAAGTCAAATGAGCAAAGGTGTTTGCTTAAAAACATATATCTGCATGTATTTGTATCTCCATGTTCAAATACATACATACACACACACATGTGTATAATCTACATTCTCCAGGCTATGCTATTTATCATCTGGAATGTCTTTTGATAAAGTCACAGACCTGCAGAATCACTTGACTTCTCAGAAAAATCTGATATAACAGTCTGCTAGTGACAGAAGGGTTTTTTAGGGTTCTTTTTAATAGGTATTGCCTCTTTTAATAAAATCTTGTTTCCTGTTTTGAGAGAAGAACCTGGTCCCCTCACTCGGTACAAGCAAGGATGCTGCTTCTTCCTTTCCAGTCCAGCTTCACAGGTTCACACACACTGGTGTTCACAGGGTGAGGAGGGCCCAGAACCCGCACCCTGAAGTGGTGCTGCACATGTGCTCTCACAGCTTTGCTACAAGGGCTGTGGGTATTGAGGGATGACCCTGTGTCCCCCAAATAAATAAAAAGCAGGGGGAAGTACATAAATTGTACAGGGTAGAAATAAGTTGCCCTGTCTGGAATTTCCTGGATTTGAGTTGGGGTTTGTTTTTTTTCCTGCTACTTGTCCCTGCTTTAGAAATGATCTTGTCATGCAGGAGGGGTTGGCAAGGACAAAGCCCCTTTGTGTTTTGATTTGGATAATGGTAAATCTCCCATACACATGAAACCTCAGGTTTTTGGAAGTTCTCTGCCTCCTGCCAAATAAACCAGGCTGGTTCCTAAAGTTTGGAAGGCCTGTGGGCAGGGAAGATGATGTGCCATCACCACTTGGTGCCTGGTCTTGATTTCTTTCTATTTTATTTAAAGCTATTTTGCAAGGGTATTGTTATGTGGGGCTTCTCCATTTTTTTCTGTTTCTTCTCAGACTCGCGGCAGTCCTGACCCAGGACCTGGCTCTGGCTGATGGTAACATGGCATAGGCATGGGCCAAGATTTAATCATCTCCCAAAGGTGGGAAGGCTGAGGACTGCCAGCCCCTTGCACGGCTGGCTGGTGTTTGAATAATTAGATGTCATCACCTCCTGGTACTGGATGCCAGGGCGTCTGAAACAATGCTGTGGTTTCTTTTCATCAGGGTTTGCTGAGGATGGCCCAGGTTTCACCCTGGAGAAAGGCTGTCCAAGCCACACTGAGGTCTTACCTTCCTCTCATCTTTCTCTTGCCAACCCCAGTGGAATTTCATTCATTTTGGAGGAAAGTCGCTATTGGGAGGCTGGGAGGTGGCGGTTCAGGCAGTCTCACCCCCTCTGCTCCACCATCCACTGTTCCCACTAGAGGTCTGGCCATCTTGCATTCACAACGTGTCCGGCAAAGTTTGTGTCAGGGGGTTTAAACTTTAGGTTTGTGTGACCAAGGAATTCCCAATTCTGTTGCATGTGTTCCCCTGTCTCTCCCTCTCCCCCCCGTCTTTCTCTTGGCTGTGAAACAGCACAAGGAGACTCTTTGTATGCTCCTAATCCTGAAGCAACACAGCTTTAGCAACATCCAGGGATAAAAGCACCATCAAACCACAACTTTATGGGGGCAAATCTCCTCTAATCCCTCGCTTTAGCTAAACAAAGCTTCTTGCCCTAATCCGCTATCGCTTTAAAAAAAAAAAAAGCGCTCAGATTTTGTTTTTAGTAAGAAGATGATCCAAAGGACTAATTTTAAGAGAGACTAACCAACTCTGACAGCTTTTAAAATAGACGACAAGAAAATAGATGCAAACTTCCCTCTCAATTCAAGGGTTTTCAGGCTATGCAATAAGAAAAATATCCAGGGTTTAACTGCTTTCCTTTAAGCTCGCTCTTATTGTATTAAATGCTCTGACCAACTCAGATTCAAATCACCAGGCCTAAATGCCATTTGATCTTTAAAAGGAGAGTTAAAAAGTGTGCATATTATTCCCAGGAAGGCAGTCCAAGGAAAATCAATTATCATAAACAAGGATTATATTACACACACAGTCAATATGGAAAAACAAACACGATGCTGATAATGGGCTGCTGAAGTGGTTCACATCCGAAACCACTTTGACTGCGATAAAGATAGTTCTTTATTAATGTAAGGATGGGTGTGTGTAAGTATGGTAGTGAGGAGTAACTGAGATCTTAAAGAGTCAGGTCAAGCTTTTACTTCAAATCTGAACTAAATCTTGACTTTTTCTTCCTTTGGAAAATTTTCTTTCTAGCAGAATGTAGAAAAAGTGTGACAGCTCATCTTGGGGGCTTCATTGTGCGTGTGGTTTAGCAATGCTTGGCTTCAGATGTGGAAAAACATTGGGCTTGGGGCAGCCTGGGGGAACTGCTGCTGTCCCCTGGTTTGGGTCTCAGCAGTGAGCTGGTGCACATCTCAAGTCTCCTTGGGTGCTGCGGGACACCAGTTAAACCCATTGGTTTCTTCTTCTGGTTTATAACTCTACACTTGGAAGAGTGGGGATTTTAGGGTTTTCTTCAGTGCCTAGGCTGGCATCCAGCAATCTGCCTGGAGGATGAGGATGATGATGAGTGGGGTTGTTACAGCACCATGATTTCATCCTTACTCATGCTTTGCTCTGGAGGAGCAGGAGAAATCTGCACCCACATTTTTCCATTGTGTCTGATACAGCCCGACCCCCCCACTGATACGAGGAGGGGGACATTGCCATGGCTTTGCCCTCTCAGTGCACCTGGGCAGGGAGGGAGGGATGCACGAAGATGCCCACCTGTCTGCTCCCATGGTGTGACCCTGCCCCAGAGCAGGGTTGGGACCTTTTCTAATCACAGGTCCTTCTTTCAAGCTGGCTGAGGAGCAGCAAAAAACCAAAAAAGTCTTTCTGTCCCCCAGGGAATTCCAGCACTTTGAAATATGGTTTGGTGCAAATCTCACTGGGAAGTCAAAATTATCTGAGGGTAATTTTGGTGTTGTGACGACAAAGGACATGAGTAAATACCAAACACAGCATGAACAGGGTATTAAATAAAACTGAAGCTGTGGAAATATCTTGACATAACATAAAAGTAGAAGTTAAATAAAGTGAGGAAACTCCCCCCACGTGGAAACTTGCTGAAATGAAGCACTTTTGATGCTCAGGACACTGAGAGAGCCTGGGTAGATTCTTCGGATATTTTCTCATTATGAAATGTTGTCGAGAGCGACATGTTTTCCCCATGTGTTGGCTGATCACAGTCAGGTGGGGAGTGGTTCTGCCTGAGGCATTTGGAGCATTGTCCATGGACCCAGCTCATGAGGGATGCCCTGAGCTCCTCCTTGCTGCTGTTCGTCCCAGCCCGCACCAAAAGCTGTCAAACCCTTCGCACCTTTGAGGAAAGCCACTGATGACCTCCAAGATGCTCTACCTGGTGGTACCCTGTGCTGGCATTGCAGCCCACTGGCCACACCTGACTCACTGTGCATCTGCAAGAAGAAGAGTGTTTCCCTGTGGCCCCTGCCTGCCCAGTTGCAAGAGCTTTGTCCTCGACCAGAGAGATGTATATAATCTTTGGCTAAGCTCCCCCAAGACCCCCAGCTTCCTTCTACTCAGCCACACTGAAAAGTCCCTTTTGAAGTCTGCCTGGCGTTGTGGGGTGTGTTTGCCTGCGGAGGGTGTATGAAACCAGTAAACACCATTTCTGGATGAAAATCTCCAAAGTCCGTATCCTTTCAGCCTGAAAGTTTCCCTTTCTCATTGACCTGTGCCGAGAAGTGACTCCTGATTTGAATAGCAAATAGTAGCTGTCTTTTCCTCCACAGCTAAGCTGCTTTCTTTTCTTCCTCCTAAAGTGAGGTGGGATCTTTTCATGACGTCCTTCAGAGCAGCCATGCCACTGTCGGGGAAAGGGGAGGTAGCAAGGATGGCAGGCGCCGAGTGGAGCCCTCATCCTGGCTCGTGCAAGCAGCCTTTGGTGGACGTGTTTTTCTCTCCACAGACCCAAGCAGTGGAGTTTTTCCACCAGGTAGCAATGACCTTGCAGAAGTGTCATGGCAGAGGGCTGGGATTTTTCAGAAGCAGCATCTGGTTTGGTCAGCATGGGATCTGGCTGCTCAACAATGGGTTGATTTTACAGCATCTCATGTCACCTGCTGATTTTGTTGTGTATTCAGCACCAGACATGGAATAGGGAAACCTCAGTGGAGAAGAAGGATGATCAGGAGGAAACTTCAATGCTTTGAACCCCAGGGCATCGCTAGAGCAAACATACAACCCCCCATCCCAGTCCCATGCTGCAGGACAGGGATGAGTCAGTGGGTCAGGGCTAGCAGCCCACCATCAGGTCCAGGAGATCAAGTGTCAGGTGGGATGAAGCTTTTGAAAGGCAATAAATGGATTATTTTTCCAACATGCTTCTACTCGCTGTTAGCCTTTGGGAAGGCTGTGATTGTCAGACGTCCTGGGGCATGCAGCCCTGAGCCTTTCCCAAAAGGCTCAGAAAGATAGCAGGTAAAAAGGGACTTGAAAGAGCTTGGATGAGAGTTGCAGAGGTAATGAGATGTTTTCTGTCCCGCTGATGGAGCAGCCTGGGAGAGTTTCCACAGGTCACTGGTACTTTGCCTTTTCAGTGCTCTTCCACTGGAGCGGGACAATGGGGAAAGGGCCTTCATTTGCTTTTGTGCTAATGAAGTCAAACAAGCATCAGGGAATTTGCACTGGGGCTCTGTCTTAGGGGTTTGATCTGTATTTAAAAAAAAATAAAAAGAAAAAAAGAAAAAAAGAAGTTTCTTTTGGATAAAGCTTATCCGAAAAAGTATCTGGTAGACTGAGGGCATCTCCTTTGTTTTGAAAAGTTGGGTAGTGACTGGAATGGGAGGTTTTTGTCCCTAGATTTAGATTTGAATCTATACTTTTTTCCCTTTCAGGGAGAAGTGATGGGATGCGGGAATACCTGGTTTGAGATCACCGCTGGTAATCAATCTGTTCACTGAAAAATAAGTTGCAAAAGCCTATGGCCTGGCTGGCAATCCTGTTTGTCCTCTACCCTTAAATCCCCAGGTCCAGGAGTCATGTGACAGTGCTAGACTCTCCACTTTGACTTTTAATCAAGCCACGGAAAGGGACCTATGTATCATTTTAAAAGCCTGAAAATCAGGAAGGAAATGTGTGACATTTTGCTTTATTTTTCTTTCTTATCTCTTGACTTAAAAGTCTGAGCTATGGACAAAGGCACTGAACAACCCAGTGGGAACATTTTGAGGCTTAATGCAATTATTCAGCATTCTGAGATATTCTGTAAGATTGCAAAATCCACTCCTTTGTTGTCTATATGTAACTGGATGAAATCTGTGGAGTTCACTGTATCACTACTACTGTGATACCACTGCTATTTTTTACCGTAACGAAGTGACTGAGAGCAGAGTTTCGACCCCAGGTTTTGGAACTGGAGCCCAGAGCATTCAGCTCTCTTCTTCAGCCTTTTCCACTCTCTATTGCTTTTCTTAACATTTGATGTGAATAGCTCATAAACCCCCCTGCAAACAGCAAGCAAGCAGCAAACCCAAACGTGTCCCCATTGCAGCAAATGCTGGAAGAAATAAATTTAGCTGAAAAATCCCTGTCTTGGTTTTTTGTTATATTTCTTTCTCTTGGATAAGGCAGAAGAAGGGGGAAAAATTAAAATCCCTTGGTTGCAAAAATGCCTTCAGTCAAGTTCTCTCTCTTACTGACAGCTCAGTTCCAGCTACAGGAGTCTTAATGATATTTTGGCCATAATGCTAAGAGAAGCAAGAAAGCCCCTTCAGACACCGGGAGCTTTCACCCGACTGGAGCAGTAAGTAGACAGCTGAAATGTATCTTTGAACTCAGGCAAGGAAAAATAGTTTGTTGTGGTGTCCCTCCTCCTCCCTGCATCCATCTCACAGCACCGGCACCGCGGGTGCTGGTGGCACATGTGCCTGGTGGCTCAGGGTTGTCCTCCAGGAGGAGGTTAGGAAGGGAGGATGCAGGCTTGGTGCTAACTGGTGCTTCTTTCACCGGGGTATGTCCTAGTGGGGGACACAGTGGGGGATGCCTTTGGCCTTTTTAATTGTGTGGGTTGTGCAGGTGTCCCATGGCTGCAAATCTCATGCTGGTCAACAGCAACATGCATTTCCAAAAGCTGCCATGATAGGAGAGTGGCTGGACTTCCTCTGGCCAGCAACAGATGTTGTCCCAGTGGGCTGGTCCCAGTGGGCTGTGACACCTTGCAGGCTTAAATGTTGGACATCTATATTAAATTGAGGTCGAGCTAGGGAAGAGGGATCTGCTCTCCTCTTGAGTATGTGTCTTCCAGGGCCTGCAGCCCCCCACTGGTCCAGGTGAACTTCTCCCCTACAGCTTGAATCAACCACATTAAGCCCTCAGTGGTTGTGTCTGTCAGATGTGACTGCTCTTGTACCCCTAATTTTGGAGTCAGGGACTTATATTCCTTTTTTCTGCTGTTGATACCTGCAGGCTGTTTCTGATGGTGACCCTGTTCTTGTAGCAAGGGTATGGATATCCAGCTTTGTGGAGGCAAAAGCAAAGAGACATGGCTGTGGAGACTGTGGTCTTCCCTGCACCTCTGCCCTAAGAGGATCTCAGAGACATCCCTCCCTCTGCCCACCCTTTCCTTGTGTCCTCTTCAGGGTTGAAGGAAACCCCAAACTGCCTGGGAAAAATGCTTAGAAGTGACATCCTGGTGCTCCCTGACATCAGCCCTGCGGCCACTGGGCACTGCCTCTCTTGTGCTGAGTTGGCAGCCAACCGGGATGCTCAGTTAATAGCCCAGCTATAGAGGTGAAGCTCCAGTCCAAAGAGAACTGTGTCATATTCCCAAGGCTTTGGGTCCTCAGTGACAGTGATTTTAAAAAATGATCTTTTACCCCATAATCAAAGTTTTTATCCATATGTTTTATTTGCCTTTAAACCCCAGCTGGAACCGTTTGCAGATCTCTCTTGGCTGTTGGCTGATCCTAAGTAATAAGCACTAATGTTTGAGCTTCAAAATCACTTGCGAAGTTGCAGTCTGGTAAAGCCATCTGGTTGAAATCTGTCAGTATTTATTATCCACTGGAAGTTTCTCTCTGGGCAGCTCTGATGTTGTCTTTCGTTATCACGGGAAGCTGATCATATTAAACTAATTACAGGGAATAACTGATGACAATTTCCTCTTTAATCCGGGATCTTTTTCTGAATCAGAATTAAGGTCATTCTCCAAGGCTTTGATTTTGGAAACTCCCTGGCAGCAGTTGTCAGCTAGGTTAAAATATTTACAAATCCGTATATCTTCTGTTGCTCCCGTTGGGAATGAATAAGTAGGGATTTGTTAGTTGGGCTCAAATTGACCATTGTTTTAGAGGTACTGCATATTGTTCCCATGTACAGCTTACACCATGTGGGGTGGATAAGAGGGACTTTCACACATTCAAGCTTGCCAAGTCAATTTTTCTTGGTCAATGTTAGGTTGCCTTTAAATCAACATAATTTGTTTCCCATCGCTAGACTTGGACATACCAAACAAGTGCCAGTCTGCTCTGTAGGAGCAATGAGACAAGGCTTTCCAGGCTGCTAATGTTTCTCCAGAGCCAGGCTGTGAACTGAAAACAGCCTTGTTGTCCCAGTGGGCTGTCCTGTCCATGTCCTCAAAGGCATCTGCCCATGTCCTCAAAGGCATCTGCAGCAGGTGGGGCAGCTTGTGGGGCCAAGGTTGGGCAGCTCAGGGGAATCTCCTGATCAGGGGGTTTGTGCCCCTGCAGTGAACGGTAAATGGACTGGAAAGAGTCACTGAGGTTTGAGGAGAGCTGGCTTTGGCTCTGCCTCCCTGATCTACTTGCTGGTGGATTGCAGGTGAGAAGATGTAACCGCTCCCTACCTTACTTTCCCTGGAGTTAAAGACAATCCCTTAGGGAGAGCTAGGAGGGAAATCTTCATGTTTTCCTTTCAGGGATGGAATCCATTTACTTTGGATAGAACTTTTTTTTTAGCTTTTATCTGGCTACATCCAAACTTTGGAGGACACAGGTATATCCCTTTCCATTGCCTTCAACATCTCCTGTCCACATTCTGCTGTAAGACCTGGGTAACAGCTTCCTCTGCCATGACAGGTTAACTTCTCACCTGTATTTTTCCTGCCATGTGTATTTACAGGAGATGAAGGGTTTGCCTCAATATTTATAAAGACTGGTGTGGACACTGTTTCCAATTACCTCCATACTTCAAAAATTATTTTCTTGTAATATGATGTAATTGATAGCTGGAGCTTACTGCCAGGTCCCTAGAATGTAACTTGGTATGACTGCCTTCAACCATGCAAACAGGAGCAACTGGAGTCCTTCCCTTAGGGCTTACTCAAATACACTATATTTAATAAGAGTTAATCCCTTTAACACAGTTGCTGGCCTTGCCTTTTAAAATTGGATTAAGAGTGATGCACTATAGTGAGTTTTTAATGCCAATGAACTCAACCTGTTGTAGAAAATGGAAGTTGTGTACACAGTACGGGTGCTAAGATCAGCCTAACCCTAGGAATTGGCCTTGGGAAGAGCTGCACAATGGCCTTTGTCACACCTTTAACTCAGTAGGACCTGAAGGCAAATCTGCAGACAGATGAGCAAGGCTATGAGGAGTTTAGCTGATTTCTCTGCTGCTCTCTCAGAAGTGTAATTAAATGGCAGCTAGGCAGAGAATACTCTTCTAGTGCAAGTGTCCTGAGGAGGAAAAGCACCAGAACTGAGAGACTGGAGAAGTCAAGCCCTAGAAGTGACCTTGAGACTGAGTAAAACTGTTGCAGATCTGAATTACTACAGGAAAGGAAAAGTGAAGCAAATACAGTGGTGTGTGTGTGTGGTGACTGACAAAGGGTTGTGAGATCTGTGGGATCTGTAGAAGGAATCATTCCCATTGTCATAGAAATGGCTTTGAGAAAAAACCCTCAGCTCCATCCCTTTGGGTTAATTTTCTGAAAAGTTTATTCTTTTATCCCATATCTCGGGACAAAGTGTTTTACCTATACATTTTAAATCTAAGTATGTATTCAGATTTGAGCTTGAAGAGATAAAAGAAGGTTGAGCCCTTACTTTTCTCTCAGGCTGGTTTCCTGAACTCTAATTTACTCCCCCATCCACAGCACTGAAATTTTCCATCCCACCTCTTTTTCAGATCATGAAGAAAAAGAAAACAAACTAAATGATTGTGCCTGTAACTCAGATCACTTATGTGCAAATGCAAATGAGGCAGGACAGAGGCTGGTGGACAACACCCAGACTCCAAACACAGTCAGGACTTGTGCCTAGGGGTGGGCTCCTGGTACTGAGCACGGCTGTGTCAATGTGCAGCTGGGACTTGGCTTGATTTATTCCCTCTATACCTTTCATGCTATTTCTGATGTCTTTTACTTTCCAAAGCAGGAAGGGGAGAGAGGTGTTTGCTTAGCTTCCTCCATTTGCCCCATCTTTTGTAATATAAAGCTGTAAAATTAAACCCAGGATCTCTGAAGCCTATTGATAGGCATTGGCAACTGCTGGTCCCTTCCCCTAAATGGAAGGGGCAGTTCACTGACACAAACAATTGCCAGACTGCAGTGGCATCTGGATAGAGGAGGGGGGGAGGATAGGAGTAAACAGACCTGGGGAACTCCAGCTTGACATAAAAAACAACGTGATGGATAGTCCACAGTGACCATTGGCTCCAGTGGCTGGAGGACAAGAGAGAGAGAAAAAAAAAAAGCAAGCAAGAAAAAAAAACAGGACAAGCAATCTGCAACCAGCCTAGGAAGATTACTGCCATAAAAGCAATGCTGGAAGGGGCTACTTATCAAGTGGAAAACAAGAAAGTACAACTAGCTCCCCAGTCACCAGATTTAGGGGACTCTGGTTGGAAGGTTCATACTCCGGTGGGCCATTAGAACAGAAACAGAAATGGATGCAGTAATCCAGAACATATTGAGTCTCTAGGTTACCATGAAATATAATGCAGGGAGAAATGAATTATTTTCCAAGGGAAGATGTAGAAAGCACATATATAGACTTTTTTTTTATTGGAACTGTGTTATCAGCAGTCTCTCTTAATAGTTGAAAACAGCTTCTTATGTTTTTTATAGAGTTTTAAAGATCCCCCTGGACATGTCTGGAGGGTCTGGGAGGGGGGAGCTGCAGGCAGAGGAGGGAGCATGAGGACAGGAGGAGGGAGGTAAATGGCATCAGAGTGAGCACAGTGCTGATTTCCTTGGGCTGTCTCAGCATCTGCATACAGTGCTGAATTATGTTAATTTTGCCTCATTCCTTGCACAGCTATAACAATACACATCGTCTCGGTTACATGTGGAGCCTAGCTGGCCTGGGTGTTTTCCTTTGCAAGGGGGTGAACCAGCACGTCTCAGAGACATAGATGGAGATCAAAAAAATGTGCCTTAATGGTGTTTCTACCTACTCCAGAGTTCCCACAGGGAATGGCAGAAAAGCAGCTACAGGAGCCCATGGAGAGCTAAGCTCCTCCTGATTTTGGAGGTTCAGGATCACCTCCTTGTTCTCCTAAGTCCACATTTAAAGAATGAAAGAATCTCATGAAATCACCCTCATGACATTGATGGAATTTTAAATGTTTGGGAGTGAAAATACAAAGGCAGGTCTAGGAGGTTTTGATGTTTTTTTCCATGCACAAAGAGCAGTTTTTTACTTTAATATCCGTATGTGCTTCTAATATTTACACCTCATGAGCTACTCCTGATGAGAAGAAGTTGTTATAAAATGAATCGTGAGATTATAAAAATAAGGGGTAATAAGATCTCTTTTGCCTTGTCATCTGACTTCTGAGGGTCTGTCCTGTGTGCATGTCATGTTTGCAAGGCTTTTTGACAACCATGGGTAAAACAGAGAGGAAAGGAAAGAGGAAGGAGAAGGGGTAGACTCCAAGCAAGCTGAATTACTTGTCTCACAAGAGCTGAGGCTTGAAGAGACCAGAGCCAGGGATTCAAATCATGAGAGCTCTAAGAAGAGATTTTTAGTCACAGCAGAGTCCTTCCAAGAAAATATGCTTCATATTCTGTTTCCTCACCTAATATCACCATTTTGTCTTCTCTCTGTTACTCCACAAAGTTGTTCAGCAGGAGAGTTCATAGCTGTAATTTTTACTGTGCTTCAATATTTAAAACAAGTATTTGTCTCAATGGATTGCTTAAAGTCCAGCTGATGCTATACTCAATATATAGAATGGAACACACCTGACTGTAAACAGGGTCTCACTTCAGCCCTCTGTGGAGCGATGCTGATGGTAGGATGGATTAATAAGCAAAGTGAATTTCACACTATATATAGAACAAAATAATTTCAGAGACCTAGACAGTGATTTGACATGGCGTGTAGTACAATTTGCTGTTTTTTTAATAGCCAAATAGAGGTGCCATGCTCAGCTTAGCATCCACCTCCTCAGTCATCCCCTGCTGACACGTGGCCCTCTACACCAGCTCCTGCCTCAAGAACCACCCCACAGCCCTGTGGATGAATGGGGACCCTGGCAGAAACCCATGAGGAAGCTGTGGGATGCAAATGCCACAGCATGGTGGGCTGAATGTGTGGGCAGGTGGCTGTGCCCTCTGCTTTGAGTGGAGGGGGCTTCTCCAGCCACTGGGTATCCCGAGGAACACAGAACCCATCACGACACGTGTTGGAATTTCTTTCTTGCCGTTCCAGTTTCCAGGTCTTGTGGGAGTATTTGTGGTGGCGGTGGGGGCAGATTGGCACAGATTTATATGCCAGGCTTGTCTCTAGCTCTGACTCTGCTGTTACGCCTGGGCTTCCTTCATTTAGAGTCCTTTGTTACAAAATGTAATGGATATCGCCCTAGGAGCCGTTTCCAATTGCTCGTGACGACGTAAGAAACAATTAGGCAAAGCATATTTTTGTTTATATCCTCACTGCCTCCTTTCCTCAGAGAGATTTAGAGATCCCTGGCTGGTCGGGTTATTAAAATGTTGCTCTTGGAGGCAGGATCTGAATGAATCTCACAGGGTGGATTAGGGTCACGGCTCCCCCCGGGCTGGGTAGGACTTGGAGAAGGAAGGTAAGGGGAGAAACTAGAATTCAAAATAACAGAAGACATGGAAATCCAAAGGCTTTAATTTTTACATGCTTCTGAAAGGTTTCCAAAGCCACTCTAAGGGCAATTTGTAGACTGGCATTGTTCTACTGCCAAAAGCTGCAATGGGCACTTAAAAATGTTCCAGGCTTTGACCTGGGACTGAAATTCATATTTCAGTGCTTGTGGCTGGTCAGGCAGAGAATCCAGGCAAGGCTGGAAAAAGTGATGGAGGGGGTGGGAAGAAGGAGAGGCAATGCTAGTCCCTGAGCTGCAGGCTGGTGATGTTCAGGGAAGCTCATGGCTTGGGCTCCCCATGCCAAGCTGGACTGAAGGTTGAATGCAGGGATGTCCAGGCACATCCCACCTGAGCAGGTCTTGTGTGTGCTATGGAGATGCAGAAAAGGATTGAGAGAGAGGAGGCATCCTTCTGCCTTTCTCGCTCCTTCAAGGGATGCTGGTGAGTGATGTGGGCTGCCCTGTGTGCTCTCTCACTTGGTCTGGGATGGAAAGGGATGCACTCAGCTCAGGTACTCAGCAGGAAAGGTTGTCAGCCAGCTCCTGAGTCCAGTGAGAGCAAGGCCAAGGGAGACCCCAAAAGGGAGAGGTGCTGTTGAATAGGAGGGAGGAAGAGGAGAAAACCCCACCAGCTACTTAAGGACAGAGGTGACAAAAGGTGACAAACATCTGAGACAGGATATGTGGGATGCAAGTCCATGTCTGAATGCAAGGACAGGCTTGATACTGGGGCCTCTGAGCCCACAATCCCATGAGCTGCTCCATGTTGGGGGTTCCAGAGAGAAGGCAAGAAGCAGAGATTGCTGTCACATGGGCTGTGGGGACACCAAGCTTGAACGGATTAGGCTGAGCACTCCATCCTTCCCCTGCCACGGGATTGATCTCTACTAGATGCTACTATATGGCCTGTCTTCTTCAAAATGGCCCAAATAATGGGTTTGCTGCAGTCATCCTTTGGGAAGAGGGTTCTCCATCTATTAGACATGTTGTTGTGTTTGCCTGGAAATGGACCCTTTTTATAAACACAAAACCAGCCAAGAGCAGCCAGTGCCAGTGGTGAAATACTCTTGCTATCTGCAGGCAGACACAGCTCAGCCCCATGTCCCCATTAGGGAGGGCAGGCCCTTCCTCAGCTTAACGAGCCCAGCGATCTGCATGCAAACAAGGGCGAGTGGGGGGGAGCATTCATCACCGCAGAAAAGGGCTTGGAGATGCTCACAACACATGGCTTGTCCTTGGGAAATTGTAGCCCGAGGATAACATAGTATTCGGACCTTCATCTGGCACAGGGAATAAACTGGAAGCTGCCTTCCTCAGTCATTTCAAATAAATCTCAG
The DNA here is from genome assembly GCA_013398125.1 of Aegotheles bennettii. Lineage (NCBI taxonomy): Eukaryota > Metazoa > Chordata > Aves > Caprimulgiformes > Aegothelidae > Aegotheles > Aegotheles bennettii. The sequence goes on along the minus strand of VZRW01004054.1, from coordinate 372,445 downwards.
TTACTGATACAAAAGGCTCTCAGGGGGTCATTGATAAACCTCAGTGTGAAACCCAAACAGCACAGCTACCTCCTGGTGAGGAAGGAGCAGGTTTAGAATGGGTTAATTAGAAAGATAATGAGCTAACAAGGCTTCATTTCTGTTCAGTGGCTCAATGAGGAATTCATTAGAAAGGCTTAATCTAACTGAACAATCCCACGGCTTAGAGAGATTGCCCATTGATTGCCAGCCCAAACTGTTTATTTACAGGTTTTTGGTGGCTGAAAGGTCTCATTCCTTTATTTCTGAGGCCATTCAGATGTGCCATAAGGAGACGTGTGTCCCCAGCAAAAAGCAGTAGCAATAAAAATCTGGCAGTAAAGCCAGATGGGAAGGGAAAAGGGATCGATGTTCCCAGTAACACAAACCATCTAATTTCAGTTTCCCCAGCTGAGGATGGGGCCAGGGGAGTTTATGTGTAGTTTATATGTGTGGGTGCTACTGGAAAGAGAGGAGAAATGAAATGTTAGGAGATTAAAAAAATGGAGCACAAATGCCAAGTAAGTGGGGAGAGGGGCTGGAGCTGATCCCTCCAGGCTTTTCTCTGCTTCTCACTTCACAGCATGAGATGCTGTCATTTTGAAAGTCCTTTCCAGGAGCTCCCAAACACCCTGGGGATCCTTCCCATCTTGGGAGTGTGAGGTGTCTCCACCGGGTCAGGGAGAAGCCAGGAATGTGCCAGCAAGAGGAAATCTGGGAATTGAACCTCTTCAGACAAATCCCCTTTCCTCTTAGCCCTCTGGCAGCTCTGCTTCTCTCCTGTCATCAGCATTTCAGGCAGGAGGTGGGATTTTGTGCTGGAACGGCTGAGTGGTGGGCACCTTTCCCATTCCAGGACACGGGTCTCCAGCAGAGCGGGCTCTGCTCTATCATGGTTCCCCATGGTTGGGTTTTCATGTTTTCACAAGCTGAATCCATGCTGGGCTGGGTTGCACAGTAGTCCCAGGAGGATTCCCTGTTGAGATCAGCCCCTGAGAGTACGTTTCTCTTGAGAAAAAACAGGTTGACCAATTTTCAAGCCAAAACCTGTGTTAATGCACCCTTTTGATGATCGAGCCCTCTTTCAGAGGGATTTCCTTCACTGTTATGTTGTCTTGCTGGCTTGTTTTTCTTTTTTCACTGGGAAGCAAAGCTATGTGGTCTGCTCCTGGAGACTAACTCAGTGTGGTTTGTGGCCAGGAGTCTTATAATCATAGAATAGGTTCTATTCTATGTAGAATAGATTCTATTCTATGTACTAGTCTTGTACCAGAACTTCCACCCAAGTGGAATTATGAGGTCATGAGTTTATTCACCAACACCTCACCTACCCATCTCCTGGTGCTCTTTAGTGACACATGACGGGATTGTATTTAGTGGGAAAATTACTGCCCTAGACAACAGGGGCTTTCTAAGGAGAGACAGCACCTTTGATAGGACCATCTGCTATTGTCAGAAAATGGTCAGGATGGTGAGAGTAGACCTGAGCGAGGCTGAGAGATGGAGGCTTTCAAAGATCCCTGGGGCATCTTCCAGTGGTGTAAAAGTGAAAAAACCTAGAGTGCCTTTAAATAAAAAGGGGACCAGTAGCTGGTCTGCCTTGCATCTTTGTAACCTCTCAGAACCAGTATGTTTGCACCAGTAAGTGAGGCTGGTGGTAATTTCTAGATGGAGTATGTTAGAGTCACTTTATATTTGCTGAGCTCTTTAAAATCTTGCTAGATTAATAGCTTTCAAAAAAAAAATCTATCTTAGTGTCACATTAACCACAGGCCACAGTGCATTAACTGACAAACCCCAAATTGTTCTTTAATATTCCTAAAGCTGGTGTTAAGCACAATAAGAACAATTTTCACTTTCAATAAGAATCTGACCCTGGATTTGCCCTCTGCCCTGACCTGGGTCTTTCTCTACAACCATGAGGGACCATGTGGAGTCGTTCTGTGCTCCCTTGAAATGATGATAATTAAAAAGCATTTGCTTTCAGATTTTTCTTCCATCTGATTATCCCTTTCCCTTTGGTCTCTCTCCTGGATGTGCAACTGGACTTCCTGTATTTTTTTTCTTGCATCATCATTGAATTCCTCTGTTCTTCTGGTAAATCATAGCACACAGCAGTCCAGCTTTTATTTACTGTTATGTTGGACTTCCTGGGGTTTATTTATGGGAGAGAGAAGCAACACAGCCCACTCTTCAGTGTGTTATTCTGCTGATGCTCTTGCTGGCTGTGTACAAGTCAGGTTGTCTTTAACCTCAGTTTTCCCATGCTGTGAAGTGTGAATAGCAATACCTGTCTACAAAGCATTGGGTGAGGTTTTTGCTGAGTGACATTAATTATAGCTCAACAGTGAAGGATATGTCAGAAATTGGGAAAATTTCAGAATGAGTAGCAGGGTTTTATTTCCCCCCATGTAATGTGTTATTAAAAGAAAAACCTTGATATATCTCTGGTGCAAATACCTGGACATTTACATGGTTAGCTTCAGTGTCCACAATCAGTGCTTCCACGTGATTTGCAAGGGGTACAAAACCTCACGCTTCAGGGTTTAAACTGGTCTCCAGGTGTTAGGATATTTCCATGCAGTCATGGACCACTTGCCATCAAGCAGTGTTATTGTACCTTCTGCTAAAGTTGCTGGTGCTGGTTCCTGGCTGGGATTGGAGATGCAGCCCAGAATATGGTAATCCTTGGCTACCTAAAATTACAACTTAAAGGGGAGTATTTGGAGGGAATAATCAACCACATATAATGGAGGAAGCCTGCAGAAACCCAAGCGCCATCAGTTACATATCATGGTTTAATGACACCTCTTCTCCAGCACCATGTTGGCTTGGGAAGCAGACATCTTCCTCCCTGCCTCCTCTCTTGTCTCTGCCTGCCCTGCCAAGCACTGGGGCACCACTCTTATCCCAGTGCCAAAACAATGAAGCTTAAAAATGCCCTCCTCCTTTGCAGTTTTTTGAGGACAGATTTCAGCCCAGATCAATTGGCTGATCAGCGTGGGGGGATGGAGTGGCAGAGACTTCTTAAGCCAGTCCAAGGAGCTGCTGGGCCTCCCAGATTTAAGGCAACCAAGGAAATGAGGGCGTCTTCTTCTGGCCAGGAAATCTTTTTCTTCTATTTGGAATCAAAGCAGCTCTTACGCATCTTGGGATGATGCGTACATGCTGAGGGGGAGAAAAAGGACTTGTAGGACCTGATTTGTGTTCTGAAGTGACTGGCGAATTTTTATGCTTCAAAAATAAGTACAGAATGCAGAGATTGGCCTATGCAAATAGGCCAAAGAAAAAAGAGGAAAATAACTTCATTTACTGGTTTATTCAGAGCAGAGCAGATGAACAGCTCTATTGTCAATTTGGAGAGTAAGGGAAAGAAACCAGATTTCAGCATTTCTGACAGTCTACTTCTTTAGAATCCTTTAAAATCCTGCACCCGGAGCTTTCCTAAGAGCAAGCCCGTGTAACTCACTACCTGCAGTGGCTGTTGCCAATGTGTGCTTTATGGTTTTGGCTGCCGCAATATAAAATCAGTATGTGGGTAGATTTTATTTTCCTCTATCAGAGGACTTGGTAATGCTGCACTGGTGCAATACTGCAAAATATTTATTAGCTCAGAGAAGAGCGTGGGAAGAATTGCTGAGAGCAGAATTGATGTTCCTAACTTGCAGTTTTCTTTGCTCTCGATTTTAGGTACCTGCTCTGGCAAAGAACTGGGGGTGGGTGGGAAGAAAGCAGTGTATTGTCTCTGTGTTTCCCATGCATTGTTCCCTATGAAAGCATCTCCCTGCAACCTTCACCTTCTGTTCAGACGGCCCCAGCCTGCGAAGAGAGAATGGCAGATTTGTGCTTTCTAAGCTCCAGATGGGGCTCCTTTCTTCTTACTCTGTAAGTTAATGGTGTCTTGCTGAGACCAACTGGGCATGTAAAGATTTGGGCAAAACTCACAGCAGTGGTCTCATAACCTCAAGGCTTCACAGTCTCATCCCAATGTGACGGCCGGTCCCCAGCGGAGCTTGCCTGTGGCTCTGATGTGGTGCCAAAGGAGATGGGGAAGGTTATGTTGATTACATCTGTTTACCAATGGTTAAATAAATTAAAAGCCCATTGCAGACCACCAGCAGGCCAGGGTCCCGCAGCCCCTGCTTTCTGCACGAGGTCCTGTTTGCACTCTGGCATTGCTCTCTGTGTGTCGATATTGCCAGGGTGACTCTGGTTTGGTCAGGACAAATCTTCTCAAATAAAAATAGATGAGATACAAGATCCCTTCGTCCAGCAACACCTCTGCCCTCAGCCAGATCCTCTCATCAGACCAGGGTCATGCCAGCAAAGTCAGTGAGCTGTGCTGATTTGCACTAGAGGGCAGCTGGGTCAGCTCCCTCCTTGCCCACATCCCATGCTAAAGGGAAAGATGGGAAGAAATATTTGTGAGCTCCCCTCTAAGACCTTGGTAAGCCCTGGAAGAGCCTGCAGGAGAATTTTGTACTTTGTTGTCACTGTTGGCACAGCGTGGAAAGGGTCTGTCCTCGATCATGGTCCCTGTTTACTGGGCACTGTGTAAACTCATTGCGAGGGACAGTCATTGTCCTGATGAAAATGTAGTCTTAGTAAGTGAGAGGAGAAATGAGGCAGTGAAAGAAGTACCCACAGTGACAGGAGGCTGGGGAAGAGCTGGGAAAAAGATGCGGCTTCCACTCAGGTGTCTGATTTGACTCTGTCTCTCCAGCCCAGCAGGACCCTGATGGAAGGAGGCCTGGAGGGTAAGGAAGACTAAGTGGCCTGGTAGGGTTTCTCTGCCTCTAATTTCTTTGATTCTCTGAGCTAAGCCATTAGATCCCTATTTGAGGATTTTTTTATAATTCATTCCTAAGCAGCCAGATTACCAGCCATATGGACAAAGGATACTAGAGAAAGATTATTAAGATTATTAAAACAGATTATTTTTGCCATTGGAGCAGAAGTTGTCATCAGTGTCTAAGGCTTGAGCTTTTCCTCACTCCTATCACATGCTGAGATGTTCCCAGTGCTTCTTCATTTCACTTATGAGGGCTCACAAGGTCTTGTGCCTTTCAGTAGCTGTTCTGTGTGCCCCTAGAGACACTCCTGGCTCTCCTGGTGCTTGTGGGTATGCTGGTGTCCCATAAGACCTTGCTGACCATCCCAACTGTGTCAAGAAAGTTCTTGTCTGGTATTTCAGGGAAGGAATATACCAATGAATCCAATGTCTGCAGAAAGAAGAGCTTGAACAATGGCAGAAATAGAGACCAAGGTGTTTCATTGGGAGCTCTGGTCATCTTGTCTTCTACCCATTGGTGTATGGCTGTTAGGAAAGAAGTCAGAGGCACAGCAAGCAGCTTGGTTTGTCTGTCCATGTGTGTCCAGTCTCTATAAGGGAAGGGATCAAACCCTTTCTTCTGATGACCTGCTCCAGCTGGACAAGTTTCCCTTCTGTTCATGCTGCTGCCTGGATTCCTTTGCAGGGAGGAGATAGGTCCATGAACTCATCAGTGTAACAGTACATCAGAGGTGCATTTCTCTGGACTACACAAGGGCTGGTACTTATACATGAGTTAAGAGCCACACAGTCATCCTGCCAGAACATCTGCAGATCCCTTTTGTAAGTTGGTTTTGATCCAGATGAACTTGCTGGAGTCATCTTGTAGCTACCAGTGCCTGCCCTGGACTTCGTGGTGCCCACATCCAATACCCACAGGACTTGGGAAATGAGTGGAAGAGCACACGCTTTCAGGATAGAGAGCTGGTGGCCAGCAGGAAACAAAGACAAGGGCTATCATACTCTTCCTTGCCCAACCTGACCTCAGAGCTGCTGGTGCTTTCTGGAGCAGAGGTGTGCAATCTGTTCTACAGACTAGAGAATCTCAGTGTGGCTGATACCAGGTGGTACCTGTTACCATTGATGGTGAAAGGAATGTACCTAAGAGTTAAGATTTACTCATGCATCACACATCGTGTGTGGAAATCACACGTCTGTGTCCCATTTGCTCTGATGGACACTTGGGCTGGAGGAAACTCTAAGACAATTATCCCAAGAGGGAATCTCGTTTCAGCCTGCTCACTCCTTTGGAGAGACAATGTCTCTTCTCTCACATCATCCATCACTATATTTGTGATGCCATGAGGGTACCTGACTCTGTAGCAACAGAAGAACAGAGCACAGCACTGAACTGAAAGAGGAGTTACTGAAGTAGAGAAGCCTCTGGGAAGGCTTTGCTACAAGTCACTACAGAGGCTTGCAGAGGTACCAGGCACAGACGTTATTTTTGGTGTAAGTGTTCTTGTTTCAAGTTTTTTCAGGTGTGAAGTTTCCCTCTTCAACAGCCCATCAATCACATTGGGGGACACCATTAATAAATCTGTCCATGCTTCTCCCTTGAGCTTGAAGAAAGAAAAACTCCAACTGTTAACAATTATTATAGAAAATTAACTCCATGACTTTAAACAAAGTCTCATTGCAGGCTATTTTTACATCATAAGGAGGGGAAAAAAAACCACTCTAAGAACGACAATGATATGATTCACTTCCATCCCTGGAAAGGTGATGGAACAACTTGTTCTTGGCACTATCTCTAGGCATATCAAGGATGAGGGGGTCATTAAGAGCAGTCAACATGGCTTTACCAAGGGTAAGTCATGTTTGACCAACCTTATAGTCTTCTATGAGGAAATAATTAGGTGGATAGATGATGGTAGAGCGGTAGATGTGGTTTATCTCGATTTCAGTAAGGCATTTGACACTGTCTCCCACAGCATCCTCGTAGATAAGCTAATAAAGTATGGGTTTGGGGATCAGGTAGTGAGGTGGATCAAGAACTGGTTAAAGGGAAGAAGTCAGAGAGTTGTAGTCAATGGGACAGAATCTAGTTGGAGGACTGTTACTAGTGGAGTGCCTCAGGGGTCGGTACTGGGACCGGTGTTGTTCAATATCTTCATCAACGACCTGGATGAGGGTACAGAATGTATCCTCAGCAAGTTTGCTGATGACACTAAACTGGGAGGAGTGGCTGACACACCAGAAGGTTGTGCTGCCATTCAAAGAGACCTTGATAGGCTGGAGAGTTGGGCGGGGAGAAACTTAATGAAATTCAACAAGGGCAAGTGCAGAGTTTTGCATCTGGGGAAGAACAACACCATGCACCAGTACAGGCTGGGGGCTGACCTGCTGGAGAGCAGTGTAGGAGAAAGGGACCTGGGGGTCCTGGTGGACACGAGGATGACCATGAGCCAGCAATGTGCCCTTGTGGCCAAGAAGGCCAATGGCATCCTGGGGTGCATTAGAAAGGGGGTGGTTAGTAGGTCAAGAGAGGTTCTCCTCCCCCTCTATTCTGCCTTGGTGAGGCCACATCTGGAGTATTGTGTCCAGTTCTGGGCCCCACAGTTCAAGAAGGACATGGAACTGCTTGAGAGAGTCCAGCGCAGAGCCACTAAGATGATTAAGGGAATGGAACATCTCCCTTATGAGGAGAGGCTGAGGGAGCTGGGTCTCTTTAGCTTGGAGAAAAGGAGGCTGAGGGGTGACCTCATCCATGTTTACAAATATGTAAAGGGTGAGTGTCAGCATGATGGAGCCAAGCTTTTGTCAGTAATGACTAATGATAGGACAAGGGGCAATGGTTTTAAACTGGAGCATAGGAGGTTCCATGTGAATATCAGGAAAAACTTTTTCACTGTGAGAGTGACAGAGCACTGGAACAGGCTGCCCAGGGAGGTTGTGGAGTCTCCTTCACTGGAGACATTCAAAACCCGCCTGGATGCGTTCCTGTGTGATGTACTCTAGGTGACCCTGCTCTGGCAGGGGGGGTGGACTAGATGATCTTTCGAGGTCCCTTCCAACCCCTTAGATTCTGTGATTCTGTGATTCTGTGATATGAATTTCAATTTCTTTGTAAAACACAAATATTGGACAAAAATTTAGTCCTGGAAGTTGAGGCAAGTTCAATGGCTTCTTATACTCTCCTGTTGAATCTGACTCCTTGCTAACACCGTTTCTTGGCTGGACACTGCAGAATGGTGTAAGGGGAGTCACCAGTGTTACACCTAAAGAGCCAGAAAGTCATGCTGCCATTTTCTAGGATCACCCCATAAAAAAGTTTTCCCCCCCTCCTTCTGACCCTCTCCCAGTATTTGTTGGCCAATCTCGGTTGTGTCTTTTAGAAAGTCTCCACTCATGATTTCCTGACTATCAATGATGAAGAAGATGAGTTGTAGAGGTTGATCAGGGTACTAACTGATAGTTGATTGATAGGGCAGCCCTACTGGTCATTACACTCAGGTGCTAATTGTTTGGTAATAATAAGGCTAACTGCTTAACAAGACTAAGGGCCTTAAAAGGCAGGGCTGGGGGCACTAGGGTACATCAGTGCCTGAGCACCAGAGGAGAGAGCAGGATGTACTCTGTGTGTTGGACATTGAAAAACTGCTAAACCTACAAAACCAGCAAGAACATCGAGTGCTGGGAAGGGAGGCCGGCTCTATGCTCTCTGCGCACCCAGCGCTCTGGGGCAGCTTGCTGTCAGATTGAGATTACACCGCCTAGCTTCGCCTGGATCCCCAACAGTGAGTGATGGAGAATTCTTTCCAGCTCTCAGTAACCCATTTCAGTGTCTAATTACCCTGACTGCTAGTGATTTGTGTGCTCTTACTGGTTTGAATCTCGCTGACTTCAGTTGCCAGTCCCTGGATGTTGTTATGTCTTTATCTTCTGGATTAGAAAGTGCTTTATACCTGGTGAAGGAAGCACAGACTGTGATCCTGTCTATGGTACATGGGAAGCGGGGCAGGTATATCCATGGGTGAAGGTACTGTCATCCCAGAGCTCCCCTTGGAGAACAGCAGGATTGTGCAGGAAAGTTGCTTGGGTTTTTTGTACATTTACATCTGCTCAAGAACCACCTTCTGTTGGCTGGTCTGATGAAGTTGCACACATCAGTGAGTCAAGACTGGACAGCAAGGAGCTGTAGTATAAGTGGTACAGTTCCCTTCTGCCAAACACAAGTTAGGAGTGGCCACAGCTCAATGGACTCCTACTTTGCCCACGTAACCTTCTGGTCACCTCTGCACAGGCGTTTAGTAAGGATCTCTTCTTTGACCCAAGTGCTTCCTAGGAGCTCATCGCAACCTTCCTGTGTGCCTCCTTCTACCAAATCTCCCTGTGCAGTGTCTTTTCCCTCCCCCTCTCTGTCAGAAGCTTTCTCTGAGTTGATGAATCCATGCACAGTAGTAGGTTATATTCATTTGTCCTGTTCTCCAGTTCATTTATCATGATGAGTGCTCTGTTGTGGAGAATCCTGATAGAAAGTCCGCTTATTCTCCTGGTTGGCTGAAATGCAGCATTTCAATCAGCTGATTGCTTCTTACTACAACCTTGCTGGAAAATCTAGACAGCACCCAGAAGGGTGGGTAGAGAGGTCTTCCTTTGTCACTCTTCTCATGTGGAAGAATGATAATAGCATTTTCATTTCTCTCCTACTGCCTGCTCTGAAGAGTTTTGCCTTAGCTTTTATTTTTCCACTGCTATTTCCCAATCACTATATGTGGGGTACAAAGGTTTCATTTTACCACTCAGCCTCAACCAGTTCATTAGCTGGGAGGATGGGGGGCTTGCAGCTGTAGGCTGATGGAGAAGTGCATGCATAAAATAGACACCATGGGATCTGCAGAGGGTCCTCAAGCACCTATTGGTGTCCAGGGGAATGGGATTAAGGAAGGATTTCATGGGTGTACCTGACCAGTGAGGAATTACAAAGAAGATTCAGAGATATGACACAATCCCCTTCCCATCTGTCCCTGTTCCTGGGTCCCACAGGATTGCTCGGAGGATCCCCAGCTCTTTGTGGTGGGGTGTCTGACACCACACTGCAGGTGATCATGCCAGGCCTGGCAGTGAGAAGGGGACAACTAGTGTCATCCTGAGGTGGTGCTGGGGCACCGCTGGGGTCTCCAGCCCAACCTCCCATCCAGAGCAGGGCTGTTGCCAGTGCTGGGTCAGATTGTCTGTGGCTGCATCTAGCCAGGTTTTTAACTCCTCCAGGGACAGAGATCCTTCACCTCTGGTGTCCTGTCCCAGTGCTCCACCACCTTCATGTTATTTATTTGTTTCCTGCTGTCCAACATGAACCTCCCAAGCCACAGTTGGTGGATATTGCTCCATGTTACATTGTTTGGCACTGCTGAGAAACATTATGTTTCTAACCACCTCCAGCTAGCCGTAAACAGCATTAATTCCCCCTTAGTCCTCTTTGACAAACTAAACAAGCTTAGCTCCGATCATGTCTCCTTGTAGGACATGCCTTAGACCCTTTTTCCCTCTTGACCTGCAGATCCTAGACTAGATGTTTCCAGCTGTGGCCTCACCAAAACTGAGCAAGCGGGATGATAACTTCCCTTGATCCCTCTGCTGGAGTCCTTCTAATTCAACAGTACCCAGAACAAAAGATGGGCAAAATCCATCTATCAACACTGCATCACTGGATGAATCAGCAGAGAAACATGGGAACAAGTGACCTCTTCAAGTGCATTCCACCCTAACTTCTGTGCCTATGTGTCCCACACTTGATGCCATCCCAACTGCCTACAAAAACACGTGTAGGGGAATCTACAGAGCTGCCCCTGGGCACTGTGTAAATGGGTGCGATTTGCCTTTATTTTTTCTAGCACAAGTGATACCTGCTGGTGGTTTGGTTTGTGTATGTGACACATTTTCCCTGTCACAGCCACACCAAGAACTGTGCCAGTCCCTACCAAGTACATGCTACTTGCAGGTTCAGGCTTACAGACTCATTAATGGATTTAACCTTAAGTATAGCAACACAGAGGACTGCATGCTTTTAACAAAAGAGCTATTTAATAACACATTTCACCATGCCATAAATGTGGGCACTACTCTTTCAGACTTTCCCCTTCACCTATCCTTTCATCAGCAAAAAACTTAACAGAGGAATGTGACACAGCCTGAGCACTTCCCCATCACCAGTCAGAACAAATGAACTCCAGTAGCAAAGCACATGGTGGCTTTATCATTCTTTTGACAGGTAATTTTCTCCCTGGTGAATATATCTGAGGCTTTCACAAACCACCTCTCAGTGCTGGAATGAAGTTGTTTCACTCCTGGCAGCAAGGAACGAGCCCGGCAGTGGCGTTGGCTTGTTGCTCTGTGTCTCTCCAAGCCCCACGTTCCTGAAAGCCTGGTGAGATTCTTTATTATCCCCTGATTATGTCGTATGTCCTCACTTGGCTGTTGTGACCATCAGGCATGTTGTTTATTACAGTGTTTTTCCACCAACCTGTTGTGGTCCCTTCTCCAAGGCATTTCACACACCACTAGGAGATAATATTCTCTCCCAAGAGCTCACAGTAGAAAGGCTTACTCAGCTGCAAACTCAGTTAAGTGTTGCACCCCACTTACTAGCAAAACCAAAATTCAGACATGAGGTGGGCTGTGGAGTGCTGTTGAATGCAAAGAAGCAGATACAACCTCCACAGCAGGGAGAACCAACACCACAGATTGAAACAAGACAGTATGGGCATGTTGCAAGGAGGAAATTCAGCCAAGGAGATGGGGTAACGGGTCTAGAGAGTAACTGGAAAAGGAAGTGGAAGGTCCAGCACAATCTTGGGCTAGATGGTCAAAACAAAGTGAGAACCTTTCCAGCTCTCATGTGAATATAAATGTAAACAGGCTATCACCACTTCAGTCTTCAAATCCTCCAAAAAGATAATAAAATCCCAGCATCCCAAGTTAAGGTAGAGAAGCAGTCCTTCAGAAGCACCCGTAGAGTCATTTGGCTTCAGTGTTGGGTATCAAATCAAGGGCTTGAGCATCATCCCTGGGTTTGGCTGCTGAGAAAGAACCCAAACAACAAGCAAGATGGTTAAACAATGTGATATTTCCAGATGAAGGTGTGTTTTGCTTTTGAAAAACCCTTGGTTTCCTCTCTCTGTCTCCTCCCCATCTCTTTCTCAAACCTGTAGTTTAGTTTTCAGCCAGATCAATTCCTTCAACCAACACAACTTGTCGCACGTCAGGAACGCACAGATGTGTAGAGTGGGATGAGAACAGAGCACAACAGTCCTGATACAAGTAGGCTTCAGCTGGGATGGAACTTGCTCCCGAACTGCCGAATGGTTATAGAAAATGGTTATAGAAAAGATCAATGTTGCTTGTTGGATGTTGTTCATCTAAAGTTTTTCAGTCACGATTTCAAGAAATCCCCTTTGGATACAGTGTCTGGCATACTGGAAAATCATGTTTCCAGTGAAGCTGAAATGCTGAGGATGTGCAGACCTGAGCACGTGCTAGTGAAGCCTGACCCTGCTACTTCCAATGCAGGGCCCCAGGAAGCTCCGTCCCTCTGGCTGTCACCTAGCTCGCCTCTCTGCATCTCTCTTTGGTTGGTACAGCTGGGCCTGACAGCAGTTGAAAGCTTTCCTCCCTCCAGGCCTTCGTGGGTCAGTGCCCGAGTCTCAGACCTGCTAGTAAGGAGTCTTATAAAGAAATAATGAGCTGGAAAGAAAGGAAGATAGGGAGGCGAAATTCCTCCAGATACTTGGTTTATTATCACTATGTTCTTTTTGCAATAGCTGTGATCCAGACTTGCAAAGGCTGTTTTGGTGTGAGATGCTTTGCCACTTTGTAACCTGCCCCACTGGTTCCTTCCCCACAGTTTGGAAGATTTCTATTAAAACACAGGCGTTCTAAGCAATTCAAGGGTCTGAATTTCACCACCCGAGCAAAGCCACCAAACTGGGCTGTTCCTGGGATGCAGGTAACCACCAGCTATTCCCTGAACAAGTCAAAGAACAGCAAATGTGGTTTTGGCACCAAGCTTTAGGTCCTGGGAAGACAGAGTAAATGATGCTGGGAATTTGCTTGAATGCTAATATTAAAAGCTGTAAAGGGGGAAAGAGAAACTGAGAACACTTTGATTCAGGAGGGGTGGAGGAGCCCATGACGTAAGTCAGATTTCCATTCTTTCTCTTCTTTTTTTAACTTGAAAAAGACGTCATTTCAGCTGAGCCATTCCCCCAAATAGACAAATGATGAATTAATTAGGGAGAAAGGCTCTAGGACTGACTGACAAAAAGCCTTCCCTATGGATCATCTCCTGCCTTGAGGAGTCTTTGGACCATGACTTGGTCCATTCTTGTAGTGTACAAATTCATGGAAGAGTTTTCCTTCCCTGTCACTCACTGGTGAAGATCTCAGCATTGTGAGGACAAGGACAAACCAGTGGGGCAAAGCCTTCCTATTTCTGAATCTTACAGATCCCCAGGGATGCAGAGGAGAGTTCAGAATTACAGCAATCAGGAATTAGAAGGTCCCACGTAGACCAAAGTTCAGCCAAGACCATGGTGCACAGCTTTATGCAGAGATGTTATTTTATTTGGGGCTGCCCCCAAAATTCCTGGGGCAGGTTTGTCAGCTCTGTCATAGATTTCATGTGTAGAACTGTTTTCTACTCGGTCCCCTGGCTGAGATATCTGATATTTCTTGTTCCACAGCTCAGCAGTGCTATCTTTTGCAATGCAGAGATATATCCCTTCTCTTGTCCCTGTTTATAGATCCAGGAACTGAATCAGCCTCTTTTGACTCTGGGTTGGAAGTGTGGCCCAGAAAGCTGAACCTGGGTCCCTGTTGGACCACTTGTCCAACCCAACTTCTTGCCTTATAGTCACCTAGCCAAGTGGTGAACACATTTTGGTACTTTATGATTGTAGAAGCATCCAAAACAGCCAGTCTCTTGCTTTTCCACATGTAAGGACTGCGCCTGTCTGCTTTGCTATGACTGTATTTCCATGACCTGAGGAGCGACATGGGAGCAGGTACCAGGGTTTGCACTGTGGAACTGCCTTAGCAATGGAGGGAATGCTGAACGGGAGGACAATGCCCCAGGCTGAGTGAGAGCAAGCTGTGCTGGTGGATCAGTGGTTCAGGGGAGCCCAGGCTGGGGCGCAGGCTGGGCTGTGGCACCCGTCCCCTGCTCCCTGCACCTCTCTTCCAAATCTTCTCGAGCCCCACTCCCCGGGACACAGCCCCCAGCCCTGCGAGCCTGGCCAGCTCTGCTCAATTTGAGCAGATCTATTTAAAATTCAACCCAGAGATGGGCTCCGTCTTGTTATGATGCCGCGGCTGGAAATGGAGTCATCACCGGAGACTATTCCTTTTTACAACTTTAGGTATATAGATTTCCTCTCGATTCAATTTATTTTTATATAGTGCCTTTAATACACTGTCTCTCCAAACGCTTTAGCAGATAGAATTGAAATAATGAGATAACGCTTTGCAGAAGTGCGTGCAGCCGCTCTCAGATGGGCAGCGGGGTAAAGAAATAGATGGAGATGGAGCAGAGAGTACATGGTGGAGGCAGTGTAACTCGGAAGCAGCAGTAATATAAGCAAACATTCACACAGACTATTATGGTGAGCACGGGAACTGATGGACACGGGGAAAATCTTGTAGTCAGATGTGCTCAAAAAGGAGGAATTAAGGAGCAATTTGAATTGAGGAAAGATGGCTCTAAAGGGAAATGCATTCAAGGGAGGGATGTTTTCAGACAAATGGATCAAGGGCGGTGAAAGCAAACCTTGATTCTCTCTGTTCATCAGGAATGGAGCTCTTGTTTGCTCCTTCATCGCCACAATATGAAACAGCCGGGGACAACGCAGGTACCGCGGCTCCGCTCCAGAGAAGTGCTTAAATCACTGCATTGCCCTGTTGACTTCCCTGGAAATGGCCAAGTGTGCAAAGATGCAAATGCACCCAGCTGGAAATTTCTCTCTGAGCCCGTTTTTGCCAGCTAATGTTGATATGAGAAGCGCAAAAGGTTTTAGAGGAGAAGAACCAGTCGGAAGGGGAAACTGTTTTAGTCTCATTAACACATGAGTGACAGAACAGGCTGCTTTCATGTTTTTGTTAAAAATAAACATCAAACCAAGACTATCCTGTGAAAAATGTGAACAAAATTAGAAAGGAAACTTAATTTCATCCACCTCAACTCACTTTTACTCAGTAGGGAAGAGCGGCATGAGAAATTCCAGCGCTTTTTGTTTTCACTACAGTTCAGAGTGGCAGGAAAAGTGAAATCATGGGTTTTCCTGTAAAAGGGACAATCTTGTCACCACTCAGCCACGGTGAGTGACGGGGTAAAAGTTGAAATGCTTTCTTGGACTGGGATTTCTGGGCCTAACCAGTGATGCCTGAACCCGAGGGTAGTTTCACTGGGACTGCTTAAGGGACAAATCTTGAGTGACAGGGAAAGCCGCGGGCCGACAGAGGCTGCTAGACGGGGATCAGGTGAGAGGATGGAGTAAGCTCATGATACCCTGTGGTACTAAATGGTTTTGAATCTCACCGAGAAATGAGCGGGGGGCCGGGGTGCGTGATGAGCACATCACGGCTTGCACAGAAAGAGCACACCCTTTTGCAGCAGTGCTGATGAACTCGGGTTTGTGATTTTGGGGAATGAACTTATTGATGGGATAACCTGCTATGACTCAGGCCAGTTGAAAAATGTCAGGGGAAAGGTTGTGGGGAGGAGGCAGGGATTGCCCCTCTCCCTAGGGCTTGAAGGAGCAGAGCTTCGGGGGGGTCCTGGTTTGCTGGCTGCTGCTTCTCCTCTTCCAGATCTGCTGCTAAAAGCTCAGTAAGCATCTCATATTTGCTCTGAATATGCCGATGTTTTAGGTAATGTGAAAGTGAAGTGGACATCTCCTGCAAAATATCCCAGTCTGGATCCCCTTTTCTAAGTGATTTTTAAACTTTGGAATAGTTCTATCCTCGAGAGGATTAATTGTGTCTCTGAAAGCAGAGATGAGCCAAGCTGGGAGTGTTTGGATCTAAGGTTCTGATTTGGACTCAAAGGAAAATGTACAGAAATGTGAATTTTGATTACGTTTCATTTAATGAGTTTTGAAAAGATTTGGAGCTGAATTAAAAGTAACAAAAAGCCAGGGAGATGAATGACCCTTATATTAAATTCAATTGGCTTTTGTGAAATTTGTTGCATAGCGAAGCCTCGTTAATACATTTTGCAGGTGGTTGGGTCATTTGTCATCAGGATCGCACTTTATGGAAAGCAACTTTCCTCCCTATTCAGTTATTTTGCTCTGAAATGAGTTTCCCTGGGTCCTGTCTGCTGAGTTGGCTTCAGCAGAGCCCCATTGTTTCATGGCAGAGAAGTATCTGGCCTGTTAGTTTTTATATATTTGTAAGATATCATTATATAGCATTGTCTGTGGTTAGTATCTCAAGGATACGTAGCCATAGCACTCATCCATTAGAAAGACCCAATCCTATATTATCATTAATAATATTGTTTCCTTTTGTTTTTCTTAAGAGCCAAGGCAGCTTCCCTCTCCAGAGGGAAGAAAGCCTGAAAAAAATAGAAAAAGCTTATTTCGTTTGCATTTTCCTAATTTACTTTCCTCTGGCTCAGACATGTGTTGCCTATAAGCTATTAAAACTCTTTCTCTGGGGTTATTCTCCCCCCTCCTTCCCCCATCTGATATTCACAACTTCATTCTGCCAGGATCAATGGCTGCAAATTTGCTTTATGACAACTTGAACAAACCCATGATGGATCAGAAAGGACCTCAAAGTAGGCTGAAGCCTACTCAAGTCAAGAGCACCAGACACGTTTGTTAAAGACCTCATTGGCCTCTGATCCTTGGGTTGCTGCAGTATTGATTTTTAGGGTCCGAGCTCAATTGTGCTGGAAGTCGAGTCGTATGGAGTCACATGCTCGTGGGGGAGACAGGAGTTTTATAATGGGAATGGATCGATGGGGAATGATTTAGCACAGAGGGACCTGGAGGCTTGGCAGGAAAGTTAAGCAATAATCGAGTTTTGGGCTCAGAGCTGTTTCAGGCTGGCGTGCTGCCTGTCTGGCTTGGTTTGCAGAGCTCTGGGGCCACTCTGATGCTGGGTCTGTGTGTGGTGGGTCAGCACAGGTCCTGGCTGGTTCCCAGCGAGGATGGCAGCAGCCGTGCCGTGTGTGCAGGGAGTCGTGGTGCTGATACCGTTAATCCCGAGCGGGTGGCTGTTAGCCTGCTTCCCCAGGCTTAAAATGAAGCACGTTGGATTCTCAGATGCTGTGGTTGGATATTAGGAAGAAGTTCTTTACTGAGAGGGTGGTTGGGCACTGGAATGGGCTGCCCAGTTTGGTGGTGGAGTCACCATCCCTGGGGGTGTTCAAAAAATGGGTTGATGAGGCACTTGAGGCCATGGTCTAATGGCTAGGAATATGATGGGATAAAGGTTGGACTTGATGACCCTGGAGGTCCCTTCCAACCATAATGATTCTATGATTCTATCCTATGATTCTATGAATTCAGACCTAGTGGTGTTAACCTGCTGCAACTCTGGACTAACCCCACAAGTGGGTTTCAGGAGGCAGAGACTGAACACGGAAAACAGACACGTGCAGAAGCAGCACATTTTGCACAGAATTGTAAATGTGTTTTTTCTTTTTAAACAGTGATTTTCTTGCAAATAGAAGGTTTTTCTATTTTCTCACCGCTGCTCCATCAGTATGGCTGGGGAATGAGAGACACTTGGGCAGGCACTGGCTTTCTGCTCTATGCCAGCATGCAGCATCTTGGGGTCCTGGTCTATACCTGGGTTGCCCCTAATTGATACAATACAAAAATCCAAGAAATTCCACTAAAAAGAAAAGGGGACATGTTGCAGATGAAACCTTCAGGCTTGGGATCCAACTTACGGTTCTTTCCTCCACTGCTGCACACCTCAGTTTACCTCTATGATGTGTAAGCAAGCACCTGCTTTGGGACGGAGGTTGTACCTCTATGGTGTTTCCATTCATGGACACCACAGGTTGTTTTCTAAAGCCAACTGAGGTTTTATATCTAGGGTGACTGTGAGCAAAGGCTACCTCAAGGCCGCTTTCTTTTATATCTGGGCCCTCAGACCATCAGTATTGTGTCTCTGCCCAAACTATGGTGGCGTATCTGACCTCATTTCAGTCCTAATACTTTCAAGGAGTAGGGAGGTGTCTGAGCTGGAGCTTGAAGGGTAAAATCCAGCCACCATCCCAGCAAAGCTCTCCATCTTTTACGTTTTTGACATAAAGTCCCTTTTGTTACTGCAGCTCTTGAAGATGGCTCCAGGGGCATTTCCCCCTGTGTGGTGTCCTGTGTGGTGGGCAGGAGTGTTGCAGTGCCCCAGCTTCAACCAGGATCCCAGAATCGATCAACAGAGTGGTCCTGGCACAGCACAAAACCCATGGGTGGAGGGGCAGATGGAATGTGCAATAAGAGCGGAAAAGGGGCTTTTCCTGCTCAGCTTGAGCACAGGTAATTTCCTTCTCCTGTGATAAAACTGGGCCTGGATCTAATTAATGAAGCTATATTGCCTAATAGAAGTCCCTCTGCAGCCTGTGCCACTGCCTGGAGGACATGAGATGGAGGAGGACTGGGAGGAGGGACAGGGACTTTTCTGGATGGATGGCAGATGCACAACCCCTTTCCTGCAACAGAGCAGGAATGTCAGGTGAGCTGGACAGAAGCAGGTGGAGGCTGATATTTTGGGCTTTCTCTCCTTTCCCTCCCCCTCTACTGCCATCCATGCATTAGTACAAAGAGCTATAAAAAAATCCAGCAGAAGTTGCCTGTCTCTGCATTGCCTCTGGGGCCAGCACAGCCTTGCTCTAGGAAGTTCCCATACACCAGTGAAGGATGCACCAGCTGACAATGAAAGGTTTCTGAATAGCTGTGCTCCTTCTCTGGCCACGTTTTTCTACATCCAGTGGTTTGGGCTTCTGAAAGAGAAGGAGCACTGCAGAGGTGCAGGCTGGGACCTCCTGGTTTCTTAGGCATCTTTCCTTGTATGCAATCAACAGTGTGTAGTCTGTTGTCAACACTGCAAAAGGGTTCAGAGAGGCTGTGTGATCTTCACCCTTGGAAATACTCAGAGATCGGCTGGACAAGGCTCTGGGTAACCTGATATAACACTGAAGTTGCATCTAAGCTCAAAGGTGTCCCTGTTTGGAGCAGAAGGCTGTACTAGAGTCTGGACATGTCCCTACCCATCTAAATTATTTTATGATCCCTCCCATCATCCCATCAAGCTCGACCTGAAGCTTAGTTTGGTTGTTTCATGAGGTCTAGGGATCCAGTTAAGTGAAATTAGTAAATCTTTGCTTGGCAATTCACAATATTTTTCGGGAAAAAATAGTGGTGTCTTAGCACAGCGACAGGTAGGTGCAGCTTGTGCTCTGAAATCTTCACAGAGAGGTGAGAAGAGGCGGCCAGGTTTTGTACATACAGGCAGATTATAAAGTGTGGGGATTAGCAAAGAGTAATTACAGTGCCTCCACTGTATATTAAGTGTGTGAAACAATATATAGGCACTCATCGTGCGGCAGGCATTATGGCTGGGTGTCATAGTTGACATTTTTAATATCCATTATTCAAAAATTGATTCCATGCCTGACTATCAAGCAGCATCCAGCTATAATGTGGGAGTAGTACCACACAACAGCACTGTCATCTGCTAAGAGCTTTACAAACATTAGCTAATTCTGCCTACCCTCTCCATTGGCGACAGGTAAGGGCTGTTATTCCCAGCTGTCTGAATCCTCAGGGAGAGCTGGGATTAGACAAAGTTGCTCTGGGGAAGCTGCTGTAGATAGTGAGCCCACAGCAGCTGTGGGCATCTTGGGAGTGGAGAGCACAGAGGGTGGCCATAACTTGGAACAACCCCCAGATTCCCCCAAATAAAAAAACCCAACACCTCCAGTGCTCAGAGTTGTTGAAAAATAGGACCTTGTAAAAATCCTATGTTTTGTGATCACTTTCATCTTTTGCAAGTGTTTGTAGGAAAGCTTTTCACTCTTACTGTTTTCAGGCACCTCTAGGAAAGGCTTTCCTTTGGGAATATTTTCTTTCTTTGTTTTTTCACTTTGGCCCCCAGGAAAGGAAGAAGTAAGAGCAAAAAAAGGTAGGAAAATAAGTAAACAGATGAAGGAAAAAAACCCCAAACATAAGAATAGAGATTTTTCTTGTTAAAGAGAAAAAACACACTTTATCAAAAAGATTACTTCTTTGTGTGTGTGTGATTGAAAGTATCTGATTTAGAAAAAGAAGTCTTCTTTGGCCTACTGAAAAAATCCATTGCTCCAGAGATGATCTGATGTGTAGGTCCTAAGCAAAGGCAGCAATATCTTCTTAGAGAGCCTGGCTGATTTTTGGTAGCTCCACAACTTGCTGGCTGTTGACAAACCAGATTTCATCTTCCTCTTCTGCCCCTGCTTGACTCCAGGAATTTCTGTTCCCAAACCTCCTTAGGCAAATCCTCTCTGAAGATTACCTATATTACCTACTTCTCCCTGGAGACAGCCTCCTCTCCTTTGCTATCAATTAACGACAACTCTCACCAACCCCTAGGTTTAATTGCACCATCTTTAAAAACAGCCCTGATGCTGATATGTCTTTTTTCTATTTTAATATCTTCCTCTGAATTATTCTGTTGCTTCTGACTGCAAACCCCAGCACTGAGATCCTGGGGGGTTGATGGGCTCCTACCCTCTCTTAGCTGCAGGAGTTTCCTCCCCACACCCTTGTGAGCATCACACTTGGGAGCATGAGGTCTCATGGGTCTGTATCTCAAACCCAAGCAGTGCCACGAAACCACAGAAGGAGAATATGTGGAATAGCTGTTTTCCAAGTTGCGTATGTAGTCCTTTGTGCTGGGGAAATACTTGGAGGTTGTGTTAAAAAGCATATGTGTGAGTGAAGGGTAAGCTCCAAATTATTCCAACAATCTGCATTGAGGCTGTAAATGTGAAATGCAGAGCCGGTAAAGGATCAGGCAGGATCTTAATCGCAGCACCAACAAAAAGAAAAGCAGCATGGACTCTCCATAACGTGCTTGTGTCAAAACCAGGATCAAATTGCCCCTTGTGTGCTCCTGTTGCCTTCCTGGGTTTCTGCTCTCCCCTTTTGGTCCTGCTCATGCCACAGGAAGACAGGGAATGAGTCTCACTCAAACTCGAGTACCTCAGTGTCTCCAGGGTCATCCAAGAGGCATTTGTTCCCTGTAAGGTTGGTTGCAATCTTGATTTCAGAGATGTTTTCCAGTGGGAAAAACAATTGTTTTTGATAAGACCTCTCTGTATCTGCCTGGCCCAAGCAGTATCTTGGTATATGCCCCTTGGACAAGGGGCAATGGATGCAAACTGGAGCACAGGAGGTTCCATGTGAATATCAGGAAAAACTTCTTTACTGTGCGAGTGCCAGAGCACTGGAACAGGCTGCCCAGAGAGGTTGTGGAGTCTCCTTGGCTGGAGACATTCAAACCCCGCCTGGATGCGTTCCTGTGTGATGGACTCTAGGTGACCCTGCTCTGGCAGGGGGGTTGGACTAGATGATCCTTCGAGGTCCCTTCCAACCCCTAGGATTCTGTGATTCTGTGATATTGGGTATGTATCTTGGATATCTTGGGCTGCTCTGTGCAGTTGGTGGCTGCTCTGTGCAGGGTGTTGTGTTGTGAGGTGAAGATAGGGCTCACCATACCCATCTGTGTACCCCAAACCCTGCTCCCGTGTGCTCACCTCTGGTACAGCAAGGCAAAGAAACACAGACATGCCCTTGGGCCCCTGGGCTCAGCTTCATTTGGAGGTTAAAAATAACGCAAAGGTGCTTAGAAAAATAAAAAAAAGTAAAAATTAAACCACCCCCATACTTGAAAGAAACCTGCCCCTTTAAGAAAGGATTGAACATAATCTATTTCCAGCGTACTAGAGATCGGCTAAGGATTGCTGGGACATTTTCACTGACACAAATCTACATAATCGTTTTAAACTTCTCACCATTTCTTCCGATTATTCTCTTTCTGTCACTTTAGGAAGCTCTAAAACTGATTTTCTCTCCGTAATCTTCCAGTATTGCTTAGCACCCAAATCTCTAATATTTTAAGAAGATTATTTCATTTATAATTGATTGAGTGTATTTGCCAGTTTGCTACTTCAAAGATGCTGTGCTTTAAGGGGTTCAGGTAGAGCATTATTAAGTTTCCACTCCTCACCCCCCATCCTAAAAAAGAGGCAGAATAATTTTGCATCCTGCCTGACACTTGATGCATTTTTATTTTTTTATATCATTGGTATTATTTATATTGTCAGTGTGCTGGATAGCTAAAAAAAAAAAAAGATCTCGAGAGATGAAAGGCAAATCGAGCTGTCTCCAGCTTCAGGCTCAGGGCTGTGGTTTCCATCGCAGGGTGCAGTTTGATGAGCAGTGATTGCAGGCAGCCAGCTCAGGCAGCACCACATCTGCCTGTACATCAGCATTCCCTCCTGGGGGCTGTCTCCCTCCCAATGTTCTCACTGGGAAACAGGATGGAGAACCAATAGGAGTTATAAAGAATTTTGTTATTTCTTTGCTTTTCAATGGGTGGGCTGGTTTTCAGCCAGATCCACTCTCTGGGGTTGTTTTCTGCATTGAGGCAGAAGGGATTACATGGGTGGTGGGTGGGGGGAGAAGTGAGGGCAAGGGGCAGGGAGAGGGAAAGGGCATTTCTGAGACACATTGATGTTGAAAGTCATCTTCATCCAGCTCAGGACCATGCTACGGTAGCTGCTGCCTGCGGATGAGTGGACTCCATCACCCAGTGGTGGATGTTGTCTTGTAGAGTGGTGAGAAAAGGGTGGAGAGAGGGAATAAGAGGCAATATTTACTGACAGCAAGCAGAGACGTGAAGGGAGGGAGCCCATCTGAATGCACTGCCTCTCCCCACTGCATAACCCCAAAGCCTCAGAAATAAGGGGGGGATTTCCCCATTCTCAGCCCTGCTCTGCCGTTCATTCTTTATCACCTGTGAACTAGCGAGGAGATGCTTGGCACAATGCTGAAAGGAAAGCTCTGAGCTCTCTTTTAGGGCTGGCAGAGACTTAGTGATGCTCTGTCACAGTCATTTCGGGAACGGAGCAGCTATCAACTAACAGGAATGAATTTCAAGGCTGATCACCTGCAAGCCAGGGATAATGGGAGGTCTGCACAATCAAACACGTCTCCTGTTATAGTAAAACAAGCAACACTGGAAAAAGACTTGGAAACAGGCTTCTTTAAATCCAATTCAGGGATTTGGAATCCCCACTAAACGCTTAATTAATTTTTGATTAGCTGAGAACCCATTAAACAGACTGATTCTTCTAGCTTTATAAGTAACGGCAGCATGCTGCTTTAATTAAATTAATACTAAGAGATGTTCATTTTCAAATCCTTATGTTGGTTATTTGAGAAAAATCATTTCATTCCCTTCCCTAAGAGGTTTACCATATTCTCTTAGCTGAATGCAGTATCTCTTCCCACTCTGTTTGTGTTGCTCTTGGTTTGCCTGGAGGCAGGATCTGTCAGGGCCCTGTAATGGTTCTGACCAAGGTACCTGGGGGTGTCCCACTACTTTTAAGGACCAAGAACCTCATATTCCTATAGGGGTTCACCTTATGGGAACGAGCAGTCTGACTGTTTAGGGTCTCACAGCTCTGGCTTCTCCCACCCACTCTCCCTGTGGAGCTATTGTTGGTGTTTCCTACAGCAGGTACTGGATATGAATCCTGATTCTTCTTCCACAACACAGTGAGCAGCTTTGAATTATCACCTCTTTTTTGAGGGTGAGTGACAGTCCTCAGGCAGCTGCTGCAGAGCAGCTCATGCAAGGTAACCTGTCCCAGATCTCCTGTGTGGCATCACTTGTATCAGAGAACATGTCATGGCTTCTTTGCTCCTGGTTTTCAGATGATGAAATTGTTTTCACAATGCTGCTGAACTACTTTACATTCATAACCATCCCATAAGTGAGGAACCTTTCTTGTTGTCTGAGGGTTGGCATTAATTTTTTTTCCCCTCTTAAAGCTTCTTTAATATGCCAGAAGGAGAATCACTTTTACAAAAATATCTCACAAGAGTCCACTTTTTGGGAATAACACCAAACCTCCCTCAGTACAGATGTGATTTCCCTAACACCATCTCTATGTAGTTTTGGCTTGACATCCATCCTTGCTGCATTTGCTCTGGGTGCAGCAGGACTAAGCAGAACAGGTGCTTCGCTCCTTGTTGCATTTGTCCCGTTGGATGGACGTGAAATGGGGCTTTCAACCCATCGGTGTCCCCTTCACCCTTGCCCTCACAGAGCTTTGTTGTCACTCAGATATTATCACTCAGATACTGGATATTAGGAAGAAGTTCTTTACTGAGAGGCTGGTTGGACACTGGAATGGGCTGCCCAGTTTGGTGGTGGAGTCACCGTCCCTGAGGGGGTTCAAAAAACGGGTTGATGAGGCACTTGAGGCCATGGTCTAATGGTTAGGGATATGATGGGATAAAGGTTGGACTTGATGACCCTGGTGGTCCCTTCCAACCATAATGATTCTATGATTCTATCTATGATTCTATGATTCACAGGAGCAACAAGCAGGTCCATGCTGGGGTGATCCCCCAAGGATTTAATCCTAGATGCATCAGCAAACACTACCATTACACAGGATGTGTGTGTGGGGGGGGGGGGCTTGGAGAGCAGCCCCAGCCCCTCACACCTTCACCCCCTTGCAAACCTGCCCTTGCTCCCCCTCTCCCCACTGCCCACTTCTTGTTAGGAGCTGTTGGAGGCAGCTGGCTGCTCGTGCATTAAATTAGCAGATGTTGCGGCTACACAACATTAAGCACAACAATACCGTTAATGTGCCCTCCGGAGCCCTCTGCCTCCTCCCCACTGGGCCTCGCCAGACACAGCCTCTCCGGAGGCAGATTAATTTCAACTCTCTGGATCATAATAAATTAATTTTTATTAGAAAAGGCGGGGGGGGGGAGGGCTGATCTCCTGAGCTGCAGAGATTTAAGCCAGCTGTCGACCGTCTCCTGGCATTTGGGTTAGGAAGTAAATACAGAAGGAGGGGATTTTTACAAAACGCCCGTCAGCCCTCCTCCCTGGGAGGAGTGTGAGGGAGGCTTGAAGGCAAGGCAGAAAAATCTGCCTTGTGGGGTTAGTGCTTTGCCCAGTCCAGCACTAAACAAACTGGAGGGGGGATATTTTCTTTCTTACTGATGGGGAATGGGCTTCTATCATGCTGCCCTGAAGACAACCCTCCCCAGATGTGAGGCTGTGGGGTCTCAAAGCAGGTCCCCACACCCACCAAGCTTCCTTTGCTAAGAAGCCCCTTTACCACAAGATGCTCTATGAAATAGGATTTTCTGGTTTTGCACTGTCACCACTTCAGGAGGTGCATGGCATGCTCCTGACAGCCCCTGGAGCACCCCCAGCCCCAACTTGTTCTCTGTGCACAGCGTGGCTCCCCAGCCACAACCAGAGAGCAAATTGGAGGTAGCTGACTCTGTAGTGCCACAGAGTTTCTGAGCAGAGGAGATTTTGACAGTTCAGCCTCATTCTCTTGGACGCCGAAGTCTCACAGCTACTTTTGGCTTAAGTAGGGGCTGTCTGTACTCAGCACTTATGAAAATCAGCCCTGGGTCTTTGCTCAGATTAACCATCAGTATGAGCACAGTGGCTGTTGGAAACCCTGATCTT
The DNA here is from genome assembly GCA_013398125.1 of Aegotheles bennettii. Taxonomy (NCBI): domain Eukaryota; kingdom Metazoa; phylum Chordata; class Aves; order Caprimulgiformes; family Aegothelidae; genus Aegotheles; species Aegotheles bennettii. The sequence goes on along the minus strand of VZRW01004054.1, from coordinate 346,875 downwards.
CATTTATCAGTGGGGAGCGCATTGCCAGCCATGGATTTGGAGGACGTGGGAGCTGGGCTCTGGCCATCCATCCCTAGCTTCACCACTGAGCTGAAAACATGGACCTGGTAATTTTAGTATCAGTCAGAATAACTGCTGAGGAATCTGGATTTTGGCAGGCCTGTGGACATGAGCATGTTATCTATTAATGCTGAGTTAAATGCCAGAGCCATTTCCACCAGTCATTTCAAAGGCCAATAAGTGTAGCCAATAACTATCCAAAGGCTGATCTGTCTCAACATCCTGTCTCCAGCCGTGGCTGGCAGTGAATGCTGATGAAGGAATGTCACACCATAGACTCATAATGATCCTTCACCAGAATACTCTCCCAAGCCCTAGATGTGTGGCCTAGGGACTTCCCAATGAAACCAAAACAAATTTATTTTCTCCATTAATATCTCCAGTTGCCTTTGATCATTCACGATGTCCCATGGCAAGGAGCTCTGCAGACTAAACAGGCTTTAGGTGAAAAATTACTTTTCCTTTTTCTGCTGGTCTGAGTTGCCAGCTGCAAGTTTCAGCGGCTGCCTCCCAGTTCTTGCACTGGGAGAAAAGGTGAACAAGTATTCTCTGTTTACCTTCCTCAGCCCATTTTATCTTTATCATGTCTCTCCTCAATAATTTCTTTTCCAGAGATGTGGAAACCCAGTCACTACAGTTGTTCCTCATACAGATGCCACCTGTGTTTTATTGGTAGCTGGGTGATCAACTCATCTGTAGTTGCTCGTTTGATGAATAATTCTGGATTTTTGGTTGTGTAACTGTGGAGTTATCCTGCAGTGTGAGAAAAATATAACAACTGTCTTTTCCACCCATGTATTTATTTATTTTTTTGTTAGGCTGGAGCATGGGTCTCCAGCTGAGGTGCTCCTGGCTAGAGGGCAGAGAGGTCCTAGGGCACACAGGGCAAAGACCTGCCCATGCATCTGCTAAAGCCTCTGGAGAGCTGCTGGTGTGCATCACCTGCAACCCTCAGCCCGCCAGTGTCTTGTTTACTTCATTACAAAGGCCATGCCAAAACCTGATGCTGTCACCCTACATACTTCTCCTGAACTTCCCTTTGATGGGAGATCTTGGGGAGAGAGCACACGGGTGCAGGGGCTGGAAAGGAAAGTGGTGCTTGTGATAACACAAGATCAGGTTTCACAAGTCCTTTTTCGAACACCAATTGAAAACCCCTCCTGCCACTTGACAAGTTTCCAAAATCCTCTTTCTTTCCAGGATCTACCCATGGCCCTTGAGTAGGGAGAAGAGGCTGTGAAATGAAAGCCCTGTTTGCTCTGTGAAAGAGCTTGACAATGTGTTGAGAGAAAACGTTACTCACTGCCTTTGGAGCATTCAGAAAGGAGTCCATTTATCTCTCTCCTTTCTTTTTTTCTTTTCGTTTTTTCCTGCTTCTAAGGAATCTCTGGTTGTAATCCCTCTCTGGGATTTTTCCCAGTAGTCTGATAATGTTAATATTTATCCTGACTCAGAGATGAACTGACAGTGCTGTGTTCTCTCCACTTTCATTCTATCTCTGTACATCTATTAGGTGTTCTGTATGTCTTTAACTTCATCAACACCCACCATGGGGCAATGACAGGTAAAACCAGCCTCCATCACATCTTTTCACCTCTCTCACCTCTGGTGGCTTATTTTCTCTGCTTGTCTTTATTAACTGATTTATTAAAAGACTAAAGATTTTAAGTAACACCAGAAGCAGTTCAGTGGTGAAGGGATTTGGGGTGTCTGATGGTAATTCCTAGACTTGGTAATTCCTTGCCCTGTAAAAGTTGATTGCAGTCTTCTGGCAGAAGGGTTGTGGGGACCTACAGACAGCTGTCTGTCAAGAGTTCACTCCTGGAAGAAAAGGACCCATGAAGTGGTAGAGTTTTCTACTGATGGCCAAAGTGTTCTGGAGTCTGAAGGTAAAGGTCATTGCAAAGTGTATTAGGGTGTGTGTTACCCTTGGAAGAGATGTCTGCAGAATATCAACAGCCAGACATAATTTGTCATGGAGACAATTAGAATTTCTCACTCTGGGATGTAGCACAAGCAAGTGGAAAAGGGCAAAAAAATTAATTTCTATGGAATTAATGCCTGCCAACACCCATGATTTTGTTGCAAGTTTTGTGAACATCTGTATTTATCTCAAAGCCTCCTGCCTGGGAGTCAGATGAATAGAGGGAAATCTTGGTTTGCATTTGTATAAAAATGAGTTTATATGTCTCATGTGTGCTAAGTACAGCCAAGAAACAAAAAGATATCTAAATTGGCTTAAAAACTGTGTAACAGCTGAAGCAATCTCGCAATTACTATTAAAAACCTGATTTAGAAAACAGTAATGTTTGCAGCTGCCTGTACTTCCCCCGTGACCTCTGCAATACCTACAATCCACCCTCATACATGCATGAGGATGATGTGGGAGTGGGAAATGTTCCTGAAGCCACCCTCAAGAGGACAGATACCCAAAGTAACTGATTTCACCTCAAACCTTTATTGGTGCAGTGGAGTATCATCAGCTGAGAGCACGGATAGGAATTTGTTGGTGAATAACATTTTTGAGATATTCTCTCTAATTTATTACTGCAGGGGTAGATTTAGCAATGTGTGAGATCACTTTGAAAAACAGGTGGAGCACCAGTTTGTGTAGAGCATGGTTAAGTGTCTGGTTAAGTGTCTGGTTAAGTGTCTGAGCAAAACATCTGGAGATGTGCGTGCCCAGAGCAGTCAGGAGCAGTCTTCTTCTCTCTTCTGATGCAGGAGGACTGGATCAGGCCCTTTCAAACTGAGCCAGAAGACAGTCAGGCCAAGAATATTGAAGGGCACAAGTCATTTAATGAAAGGCTGCCACTGAAAATATCAATAGCTCAAAGATCAGAGCTTCTTTTTTGAGGTCTATGCTGCAAACAGCAATGTCCAGAGAAAATCCATTTCCTTACAGTCCATAGTGTACTGTAGACACACAAACGTGTGTTGCTTCACATGTCAGCACACCCACATGAGTGCTTCTTCCCTCCTCGTGAAATCACTGGATCATGTAGAGGGTATTGCTGTTACACAAATTTCATCACTCTGTATCAGGATTGACCTAAGAAATCGCTGCTACCAAATTATACCATAGCTGTATTCACGCTAGGAAGTACTAATCCTACCCTGCTCCAGGAGAAAGAAAAATACATATGTCAATGTTACACCAGAAAATCCATACACTCATTAATTATAATTAATTTATTCTTAGATTGCACCCCAGACATGGACACATCATTGCCTTCCACTGCAGAACTCCTCCCATCATCTGACCTGACTCCTCTGAGCAAGTTTTCTCAGTCAAACCCACAGAGCTTTATTCAGTTCTTCCACTAGATCTGCAAAATATATGCAGATTTATACAGTGAGGCACACACTAAATACTCTGGGGGAAGGAGTAAAATAGACATTAATCAGATATTAAAGGACTTATGAGACAGGGAGAAATATACATTTGGGCATAGTTTGGGGTAGGTTTTAAATGTTATGTATATATGTACACAATTACTATGTATGTGTTATTGTTCTGTTTTAAGCAAGTGGATTGGAAAGGCAAAGAATAAAAAAGGAAGAGGCAGGAGAAAAACACCTAATAACAGTAATGTTAGGGAGCCGTGGCTAATTTGCAAATGGAAACCAAATGGAAACACACTTCCTTTAATCTGTGTTGCTTTAAAAAGAAAAAAAAAGGGAGGAGGAGGAGGAGGCTGGGGTTAGCCAGCTATCTGACAGTCTGAGCAGCTCATCTGTTTGCAGGGATTGGGTCGGGAGCAGATATTCCCAAGTGCCTTGAGTATCAAGTGCATTGGTTATGGCTTTTGATCAGAGGGCCAAGGTGCTGCCTTTGCTTCCCAGGTACCTCCCAGTGGAGCAAGGAGGGAGAGTTTGGTGGCAGTGAGAGGGACAGGGACAGCCCTGTGCTGTGTATTTACGCCAGACCCTGGCCTTTCCCCTGTCTGTGTTCCTTGTAATTTCTGGAAATCACAAATAAGCTGATGTGATTAGACAAGAACAGATCTGGCTTAGTGCTCTTCAAGCTTAAAAAGGTGTTAAAGACTTGCCAAATTACAAATACAGAACTAACAGAGATCCAAAATAAGAACAGTTGCCTAATTCCTTTACATCTAAGACAAAAATTAAGGACTGCATTACTGTGACTGAGGGACAGGTAGCAGCCTCGCTCATGAGAAATATCTATGAGCTGGTGCACATCTAAAACCATTTTACATCCAGCTTACTCTTGGTCTGGATAAGGAATAGTTTTTGCAGGTTCTTCGTTTTGTTGATGGTTTGCTGCTGGTGACCCAGTGGAGACAGAGTTTTGTGGTGTTGCTTCTCCTAGAGGAGGGGTCAGGCTTGGTTTTTCTTTAGGTTACATTTTTTTTTCTTCTTTTTCAATGCAATCTCTTGAAGTCATCTTGCATTAATTAGCCGTCATCTTAACGACACTGTTGCACGTTAGACGAAGAGATCTCTGAATTCAAATAAGACTTGACCCTAAGAGGGACCAGCTCCCTGGCTTTTTCTTCTCATCTCCTTAAATCTAAAAATTGCTAAGTGATCTCTGAGGCTCAGGCTTTCCTCGGAGATTAGTGTAAGAAAAGCCCCAACATCTGCAAAAGTGACTGCTTTTGACAACCGTACAGATATCTTAAAGAGCAGGAATTTCCCTAATAAAACCCCTTAAAATAAGTCTTCTTAAGATTTCTTAATGCCACAGTGATCAGTTTGCATGTTTCAGAAATTCAAGAATTTTTTATCTGCTTTGGAAAGTTATGAAAAAAAAATGAAGCAGGTTTATTTAAAGGGGAGACGTATTTGAGATGCAGGAGAGACGGGGTAGCAAAGCTTAGGAACTGGTGATAAAACCATAAATTGTATAGCTCAGGGAATTTGTGGACTGACTAAAAATGACAAAGCAAAGCAGCCCAAGTTGGTCATCAGAATAATAACAAAGAGGACTTTTACCAAGAAAAAAAACCCAACACGTAGACTCTCTGCCATTCCATAGGCAATTTAAATAGCTTAATTCGGCATTGTTGTGATTAGCCATATGACTGATAGCCTGTGGGCCAGATTCTGCCGTATTCAGCAAAGCATCTCTATTAAAGACAATGTTTAGGCATCTGCTGAAATGTAAGTGCGTGCTTAGATCCCAACAAAGTGTGAAGAGAAACTGCCCTGGCACAGGGAGAGATTTTGTTAAATATGTCCTGGAGCTGGAGCTGGGGCATGAGCCCCTCACCCAAATTTACCACATATTTCTAGCCTCTTGGGTGCTGGCACAAAAGACCAGTCTGACTGTGTGATCCCAAAAGCACAGAGAGATGCTGCTGGAGGTATCCACAGGCTTTTGATGCCTGATCCTGCCCTCCTTTCCCCTGCCTGGAGGCTGGTGTAAATGCATGGATCTTCAGTGTCTGGCAGAAGCGGGTGTATGGTGTTATTCAAGGTGTGCAGCTGACTGAGATCCAGCCACCCTCTCACCCAACAACCCCCAAGCACGGGTAAATTCCAGCCCAGAAGCACCTTTACTCTGTAAGCCGAGTCAGGGGATGGTATTGCTGTGGTGAACACTGGTCCTGCTCATGGAGTGAGCTGGGACCGCGAGTGTGTGGAATTGATGTAGAGTAGGTACGTTGTGTGTCGGTGATAGACCATGCAGAAGGGAAGAGAAAGAGACAAGGGATGAAAACTATTCACCATCCTGTATAATATTTGACTTCTTTGTGCATAAAATGAAGTCTCTGCTGTGTTTGGAGTTTCAGGGAGAAATTTCTACTGAGGGCAGTATTACTGGATATTTATGGGGATTTTTTCTCCCAACTTTTGTGTGTGTCCAATAAAATGAGAAGAGAGAAATTCAGGTTTCTTGTTATCAACAGAAGTTGCAGGCACCTTTTTGCTTGTCTGTTTTTATATTCATTTGCATAAAAATGAGTAGGTCTCAGTACCAGATAGTCCCATTTGAAATTTTGTTTTGTTTCATTTTATTTCATTTTAATTTTATGTCCTAGAAAGATGAGAAGGAATACAAGTAAGACATGGGAATACACCATGGTGATTTCTGTAGCAGCTAGTCAGAAAAATAAAAATAAATTCTACCAAGGATAAACTATACAGGGATGCACTGAGGTACCATTAATTTGCAGAGGGAGATTGCTGATGATGTGTGACTCCCACTCTACTAGCCCATGATCAAGAGGGTGAAGGAATTATTGGGGTACAACAGAGACTTTTGAGGAAGAACTGGCTATAGGTCCTGGATATCTGTTGCAGATACATCCCATGTGACTGGGGTGCTGTGAGATGAGACAACAGAAGGCAGCGGGAAACACTATATTAAGACCACACAACTGATTTTCCTCCTCCTTTCCCTTCATGGGTTCACTTTCCAGCTCTGCTTCAGAGCAGGGGGACATACCAGAATTACAGAATAACCCACTGAAACCAAAAAATCTGGTGCATGCCCAGCCCTAGCAAAGGTGGTGCAGGAAACAGATCAGGGATTAGACCCACAAGGGGACATAAGTTCACAATTACCATGTTAAGCCCTTCAGTCCAGCTGTAAAGCCTCTAAACCACCAACCAGCTCCTGCTTGACCCTAGATGCTCCTTAAATCTTCTTGGTGTGTTGGTTTGTAATGCTAAAATTCCCAGGTGGTGGAGAGATGTGTGGCAGGGCCTCCTGGGAGCACCCGCCTCGTGCCTTAGCTGAGGAGATCAGTGCCCCTTGCCAGGTCCCAGAGATGTTTCTCAGCCTACTTCACCCATGATGTCCACCTAATAAGGACTCCCAATGCCCTGAACAAAACATGACAGTGGTGGTAGGGATCAGAGAGTGTGGTAGAAGACCTTGGAGCTAGCATCTTTTATCCCCTGTATTGGTGTGTGTGAGTCTTTCCTCTGGCCCACTGAATTGGTAAACAATTTTAAGAAGTCCTATGGAATGACATGGAATAGAACCTTAGGAGTCTGAAATGTTTACTGGAAAGCCTAAGTTGTTTTACAAAATGTGTTTTTTTGGTTGTTTGGTTGTTTTTAAAGAAGGAAAGCAGGGCATTTTGATGATGGGAGCAGCTCAGGCTGCAGGCTTCAGAAGGGAAAACTAGATCAGGCAAATTGACCTCCCAGCCTCTCCATGTCTCAATTTCCTTACCTGTGAAATGAGCACAGGATTGCATAGACTGCCTCTTCCAACGTGCCCCTGCACTCTGGGCTCCAACATGATATAAAAAATGCAAATTTTTTTTCTAAAAAACACTCAGGTGTCTTACCCCTATGTGACAGTATTAGAAATACTGCTCCAAGTGAGAAAGAAATGTGCCGCAATGGGGAAAGTTTTATTCAGGACACCGCAGGTCCAGATTTGCTGCTGACAGCCTAAAAACAACGAGAACTTGGGGAAAAAAAAAATCCTTTCTGGTTTTATATCTCAATCAGGAAGAATTGTCCTTTTTAATTCAAATACCGGGGTCTAAAGTTGTTTTCCCTGCAGATGCCTCATTGTACTGGGAATATCAGGAGCTGCCAATTGCAATAACGGTTTCTAATTCCAAATTAATTCAGTGTAAATGAACTGTCAAGAGAAGATTGATTTGTTTTGGTAATTGCCCTGATGCAGGCTGCTGGGTGACAGTGGGAAAGAGCAAAGAAGGGAGCTTTGGCAGGTCTGGCTGAGCCTAAGGGTGGATTGAGGAGACAGGCCTAGCTGCAAATATCATCTGTCAGGACCACTGCTGAGCCAGATGCTTTTTCCCAGCCGTCCACAATGTCTTCAGGAATGAACCCAATGCTTCAAAATGCTCCTTAGGTTAAAGACTTGTGTTAAGCAATTAGAGGGAGCAGTTGTGAAAAAAAACCAACAAAACCCTCCATTGAAAGGGCTGCTCTTCATTCAGCCCCCACTTCCACTCCACTGCTGTGTCAATGGGCCACCAGCCCTTGCCTCCTCCGGGGTGGCAAGGGGACAGTCTCGCCCTGTCGTGTGGATGGGAAGAGCTGGAAATGAGGGACCTGGGGCCAGGTGAGGCTGGGTGCAGGAGGTGCAGGGCTCCCTGCTGGGGTGTGTGGAGGGGCGTGCAAGCATGACATGTTGAGCAGGACATTCCATGCTGCCTGGAGCAGGTGGAAGAAGCTTGGTTCTCTGAGTAGCTCTGTATGGATGTGGCCAATTTGCTGAGCCCTTCCTAAGGGCTTTCATCTGCAGCCGCAGCCTGCAGAGTCATAGAATCACAGAACTGTTTGGGTTGGAAGGGACCTTAAAGATCATCTAGTCCCAGTCTCCCTGCCATGGGCAGGGACACCTCCCATTAGACCAGGTTGCTCAAAGCCCCATCCAACCTGGATGAGAGTCCATCGATACACAGACCTACACCAGCACCACTCAAGTCCACACTAATGTTGTTGGGTCCACAGCATGAGAATCAGCTATATGTATAACCCAAATGTATTTTAGCAGGAAATACAATGTGTTGCACTTCCATCAGTGAGGAAAAAGGCAGAACAAGCCAAAACAACAAGAAACAATGCTGTCTGTAGCCCAAAAGCAGACTTTGGAGGCTAGACATTGTGGCATTAGGTAATTCAGTGGTGTGTAGGTGCCTTAAAAGAAGCAACGATCAAATGGTTTTAAATCTGTATTACAGATAAATATATAAGCTTTGTTAAAACTATTCCATACATAAAGCATTCAGGCTATTGCTACAGTCTATAAAACAGCAAAGCAAGAAAAGTCCCAGAGCAAATGACACAGTATTCTCCTAAATGTTAATGAAGTTACTTGCTAAAGCACTGCTAGGCAAGCTAGCTTTTGCTTGCTTTATTTTTGGGGTTTGTTTTTGTGCATGTGTTTAAGTTTGCCAATCAATACAGGTGCTGTGTGACTGAATTGCTAATGGAGACTGGAGATTAGTTTATCAATAGCATTTAAATACTTTTCACTTGCAGTGGATTTTGAATTATTTATTTGTTTCTGGTCAATTGCTTATGATCTCATTAACATTAGTCTGTAAAGTGATACTAGACTTGTTGGAATACTTTAAAGATTTCATGGCTCTGCAAATTTTTCTGGGGGAAGGAGGTGTCAGCGCTTAAACTCTCAAAACTCAAGTCCTACAAAGAGTCCTTTTTAAGGCAGGGGATCTGCTAGGAGGGGACCTCTCAGGGTCTGCTCGTTGGGGATAGGAAAGTGGCATGATTATAAATCATCCTTGGATATTGAGAGAGCTGGCTGGTGGTTATTGGTCACCTGTGCTCAGCAGTGTGAGGTGCTGGGGGATGTTGCAGCCCTGGCTGTGCTTGGTGCTGCACATGTAGGTAGGCTGCTGCTCTAGAAAGCTCAGTCTTTTACAGTGATTCCCCAAAATGGGAGGAAATAAAACTGCCATCTGCATTCAGAATTTGAGGCACAGAACATCACATAGGTAAGTCTGGGATTCCACAGAGACCCTATAGCAGAGCTAGAAAATGAATGAAAGCCTTTTGAGCCCCTTTCTCTTGTCTTTACAACAAATCCATTCATCTTCCTAATTAGAGAGTCATAGATACGTCAAACATTTCATATATTGTGTTATTCTGATTTGATGGGGGAGGGGTTGCATTGTCTCTACAGACACTAAAGTTGTCTTTTAATTTTTTGATATCTCACATGTGGACTCCACACAGAGGTCCTAACAAGCAGAATAAATCTCAAAAGAGGAGTGTGACTTAAAAACCTTGGGGGTATATAATCTATAAGTACTATCAATGTACTTTAAGAAGTCAAGAGCAGATTAAATGTAAAGCCAGGGTAGAAACCAATAGGAAGAGAAAGTGGAGCTTGAGGAAGGTTTTGGGAGGAGCCAAACAATCAACTTCCAAGCATCTTCTGGAGTGGTCTATATGATTCACCTTCAACAGCAGTACAGAGAAAGGACTCAATACCCAGAGCTGTGTTTTCTGGCAGCACTCTGAGTGCCTTTGAATTCTGCAGGCAGAATGAAAAGCCCTGCCCCTCTCAATTTCTGGTGGCAGGATGCTCCTTTTTAGTTAAAACAAGATGATGTTCCTAAATATAAGCACAGTTAGGATTGGGTCAGGGCTCCAAATTGTTGTCAAGTATCATTCCTGTTTCTCTGTAACATCATCACACGTTATCTGTTTCTTCTCCCACTCAGTATCTGCATTTTTCCCTGGTTAAGGCAGAGTGGGCAGGTAGACAAGGCCTCCTCTGCTCTTTGGCTGTTGTGGTGGAATAACCAGGACCATAAACTAAATCTGCTGAAGATCTGGTGGAAATCAGTCCTTGAGAATAAGAAGAATGAGCCAGGTTTGATTGTCTTCAGCTGAATTGCTCCCATGTAGATTCACTGTCCCTCCTCTCTCATAGCAGAGCCCATAGCTGCAAAAACTGTTCTGGTGATAAGAGGGAAAGGAGGGAGGATCCCATGAGCCTCTTGTGGGCAAGATGAAGTCTAGTGAAAATTGACCAAGATGCCCCCAGTTTCCCTCAGGAATCTTACAACAATTTGCAAATGTGAACTGCTATTCCTGCCATGTGCACTGCACACCATCAGCAGAGAAACCCAGATGCAAGCTGGTAGCAACCAGCAACACCTCAGCAAAAGGAGGACAGGGAGTCCTTCTGTACCCCAGGGGGAAGGGCTGGTGGAGCAATCACAAGTAACCTGGACATTGTGTAAGAAATGCAGTGTTGTTTTTGGCAGATACACACACATCTTCTCCCCCCGAAAGTCTCTAGGACTATGTAGGATACTGAGTCAGCTGGATCTCAGATGCAAACCTTTTCCCTTCTCACTCTTTTGTCTTCTTTTCTTTCCCCTCTCCTTCTTTTTCTTTTTTAGTTCAGCCTAAATAATGATCTAGGACAGTGCTGTCTCTTTAAAGTGCCACCTAATCTTCTTCTATCCACTTGGACCTTGGATTTTAAAAAAATCAGCAATCCGGATTTCCAAATCCTTGCAGATTCTGAGGGGGCTTGTTTATGGAAGTATCCTTTAGAAAACGGCTTAGACTTTAAGATGAGGAAACGCAGGGAGCTAATGTGAAGATTTAGGACTTTCGAGGAAGCTTGCAGTGCCTAAGCCCTGCTTGCTTGAGCAGTCTGAAGGTCCTTTTGCAGACTAAGAGGGATTAATACCCCTCTAACCAGCGGGGCTATGCACACATTCATAAATATACCATCTCTCTCCCTTTAATCGCTTCGCTCCCTAATCCACAATGATTTCTTAGGAATTATCATTTTATCTCGGCTAAATAAGCACATTCCTTGTGCTTTCCTGTAGAAAAATAATATCTTTCAGAAGCTTTTCTTTTCAAAAGTGGTGCCATGAAAATCAAGCTTTTATTTAAAACCTTGTGTAAATAAAGGAAACTTTCTTTGCTTCAGAAGGGAAGGGTGATGGTTCACATCTGCTGAGTGTTTGTTCTACCCGCTCCCCATTTGAACCACTCACCTGGAGTCAGGACCAGGCATATTTATTTGCCCAACACCTTCTGAAGTGACAGCATCTCTTGTGCAAGAGTCAGGTGGAAAAGGTTTTAGTAAATGACTGCTAATATGGATGATATGATCATTGAAAGAGACCCTTTTAGAGAATCCCATATAATTTGTCATTGTTTTTGCAGGGCTTTCTTTATCTCTTTTGTTTTCCAGATTTTGCGAGGTTTTTCTATGGTCTTATTGTTTGCATTTCACTTGCACAAGCTCAGCTACCTTGCATGGGGCTATCAGTCTTGTTTTTAGGAAATGTCATGCTTATTTTGCAGTGAGCTGTACTGTGGGTTCCCACGCAGCAACATCATGCTGGCTGTAAACACAGCTGGGTTTATGGGGTTGATCTTGGGGCGGGGAGGAACTACAGGTAATAAGAAATCTGACTTCTAATAGCTTTTTTAAAAGAGAAGAAAATAGTTCTTTTTATTACTAAGAATGTTGCACAGAAGTGACTATTTCTTTGGTAAATCATTTCCCACTTAGGCTTTGGTTTCTAAGATCACTTTCAAATCCAGAAATGAGTTCAGGCAAATTCCAGCTGACCTGAAACACTCAGCCCTGTGAAAGGCTTTGAGTTTAATACAAAAAAAGCCTCTGAAATTCCTCTATTTCTAATTCTTACTCATTTCAGTTAAACTCTTGCCTTCTATCACACATAACCTCGAGAATCAGTACTGCTGTCCTGTATGGGGAGCTCCAGCATCTATAGGTTTTAATGTTCATAGGCAAAAAAAGTTGTAATAAAGTGTTTATTCTGGTGGATTTTATTTTTAAAATAAAATTAATAGGGGGAACGTGAATGATAATTGTAGAAAATCAAAACTGTTTTGGAACAGTTCTGTTTGTTTAACATACGAATTTTCTAAAACCAATTTGGGATGGGAATTAAAATATATGTCACTTCCCTTAGTAGATATAATAATGATAAATGAAGAATTAGAGTTATCTTCAAGTATTTCCCGAGTTCAGAGGTATTTGAATCTGTGGTTTCTTTTATGACCCTCTCTCCTGAGATCATTCAATTTAATAAGAAATGAAATAGTGTGACAAATCTGCTGCAGCCTTTTATTACTTACAGTCCCTATGAGCTTTATTTTTTCCTCTCTTAGCCCTTCTCCCCTGCCCCTCCTCCCCCTGCACTCAGTGGTCAGAATAGAAATACAGAAGCCATGACATGGAAACACAGATGTCCTACACTGAAATCTTTGTCCCATGTATGGCATGGGTGGGGTGTGTTTGCAGTCAGCAGTCCAGGCTGACAGCCACGCTCCCCAAGGTGTCCTGAGGAGGTGTCCCTGACAATGGTCCTCCTACAGAAGATGTAGAAGAGTCCCTTTCCCTCTCCTTGTGCCAGGCAATCTTTCACTATTTGCTACACCTGCAGCTGGGCTCAATGTAGATCTGGCTTTTGTCCACCTTTGCCTGCACACAGGGACCAGCATTTGTAGCTCACACGAGCCAAGGGATGGGACTGGCTGAAGTGAGGCACTATATGAAGGAGTTTGACAGCTACCAAATGAAATCCCCTCTTGTGACAGACACATCCTTTGTAAAGAGGTGCCTTCAGTTGTTGTTAGGGGATGTTTTCAAGTCCATAGCTCTGCCACCATGGTATCTGCCACCTTCTTCTTTGATGCAGTTGGCAGGTCTTCAAAGCAACCAGACCAATGGAGTGCTGGTATTCCTGGCTCTGGTTTTTAACTGATCTGACTTTAGGCAGATTTGTACCTGGGCTGAGGCCCAGACCACATCTTCCCATACAACACTTCTGCCCTAATGCTAGCTGAAAGCCTGGAAGTGGCTGGGAGGATTAGCTAATGGGTAATTTAAATGGTTCATTTCATAAGAGGTGTGTATGATAGGCAAGGTTGAAGCCTTGTTTAAACCCTGTAGCTTTGTCTTGTCTCTGTGTGTCTCTTTGTGCTCTTGCCATATGTCTCAGCTACTTTTTCTGTTCTCATCTTCCACCCCATCAATTGCAGAGCTCCCTTTCTTTGTCTTCTCAGCCAGTCTCAGCTAAAGCCCATTTTTGTCAATGGGAGTCATAGATTAGGCCTTCAAGCCCCATCTGACAATGCATCTTTCACACATGGAAAAAGAGAAAAAAGATTAGGTTAGGGAAAAGAGCTTTATATGTGCCTGCACATACATACACAGATTTATTCTTTCTTGTCTTATCTTTGTGTTTCTCCTTTAGACTGAAAGATCTAAGGGATAGGAAATTCGTGATAGTGAGCCCAGAAAAGTATATATAAAGGATGCTAATGCCAAGCATAGTTACTGCATGCCCATGGCTTAATAATCCACATTAGGGCTGGAAAAACAAACATGTTATGCCTTAAATTACTCGAATCTCTCCTAATGGAATTTGAGGAATTAAAACATGGAACCAAGGTTTATCAGCCTGTTGCTAGGAGAACTGCAGTCTGTGTTTGCTTAGGGAATAATCATCAATAATCCCTTAATCTAATCGCAAAATATAGAAAGCTGCTGCACCAGACTGACCCTATTGGATGCAAGCACTAAGCAACAGAAGAGAGTGATGGGGTTACCCAACAGCAGCTGTTGAGGGATGACTGTATCCAGGAGAAGGCCATGTGTGCAGACACTTATGAGGAAGCTTTTTGTCAATGAATAGACCAAATAGACCTCAACAGGAGAACAACCATGTTGTAGTATTTCCCTGGGAACAAAAGGACCTAAGCCCACAAGAATGGCCACACAGGGCCAGGCAAAATGTCTGCTGGAAACAATATTGATCCTATTTTTGGAAGTGCCCAAAAGGGAGGGTATAGGGAAGAATAGGACACTCTTCCCCAGAATACTCCCTAGCCTCTGGCACTTTGTGGTTCAGACCTAGAGAGTCAGCAGTGATATCTTGGAACTGAACATCTCTTGGTGTTTTTCTTCCATGGACTTGTTCAGTTACCTTTTGTACTAACATAAACTCTTAACATCCAAAATATCACTCCTCAAGGAGTTTCATAGCTTATTTAAATGCTTTTTTGGTGTTTGTTTTGAATCACCATTTGTTAGTTATATAATAGGTTATGTTTACTTCTTGTACTGAGGAGACAGTGAACAAACATCCTTTATTTGCTGTCTCTGAGCTTCTTGCCACTTTGTGGAGATACAAGTGCAATTTCAGATGCCTTCCCAGGGGTGTTTGAACACAAGGAATACAAAGAATCTCTCTGAATCTTCCGTAATTATACTCCCATCTCTTTGAGATGTTTGCAATCCAGACACCAAAATAAGAAATTATGTAAAAAATTGGTGCAAACTTTGGAATTCACACCTGAAGTGGTGTAAGCTTTGATGCATTTGGTGTGTGGTAACATGCAGTGGTATTTATGTGCGTGTGAGAGATGGGGTAGCAGAGTGCAGGAGTAAATTGCCATTCAACTCATTGTGAAGTTGGCAGTCTTTTTGGGGCAGCCACAGCAAAGCCAAACAGAACCTTCAAAACTTGCTGCACCAGTCTACAAAAGTTTTTGATTACCCGTTCCTGCTGCTGAAGTCCTCTGAAGAACAGATCTGGCAGCAAAGCTTGAGACCTCAGTTTCTTTTCACATCTTGACAATCTAGAAGGATGTGGGCTATATTTCAAGGTGAGCATGCTGACCCTGGGTCAAATTTCTCATAAATCACTGTCTGGCTCTTGTATCTCCCACCCAGTGTCTAGGATGAGCATAGTGATTTACTGCTTAATTCAGAACTCGATCCAAAGTCAATTGAAGTCAGTGGGTTGACACCAAGAAGTTCAGCCCCTAAGGCTATTTAAGCAGAGCTTATTGAAGGACGCACTTACAGACATGAACCTTCTGTCTTCTGCTGTTCACTATTTTTTATTTTGATCAATGTCTCCATGTTCCCACCTCCCATCCCTCCTCACGGGGTTCTGATCTCTACCATGGCTCCAAAGTCTGCAAAGCAGTCAATGTCAAAGTGTCAAAGTCTTTTTTGTCCCATGAGAAAGGGGACAAACTAGCTAGAAATGCCCACAGAAACATGTGAAATAGACAGAAGGGGTTATTCTCCTTTTGCTGGAGCTCACTTGAGCTGAATCTGGCCTGGAGAAGAACCAAGATTGCAACCTGTATGTTGTACCTTGGAAATCTACATTTCCTACCCAAATGGGAACTCATTGTAACTGTTGTCTTTAATATCCATCCTTCTCCCCACTGAGAGGTGTCTAAGACCCACCTCATCTCAGCCTACTACATCCTTCCCAGTTGCTGGGATAATTTAAAGTCCATCCTTCCATCTTGTCCCCGAGATCAGACCCTTCAAGCCTCTGGGCTATGCACAAGACCTCAGCACTTCAGGACCCCAGACAGGAGGCCATCCTGGTTGGGAGAGCTGTATAGACAAAGACCTGGGTCACCTTAATGATGTCCTTGGGTAGAGTCAAACTCAAAGAATAACCTGAGTGAGTATGCAGAGATGTATTGTTACCATGAAGGGTTTGCTGCTCTTCTGAATGCCTTCAGCAAGATCATGAGCATCTTCAGCTTTCAAGGGGACCACACATTTTGCTTCTTCCAGAGTACAGACCTAGATGGGAATTTATGAATATGCCTGGACCTGAAAGTCCTGGGAACCCCTGTTACACCGTGAACTATGAAGCTTGTTTAGAAGGCAAGACCACTGCAGAGCCACCCAGCTGTGTGGGCTCTGGGATGTCTTATAAGGTCCTGACCTCTCTCTCCTGCAAGAACTACCAAGGTCTTTCTGCTCTACCAGGCTACCTGTTTTCCAGAAACTTGCAGAAACATTCCAGCTGTCTGGGAAAAGCATCTCTTGGACACCTCTGATCAGTGGGGTTGATCTTGTCAATGGATTCAGAAGAGATTTTGGGGAGGGAAAGGAGGAAAATAACTGAGGAGAAGACAGATGAGCACATACACAGAGATTGGCTGATTGCATCCATCTCTTTTTCAGAAAATCATGGAAGGGTGTGGTTACAGCAACACAAGGGTTTTCATGGGCATTCCTCAAAGCCTGTTGCAGCAGACAGCACAGACCCACCCATCTGAGGGCAGGAGAGAATGATGGCTCATTTTTCCTGACATGGAGGCGGACAATCTTGAGGTTTATCCAGCTTAGTTTCTCTCCTGGTTCACACCCCACCAACAGTGCTGCCAGCAAAAGGATGAGGCTCCACCCACTCCTGGCCACTGCCTGCCCATCCAGAGCCAATCCAAAGCCAACTCTCCTTCTGCCCAATAGCAACCTCGCTTCAAAAGCCTGGGGGTGAGACTCATATCACACCATGCATCACACTCCGGCATGCACCGCTTGGCCCAGGGCTGTGGTCCTATGCAGTTTGGACAGCAAAGCTAGGGTAGGGACAAGCCCTGGTGGCCTCTGTTCCGGCCATATGGTTCCAGCACTCCTGAATCTTGTCTAACAGTGATTTTCCTTAAATGCAATCCTTTAAGGTGTTAAATCTAGCTTTAACTTATTTGGCTGATCCAACTTAGATCAGATTATGTTTGTATTTATTGGGATTTATGGATGTATGATTGCCTCTGAGCCCATATGGACAGCTAATTTGTCAATTAGAGCAATGCTGATCATTGCAGAGGCATGGCATAGGCTGTTAAGCACCATTATTGGTTTCAACCGGGTCTGACCTTGAGACACACATTTATTTTGCCTGACAACCTTTTATTCTCACTGCCGGATTACAGATATGTAAATTGGGCTAAAACCTTGAATATTCATCTTAGGTATGTCAAAAAAATCGGAACTTGTTGGAGATGAAGAATATAACAGGGAGAGCTGTTGAGCTGCATACAGAGAGTGGGACTTGCTTAGATCTTGGTTTGTATTACGCTTGTGGCAGTAGTAGGGTTTGGGGCCAGGATGTCCAGGTAGTGCCCCGGGACTCTAATTAAAATCAACAGCCATTTTCCAAGCAGAGAGAGGTCAACTCTGATTGCTAATTAAAGGCCATTATTCCTATTTTGTAGTAGCTATAACAAGGGCAATTCTCCCCCTAAATCAGAGGTAGAGGGTGCTAGCTGATGATTTTGGTACCTGGCAGAAGCAGTCGGTTCCTCCATGTTGGCACCATCCCAGCAACCAGTAAGAAGGCTGGGATAGCCCTGTCATTTGGCCAGGCCTGAAGGGGTGGGATGAGATGGTGGCTGTCCTCAGTGGTGTGTTAGAAGGATGAATGAGAGGCAAAGAAGCTCCTGGTGTGAGGTCAGCCCTGTTTTTCTCCCATCCTATCAGGCTGCTCAGAGATACTGTGGTGAGATGAACTCCCTGTGAATGGGAGTGTCAGATGTGTTTGGGCCAGATGATCTACATAGATTGATTGGATGCTTGGGGATTTGTCTCATCTAACTACTTAGAAAAGAGGTGTCTAAGCATATCCTATGACCAAGGGATGAGATATCTAGTGGTTATGATGTCTGATAGAGGAGGGATCATCTGCAGGTGCTGATCTCTCCACTGAATTGAGAAAGAACTTTGACTATCATCTTAAATGAAATGCCTACATTTTGAATAGCTACCATCAAGTGAGATGAATGCTACTGTGGGTATGGGATACAAATATGGGCCTGGAGAGGGGAGCTAAGTGCTTCTTAACCAGCTTCCTCACCTCCCTCTCAGGCTCCCATGATCACATTAGCCAGATACTTCATAAATCATGTGTCTGAAAGAGCAATTGTTTCACACACGTCTCAGTGATTCTGCACTCGTCACCTTGACCTCGGTGTTCTACAGAGAACAAAAATTACACCCACACCTGTTAAAGGACAAGACTAGGCACTAAGGAAGAGGATTGTTTTAGTAATATGTCCCCAGTAATATGTCCTTACTGTTTGTAAGGAACTTCATCGTGTAAATGATTTAGAAGAATTTTTCAATCTGCCATCAATACTGAATTATTTCTATTGAAATTATAAAGTCTAATATTTAAATAAGTGATATTTTGGTTTTATGTTTTCCTTTAAGAAAGTACAGATTTGGAGGGACCTGAGCAGTAGGAACTCACATCAGTTTTGCCAAACTGCTTAATAAATTGAAAAAAAAGAGAGAGAGGAACATTTTGTTTTAGTCATTCCCAACAGGTCACTGTTCCCAATGAAGCTTCTTTGTTTCTCTCTACCAGAGAGAGGGAAATGCCATTGATGTTGACTTGCCTAGAAAGACCCATCAGCATGAACATCTTGGGGAGGGAGGGAATATTCCACAGTGGTAAAATTAGACTATAAAAATAATAAGCATGAAAAATATTAACTCTTCAGAGTGAATCATGTGGTTGCTTGTTTACCAAATGGGACATGTAAACCCATTACATGAAATGCCTTTCATCGTCCATATGCTTTCTAACCTAAACAGCTTTGAATCCTGCTAAATCCCAGATTGAGATAACAAATGAAAGGCTCAGCTCACTGGGAGAAAGGCAGCCTCTTTCCATTGGGTATTAGAAAGAAGCAAAGGTCAAATATTCCCCTGTGGATCACCCAAAAAAGAGATCATGCCAATAACCTATGCTTTCACGTGCTAAGTAAGTATTACTGAAAAGGAAATTCATGGCAAACACAACTAAAGGGCAAAGCTTCAGATTAAAACTCATGTGATGGCTTTGTGCAGGATGGAACATCATATCCCAAAAGAAGATTTTGCCTTCCCAAAAACATTGTGATGATATTTGTAATTCAGGGATGGAGACACTGTTGGCCAAGCCAACACAAATGACAGGGTGGATGTGGAGCACGCATGGAGATGGGACAGGAATCCATCTCTCAGGTTGACTGTCAGTGTTTATTTACCTTTTGTATTTTCTGGTTGTTGGAAAACCATTGGTTTTCCTGTTGCTTTAACTCTTAATCTCCATAGTTTGGGATTTTAGGGAAAGTCTCTGGACAGATCAGGTCTTGATTGTCAAGGAATATAGCATCATCCATACCCATCATTCTGTTATTGCATAAAAGTGCTGAGGGCTAGATTAAATTTATCTATTTGAGTTCACAAAGAGAAGGTTAAATTGTGACTTGATTTTCATTTATGAATATCTTCCTAGGAAGAAAAGTCCTGGTAGCAGGCAGATTTTTAATCTAGCAGACAAAAGCTGAACAAAGTCCAATGGCTAGAAGATGAAGCAAATTAATTTAGAGCAGAAATGAGGGACAGATTTTTAAGAGGGAGGAGGATTAACCATTAATGAAATCCCCCTTTCCCTTCTTGGTGCCACAGTCTTTATGTTTGCCCAGACCTGTAGCACGATGATGCTGGAAAAACAGGTTAGAGCAGGACTTTGTGGAAGAACAAAACAATTTTTGAACTGCTCTTAGGGCATCCTTCCACATCATATCTCTGTTTGCACAAGCTCATCTTTCTGCTTGTGCCTCCTTCCCTGCAGATCACCCCCTTGCACAAAACTGTTCTCAGAGAGGCTGGGTGTGAAAACCGAGCTGCCAGCTTCAAATTGCTGTTATTCCTAAACCTTGCATCAGAAATATACCTTTGGTTTTAGGTTTTCAGGTAATGTTATCATAGTGGAACAGATTTAAAAAATGAAGAAAAAGGGTAGATTTTGAATCAGCAATGAAAATGGCCTGTAAAAAAAATCAAAATTTCAAGGAAAAAGAGGAGAAATCAGAAAATGTTTGTAGTTTGATTGTAGTTTGAACCATTACTGAAGATTAGAAATTTTTACTTTCTTTCATTTATGTTTTATTTTAACATTCTAGGGAAGCTTCAAACTTGGATGAAAAAGAGGTGTCTGAAGAGCAAGTATTATACATTTCACTTTTTTGTGCTTTTCAATAATATGCATTAAATTGGAGAATAAAAGATAAATTAAAGAAAGCCAGCCTACCAAATTCTGTAACTAGTTTTAGACTTCTGAATAAAATCATACTCAGAGTACTTAGTAGTTTGTGTTAAGGCATTTTTTACTAGTGATACTGTAAACCTTACTTCATTTGGCTAATGAATTTTTAATCTAGGGAGGGTCTGTTTTTAACTTTTCTAAAATAATCTCATAAACAAGGAAAGGAGATGAAGACAATAAACTTAAAAACAAGAAAAGATTTAGTTAGGACACCTAATTACGATTTCTAATCAGGAGTCATCAAGACCTATAATTAGCAGGATTGTTCAGACTCATTGCTTTCTCTTTAATGGCCATAGGACATCCAAATGGTTTTAAATTATGTACCATGGGCTCCTAATCAGTTTATTGAACATCATAAATTGTTAAAAGGAGTTAATAGCTTGTGTTTCTTGATAGAAAGTGCTAATACTCGAGGCACAGAACTCATCAAATGAACCTCGTTAGAGAGGGGAGGGGGGAGATTGCGTCTCAGTGTCTCATTTTGTTTTAGTAATTAGCTTTTACTGGATTATCCGATCCAAATCTTTATTCAGTTTACTCTGTCAAATCTAGTTTGCATTTTAAATGGAAAATTGACACGGAGAACAATTTGTCTCCTGCCTGGGTTAACACGTCCAGCTGGCAGGAGGCACCGGTGGAGAGTGGGGGTTATCACGAGAGCCCGGTGGGAGGGACGAGCTTGGGGGGGCTTCCCCAACAGTTGATGTCCTCCAGCCTTCACCCTTGGTATGGTGCACCCTGTGTGTACACTCGCGGCTGTCTGGGAAGCACATTCCCCACTGCATCTCCGATCCCAGCCTGGCTTCTGCCCCAACAGCCCAAGAGCAGACACTTGTGAAATTGCCATGATCTGGCCCTGGCTTGTCCCTGAGAACAGTCAGGGACTGATGGCACAGAGAGCATGCTGGAGTAAAGTCATCATCTGAGAGCAGATCAGCTGGTTCTGAGCAGGTTTTTGTCTCCAATGGTGGCCAGTACAAGCTGCTTTAGCAGAAGTTATAAGAAAGCTCCCAAGGGACAATTACAAAAAACTCTCCCTACAGGGAGAGTGTTTCCTAAATTAACAAAAGGTCCCTGGTGTGAAGGGAGTGTGTGGGTATTAACATCCACTTTATCTGCTGTGACAAGGTGCATTTAAATGCAGATATCCCTGCAGTTTTACTGTCTGCTGTTGTGGCTTCCATGCATGTGGCTTTGGCTGAAACAAGTTTTAAGGATTCAGTGTGAAACCTTAACTTCTGAAAAGCCTCAGTGTGAGTGCAGATGTGAGCCCAGCCCAGGTGTTTCAGCACCAAGGTATGGTACTTTGTAGTGAGATGAAGTGTCGAGCAGAAGCTCCAGATGTCAAAGCAAAGCCTCCCATTGCCATCCCTTTGCACAGTCCATCTCATAGAAATGGTTCCAGCTATTAACTGGCTGAGCAAAAGCTGGAGGGACAACAACCACAGTGTAGTTCAGTTTTCAGGGCCCTGGTGGTTTTTGCCTTTCTTTTTATGACACCTTTATGGCATAACAGAAACTGATGACCTCCCATAGCTGAGTGTGTATGACCAGGTGGCTGATGCAGTGATGACCAAGGTGTGCTGATGTTAGAGGCTTTGTAGCTCTGAAGGTCCTGCACTGAAGATTATCTTTCCCCATACTGGAGTTTTCTTGCCTTGCATGAGCCCTGAGCTGCCAGATACACCCCTGTAGTGTGATGCTTTCTGAATTTAGATGCTTCAGATTCTGTTTTGTATTTATTTTAAATGTCATCCTTATAATCAGTTGCATGTTATGCCAAGGCCATGCTTAGAGGTAAAAAAAAACCCTGGGGTTGTCTGCACCTTGCACATTTCTGTGCAGATGCTGTCAGCTTCCCCGCATTACAGGATTGTCCCAGCCCATCTAGGATATCTTGTTGCAGGAGTTTTTTTGACCTCTATGATAGGTGCTGGTATTCATCACTCTGGAGCAAGTTTTTCTATACTTTATCCTTCTTAATGTCCACGTTGTGTATAGAAATATTATGGGAGCAAACCAGACCCAAGATAAACATCACTCAGAAAAGAAGTGAGAAGAGAATCAGGTCTCCATGTAGGATCAGGCATGGCCAGTTGCTGAAATTGTTCCAGGTCTGCAGTGCAAACTAATTGAGTTCACCTCCCCTAATTGCTAACATTATTAATCACTTGCATGGGACAGGTCTACAGCTGGAGGAATGAGGTCCTGTGACTCCAGCAGACCAAAGCCCTTGGTCTTGACCTAAATGGGGATCCTCTTAGTGCCCCTTCACTGAGTAGCAACCGCCTGGGAAATTGGTGTCTCAGGCCCATTAAGGACTCCTTGACATACCCAAAGTCACCTGGGGAAAACTCTGGAAAAGCAGGGACCCACAGCTTGTTGGTGTCTTATAATGTTACCTTCTCCCTCTGTGCTCCCTTGTTCAGGAGAGTGGCTTGGCCACATCCCACAAGAGAGATGTCCCTGGCTCAGAAATTGTATTCCCCGCTGGCTTTAGGGAAGGGCGAGGAGCCACCTGGAACTGAGACTGCAGCAAATACCAGCAGCAAATACCTCTCTATCCTCTCTCAACCCATGGAACAAGACAAAAGAGATTCATCCCCTTCTTCCTGTTTGGGAAGAGGGGTTGGGAAAGTGAGTCTTTCCATGCTAATGTCACACAATTACTTCTTAACTGCCAAAACAAATGGCAGAAATGGGGAAAGTGACACCAAATCAAAAATGTCACAGGTGATCGATTCATGTCATCTACCATCGCCGCAGCCGAGGCTGGCGAGAGAAACACAGTGATAACACAACACTAATATTATATTACAGCCTTCACGGCTCCGAATGCCAAGTGATGAATATGTGTCACTTTATGTGTCGCTCACTCTCCAGGCCTGGGCGGGCGAGCATGGAAAATAGAGTGTTCAGGATTAATGATATTGAAAATGATAGAGAGGAGATTGAAAATTCCTTCCTTCCTGAACCATGCAGATTGAAATGTACCTCAGAGCTATCTCTTGCTGCCCTCCTCCTCCACCCACTTTTTAAAGGTCTTTTCCACAGGAAAAGAAAAGAAAAGAAAAGAAAAGAAAAGAAAAGAAAAGAAAAGAAAAGAAAAGAAAAGAAAAGAAAAGAAAAGAAAACTTAATAGTGTTTTGCTTGGAAGTTACTTCCTCGGCTCCTCGGTTTGATTTATGATCAAGGTTCCATCTTCAGGGGTATATCTGTTCTCACACAGACAGCTACAGCATGGAATATGTCCATGTTTTTAATCCAGGACCTCCACTTCTCAGTTAAAAACCTGATGTATCCAGAAGATTGTGGCTGGATGGAGGTCAGTGTGTGATGTGTTATGATTAATAAGTGATCTTACTGAGAGTTCTCAATGGAAACCAGACTGTTTTAGTGCTCGTCATTTCTATTTCAGAGCCTTTAGAAACTTAGGTAAAAATCAGTCCCCACAGTACTGGTAATTTTCCACATCTAAGGAGAAAAACTGGTAACAGAGGAGATGGCTCACAGCTTGAGAGATAAAGTGCCCCAGCCGATGTCACAGACAGAGCTAAGCTGATACTTGGCTCCTCCATTCATATTCTCACACTGTTTATGTATGAATGGTGCGAGATGACCCATTCCCAGGGGCCCAAAGGCTGCAAACCCTTTGATGGGGCTGGGGAAGGTTACAGAGGTTCATTTACGTAGCTGCAGGATTAGACCCTGCCAGCCCATGGAGAGGTGGTTTCGTGCAGACACCTGGCTTGTCCTGGTCTCTGGCTGAGCACTGGTTCTGTGAGCTGCAAGGCCACTCTGCAGCACCTAGAGCTGTTGACTGAGGCGTTTGATAGACTTGGTCAGTTGGGTGACCTGCAGGGAGTTTAAACAGGGACAGTTCACCCACTGTGTCTGAGAGTGGGTGCTTGTGACCATCCTGCTTTTGAGGAGTGAGGTTACCTCCTCACAGCTGTAGGCATATCAGTGCTGGAGCTTCAGTTTGGGTTTACCCTGGGTTTTGGTAAGGATCCCTCAAAGCTTTGGTAGAGAAAGAAAGTGAAGGAAAGGAAGTTTTTAATACCTTTTTTTCTACACTTTTTCCTTTACCTTTTTTTTTTACCTCCCTGTTACTTAATTGGGTCACCTCCCCAGGTGGGATGAGGACTTATTCTTTCCTTCTAGCTACAGTGGAAACCATCTACTGCCTTGCTGTGCCCTCATCTGATATTACATACGCTGCTCTTCCAGCAGAGCTTGCAGCTTTCTTTCTTTGAGGCACAGTTAATGGGGACAGAGCCTGTTTTGTTAAGCAACTCATGCAGCATAATGGAACAGCCTTTTTTTTTTATTTCTTTCTTCTTAACCCATTACAATTCCTGAGCAAAGCGTTTCACACAGAAAAGAGAATTAAATCAAATCACAGAAAGTGGAAATGGGATGCAAAATTTGTTTGAACGTCGTATGAAAAAAAAAATGCTCGGATGGCTTCCTCACATTGACTACCAAATACGTGCCTGACTTTATTAGCCTCTGCTGAAGAATGAGCACTAATAGCGAATGATGTTAAGGACTCTCAGCCGTTAGTTTCTTATGGCAATAGGTTAGATTGGAGGAAGAAACTCAGAATCAACTGAGAGTACCTAATTAATTGGATTATAATTACATTTGGAAAGCTAAAAGGTAATAGATCTGTTTGAATTATGATCATCACAAGGCTCTTCAGGGACAGACTGTGCAGTGTGAATCACTTGTACATGATCACCAGAGACACGAAGAATTAAATGACTACAAATATTTTAAATAAGAGCACCTGTTCACTAGTGGGAATATTGGCTGCCAAGCTCGGCTGGCATGAACATGTTTGCTTTGAGACTGCAGTCACCCACCTCTTGTATTACTATTATTTTAAAGGATACCTGAGCCAAAACATTGCCCTTCGAGTGGTCCATCACTGGAAGAAACAATGAGCCCCAAAGGAAAATGAGTGCCTGGAGATTAAGATTCCATATGACTGGTGGTTTCCTAAATTGTAACTCAAAAGGGCCAAACACCACCATTGGACATGTGTTTCTATCTCTCTTTCCTGACTCTTTTATCTCTCTTTACTGTCCCTGTGATCATGCAGTGCTGACTTCCCCAGCCTTGAATATACTTTTTCCGCACAAATACTTATGACAAAAAAAACCCCAAAGAAAATAGAAGAGAAGGAAGAGAGGCATCTCAGAGATACAGAGCATTAACAAAAGCCTGTAGACTTCCAGCATAGAGTAACAGGGCAGTGAAAGTATTCGATCAGAGCCATAAATCTAATGAGATGGTAATGATATGCAAATTAACAGCACCATGAGCCAAATGGGTAAATTTCTTTATGGAGCATATTAAGAGGCATTTTGCCTAAGTGGAATGGTTGGGTGAACAATAAGTACTGAGCCACAATCTGCAAGTATTTGTTGACAAGAGCAATAAGATAAATAAAACAGATGAAGACAAGTATTATTCCTCCATTTAAAAGGGCAGATGCTGCAAATGAAACTGTACTTCCCTCCTACAGAGGGAAACCACAGCTATGCAGCCTTCATGAAATATCAGGGATTTTTTATTGCTCTTGTTCAAATTAATACTCACAGGAAACTTCTTGAGAACACACTTTTGAACCAACCTTTATATATTCAGGGGTGGACAAGAAAATGTGAAACCTCAGGCCAAATTGTTTCCTAGTATAAATTAGGTAACTCCTATTAGCTATGCCAGTTCATGCTAGCTTTGGATCTGGATCCCAAACTGTACCTGCCAGCATCTGACTGTTGATAAATATTGAGTGGTCTCACTATGACATTTTAATTATAACATTATGGATTTCAGGAGGAGGGGGGGCAAAAGAAGAGAAAGCATTTATTTTTGGTTTTAAGCTTAAAGGAAGAAAAGAAAAAAAACACAAAGGAAGAAAATAATAGCCCCCCAGATCCCACAGGGATTTAGTGGAGATTAGCTAAATCTCAATTCTTATCATTTTCAAGGGCTCCATCCAATCTTATTTTAACTTCCTTGCCATGGGCACCTACTCTGCAGTTTTCACATGGGACAGCCTGAGATCTCATAGTCTTGTCACCTGCCATACTAATGATGTGTCTTTTGTCCCAGCGTCTGGAGGCCTCTTTGTGCTTGGAGGCTGGGCAGACTTGTGTTTGCATCTTGGTCTGCAGACCAGACTCTTCTTCCATCAGTATGGCAAACCCTAGGGTCTGCAGCAAACAACTGCTTCATCTGGAGCTATAGAGTGATCTGGAGGCAGGAGAGCTTGAGCTGGAGCCCAGACGTGTCCCTTTGGCCTAGATGAATTGGGCACTGGCTGAGGTGAAAGTACTGCAGTCCATCAGCGGTCACCCCAGGATCAGTTATGCCCATGCCTCACAGGGCTGATGGTGTGGGAGGAAAGCAAGCATCAGGTCTCATGCCCACTTTCCATCTGAAAGTGGGGCCACAGCCAGACCACGTTGTCCTTCCAAGCTGAATAAACAGCAAGGGTCAAGGATAGGGGTGTGGTTGCCCTACAAATGCAGTCCAGGGAGAGACGAGAAGGATAAATCCAGCATGAAGTGGAGACACTGAAAAGTAAAACACTGCAATGTCCAGGCTCAGTATCTCATTAGTGCCAGCATCCCTCTCCAAGGCCAGATCATAGCAGCCCCAAACTCAGCCTGCGCTCCAGGGCTCCTCTCTTCACCCCAGAAGACTGTTGAGAAGACCAGCACCTGCTCCTTTGGTACCAAACTTGGTGACAGTGAAGGCACACGTACACAGCAGAGGGACACACACTTTTGGTGGTTGCATTGTGCCTTTGTGAGATTGGAGAACTCATGGGGAATAGATCTGTCTAATCATTAGAATCACAGACTCTATTTCAGATATTTCAGGGGAGATTAGGAGTGGAGAGCATGGAGTGGAGGAGGAACAGGAGTATGACCCTAGCCTGGTGCTTAGACCACCTTCCTGGGAGACACCAGAAGATGCTGCTTTGCCATTTCCTCAATATCCCACAAATGTCACATGATTTATGTTGTTTTCCTCCTTCCCCACAGGACTAGGGTCCAGACCCCAGTAGAGTCTTCTGTTCAGTTTCATGGACTCATATACTAGGCCTGTGTTGCCTTAGTCTCATCTGTCTAATAGGTTTGGATTTAACCCTGGCATAGCCACAAACAAAACCAGAAATTAGCCTACTGCCTGGAGGTGAGCATCCATCCACCAGACAAGGAGGAAAACCAGCTCAGTAAGCAGTGCAACCATCCAGCAGGCAGATGAGCTTGGCTGGAGGGGGATGTAGAGCTGGTGTCACTGCCAGACGCTGCATCATCTCAAAGGGTGTTTTACTGAGCCAGCTTCCTGCCTCTGGTTTGGTCACTCTCAAAGCCGTGACCTTGCTTCAAGACTGTGAAAGTGAAAAACTTCCTTGGGAGACTTCCCTGTTAGCACAGTCCTGGCTACCACTTCATGCTCTTCCTCCTCAGCTTTGGCTCCACCTGTTCTCTGTGAAAAGCACACAATTCAGGAAGCACCCGAAACACAACCTGAAACACAGAGTTTTTCCAAACCTTCCCTCCACTTGCCTATCTAAATGTCTCACCAAAGCCCCCAAGACCTGCAGCGACTTCATCTCTCAACAAAAAATCTTGGCATTTTGTCGTGCAGCCAAGAAAGACAATAAGGGTGAAGTGTTTGAGAAATGTGGTTCAATAGATCGCATGTCAATCTAGGTGTTAAGCAACCTGGTTTCTGCTCCTTGGTGTGATTTCTTTGTAAAGCACTTTCAGATCTATGAACAAAAAATAAGATTCATAGAAGCTAAAGCCAGAAGTGTTATAGCAACATAAATGTGGGTGCATGGCATTTCCCCTTCAGAGCTTACTAATAAAATAGCCACCTTCATCTGTGATCAAGTTTAATATCTGACAAAAACCATTCTGCTCACCTCTATTTCACAATCTGGACTACCCTGTCAATTATTAGCATTGTGCTCAATGGAGCTGTCACACAGCTCATTTTTGTGGTTACTAGCTTAGTAAATAAATGTGTCACAATAAATATCATGACTTCTAAGGGAGTTCAAAAATAAGCAGACGGGCTAATAGGTGCAAAACTACATTAGAGCTACCACCCTCCTCCCTTACAGAATGCAAAGCTGGTTGTTTCATGAGTGACAGAAGGGATGGGGCTTCCTCCTCTGCCTTTTCCCACATGAGTGCCAAGGTCACTCTCTACCCCTACAGTCCTTGTGTCTCAGATGGTAGTCTCAAATCCTCTGTGTGGTGGCCCCACACAAGGCTACATGTTGCTAGTGGGTTATTTAGTAGATGTGCATGGCTTCATCTGCAGGTTGCTGCATCCTGACTGCTGAAGAGGATGCTGAGCAGAGCAGCTGAGAGCTGAACTTACTCTGACTTTCTCTCAGCAACACTGCTGACTTTTGCTTTACCAGCAATCTCTGCACAGTGGCGTGATGTACTGATCCCTAGTGCTGATCCCTGGCCTGTACTTGATCCCTAGTGCTCGGGTCCATGCTGAGATCTGGTTCCCTTCTTCTGCTCCCTTTCTGGGCTGCAGGGAATGAGGTGAGTCCCAGGGTCATGCCTGCATGGGGAAATCTTACTGCTGAAGATTAGCTCCAAAACGTCCCATGAGCACTTTGGTTTGGATCAGTGTCCTGTAAGCAGGCACAGAGAAGCAAATACAGTGCACCTTTGTCCTGCCTGTTTATTCCTCTTCCAGCCTCAGCCTCAGGCTCTTTAATCTTCCACATGCAACTCCCATGCAGAAAATTTGAACAAATCACAGAAATGTCAGATGAGATGGGGTTGCCAAATGAGGGAGCCCATTTCTGAGCTCAGCTGAGATTGCTGGAGACAGTAACACCTTCACAGGCAGATAAAGTTAACAATTTGTATAATAAAGGATGTTACCTCTACTTGCAAACCTCACCTTCTTTTACTGCCTTCTCCAGCACTCCACGTAACACTTGCAGTCAGACCCATGAAAGCAGCTTCCTCTCTCAAAAGCCAAGAATCTTCTCCGCAGTGAAATCCTTGTGTCCTCTGAGCCTCTTTACGGCACCTGAGGCTGAGATCCCCCTATGCAGATTTATCTCCCCATGCAGAACCAGCATGAAGCCAATTCAGTGCTAAGTGCAATGTTTTCCCCATACATTCTTGCAGATAGAGCAATATTATCCTGTATTAGGGAAGTGGCTGGCTATGTCACTTGCAACATGCCAAAAGCCATAAGACTATATTAGTTTTCAGACTCCTGCTGTGTTGACTTGGGCATTTTCTGTTCTCTTCTATGAAGACTCTGATTTTGGTGGAAATGTCAGGACGCCAATGAGCCAATGAAAGGAATCTCCTTGGCGTTTAGCCTTTAGTATTTCCTAGGCTCTTAATCTTGGAATGTGAAATCTAGTGCTGGAGAAGGGAAGTTAAAGGATGGTTGATTTTCTTTATTAATTTCCTAAAGAATACATATCTGGTGTTTCCACAGTGGCACTGGGATTTAGGTCTTGCACAATCAGTTAAAATGCCACTGGGATGGGATCTTTGCCTGGGTATTTCTTGTGCTCACTTTCAGCAGTGTATAAAAGAAGGGATGAATAGAAGCTAAATAAAAGCTGAATAAGTCTTGGTCCAGAAGGTCTTTGGTAAACAAGTTTTGCTCTTGTGTAAGGTTGCTCAGTCGGATAGCAGAAAAGAGACAGAGCCAAAGGTCAGTTCAAGCCACTACCTTGGCATTAACAGGAAAATCACAATCCCTCAGTAATTCACTTTTCTGCAGGGAATATTCTGAATTAGTCAGATCTGGCCCTGGTTTATGCTAGAATAAGTCCAGGCTAATGTCCCAACATTGGTGGAGTGACTCCAACTTCCAAGTCATGTAACAAACATCTCAGTTGAGCCTGGGAGCCAGTTTCCTCAGGGTGAAATCAGGCAACTGTCATGTCAAGACTTGTTTCATGGAGATCTGGAGCATCACCTGAGCTGGAAGCTGCAACCCCTAAGACATCCCATGCAGGTGATGTGGGATGTCCAATGGAGACTGCTGGGCTCACAAAAGAGAACTCAAGGCTGGGATATGGCCTCTAACAAGATCTTGATTAATCCCTCCAGACTTAATCCCCAAAGTCCCAAAGGGGTCAGCCAATTCCCCAAACATTTCAGCCATCAGCTCCCAGCACTTGGGAGACATCTGCTCCCATGGCCCATGATTATTGCTATGAGAACATGGCCCAGAATAAACAAAAGAAAGACTCTTACCTGTCAGAGACCAACACTTGATCTTTTCTCCATTTGCAACCATCATATTGATTTTTTAAAAATTACTATTTCTTTTTATATTTCTACTGACCTATACTGAAACAACTGCGGCTCGATCAAAAAACAGTGTGAAACACATCCCTCTCCCATGGGTGAACTTGTTCACAGAAACTATACGTCTTTTGTACAACCACCCACCTGCTTCTTCTTGCTAAATTTTCTCAACACACTGGACTTTCTCATTTCCACAATGTGACCATTTTTTTCCTATTCTCATTGTTCTCACAGGGTTTGGGGGCTAGGTACCAATGCTTAAATGATGTCCTGAGTTAAATGCTGCCTCCCACCTGAGATGGGGCTCCAGAAAATATTTAACACAGTTTATCAGTAACCCTGAAAAGTGCAGCTGGCCTTGATTCTATTTATTTCAGCCTCGATGTTCACCTGCACCTTGGAAATTCAACCTGTTCCTTCCAATCAGTGCCAAACAGGGCACCTTTGGATGCTGCTGCTATCTGAAAGCACTTACAAATCAGAAAACCCTGCTCCGTCCAACCCTTCTTGCAAATTCCACCTCTTTTTGTCATTCACAGACAAAAACATACGTCCCAAATCCCCTCCTTCATCCTGTCAACTCCTGAATGCTGGAAATTTAGGTAAGATGTTGGGAGAGAAGGTGCAATGGCTTGTCTCTCTTATGTGCCCTTGGTGGTGAGGATGGGAGCAGGGAGGGACCATCCCAAAGGGTGAGATGCAAATGAAGGTGTTAAAAGAAAAAAAGAAGGAGAAAAATATAAAGAAGAAGAAGAAGAAAAGTCTTATTGGTGGAACACAAATGGAGTTCTAGCTAGGTATCATTTGCTGAGGAAATTACATTTCTATTTGGGAATAAATGAGTGTAAAACTTCTTTGAGGCCCAGGTAATAATGGAACGGGGGAGGAGGAAATTGAAATTTATGACTTTGCAAATGACTCCTGTAGAAAAGAGAGACACATATCAGAGGTGGCTTTTTATCCCCCTGCGCCCCCCCCCCCCCACCTTCCCTCCCCCCCACTGTCTTATTCC